>CM023483.1:88539270-88571707 GCA_013339685.2 Hyalomma asiaticum | reverse complement strand
CGTCCTAGCCCACGAAGCCGGCGGGCGGATGTCCAGCGTCAGGACTGGCTGAAATATTCTCTTACGAGCATTTCAGGCCTAAGATGTTCTTGTGAATACGAGCCCCTAGTTCTATTGGAGATATCAGAGGTAACGTCCCTACTGCTAACGCAATAATGCGCCAAGAAGCTACGTGCCCACCTGTTGTCCAGTCTTTGGTCCGTGTCCGGTCGCGTTAGCTGGCGTCTGAGGCGCGCCGTGCAGGTGGGTCGTAGGCAGCGGGCAGTCACTGGGCTTGGTTGTCTCCTGGACAGCCGTGTGGTTGACCATGGCGACCAGCGCCACGTTGAGGTTGACCCGCATGCCATACACATTGGCCAGACCCAGGAAGCCCAGCACGATGAGCACGTAGCGGCACTGCACTGAGCAGCCTTCGCCGCCGCGGCTGCTGGCGTCGCTCGGTCCTGCACAAGCGTGGACGAACGAGCGCATATCATTTGCAAGATGACCAGATGCACTGCTTTAGCGCAATATTGTTTGCTTGTTAATCTGTTGCTAACGTGAAACTTTGATGCATTTTGATGACAGTGACTGCTGGTCGCTAGATGGATCAAACATTATTTAATTAGTCTACTTATTTTTGACGGTCCGCCGCGCTGGTCTATAGTGGTTATGGTGCTTGACTGCTGACCGAAAGGCCGCGGTGGGCGCATTTCCGATGGAGGAGAAAATGCTAGAGACCCGTGTACTGTTGATGTCAATTCACATTGAAGAGCCTCAGGTGGTCAAAATTTGCGGAGCCGTCCAGTACGGCTTTCATGTCCAGCCACTATTTCATTCCCTTTCCCTAGCCACATGGATTTCGAGGGCTGCAGAAAACAGCATCTTTTCCTTTACCGAACCAAAATTATTATTCATTAATTTTGTTCGGGCCTTCGTCAGGAAAATGAAATTCAGCCTAACGTAATGAAAGCCTTGTGGGGAAGCCGGGCCTCCAGACATCCGGAAGCCCCCTAGTCTACATCTCCAGCGAGCACAGCTGGCCCACCAGCCAGCGCTGGAAATCTGGATCGGCGGCCCGAAGGCTCCTAACACCGAATATGTGGTCTCATTTACTTCTGAAGAGGATTGCAGAAGAATTCAAGCAGTGTTGCTGAAATTCCATTACGCCACTTCAAGCCGGCAATAGATATCTGGACTTTGCTCTTCCAGTATTCCGTTCACTTCGTGTTATAGGCTATCCGAAAGGAGGGCCTCTGAAATAAGCTTCAGTCCCAAATGATCGTGATGACCGCACTTCAATTTATGAATTTTCCGTGGTATCTTAGCGGCTAGGTGTTGGCTTGTGAAGCTCATGGTCGCGGGATTGAATCCCGCCCATGGCACACACATTTCAATGGGTGAAATGAAAACGACAAACACCCATGTACGTTTAGGTGCTCGTTAAAGAACCCCAGGTGGTCGAAATTACTCCGAGCTTTCCACTACGGGGCATGTTTCATAATTATAACTGGTTCTGGCACGAAATATCCGATAAATTATTGTTACATTAGCCTTCGTTTCAGAACGTGATTGTAAGGGGCCCAGAAAAACACGTCACATCATGCGCATGTGTGTGAGCGTTGGGCGAAAAGAGAAGGCACTAAGGAGTTTCGACGTATGTATGTTTCAGCAGGGCCTCATGAATCAATTGCAATTACTAATTCAATACTTACTATACGCTCGCTTGTTTATGTACCTGCCTATTTGAGAACCCGGAGATTGTCAACAATTGTTGTACAAACATCTTAAGAGTTAATTTTAAGATTTTCTAAATAATGGACCACAAAATCACCTAGTAGGTCTATCACATAAATATAAATCCCGGCGACCAGGATCGTAGGAAAAAAAAGGACAATTCAGAAAGAAACATTAAGGGAATGAAATATAACTTATTTTATTCTCCTACATGCGTAGAATAGAGAGTAAACATCCGCATATGTTCGTTACAATCGCAATTTATCAGAATGTCACTATCTGTGGAGTCTACGGAAGGAAAAAAGCAAAGCAAACAACAAACCTTGCCACGCGGAAGGAATCCCATGACTAGAAATATTACATGCGTGTCGTTGACAGAAAACACTATAAAAAAAACCACCAAGGATTCGCCTGAAGAGAGGCGCAATTTCAATGCCGCTGTTAAAAGCGGCACGACAGGAAGTGAGAGCAAAACCCGCATTGGTCTAGGCAGGTGCAATTTCACATGCGATACACTATAGGCCTATAGAACAGCTGGCAGCTGTGTCAGTATAATGCTGTTTTTGAAACTGGATACAGTCACCGCGCGCACGTGCCCATGTGAAGTTACCAAGTTTCCTATAAATGGAAAAGACCGCTACGTTGCCTAGACAAAATACATCACAGCATGAAACGCGCCGACAACAGCGTGTTCATGTACATCGTTCGACAACATGGCTGACGGTTATGTTCTAACGACGTTCTAATGAATTGGAGACTGAACGTCGCTTTCGCCTAACTGCGGGCGAACGACGACTGCCATACTTGAAATCATTGTCGTGATTCATGCCGTAAACCTCGGCCTCCCTTCGCGTGAGTTGAACGAGCAACAAATTCAAATTTAACTCGCTAGCACATGATATCCCACAGCTTCGAAATAACACGGCAGTATGTGCAACGCATCATGACGGAAAAACATGCGAACATACAGGACAAGAAAGACTGGACAGTAGTTGCTGGTCCAAGAAGCTCAAACCTGTTACTCAGACCTTTTTACTGCTTATACCAACGAGCCCGAACTCAAACCCTCTCTACGTGCAAAGCGTCAGAGTCAGCGGACCAAGTCCTTTTGAAGGCCGTTACTCATATTTTACGCAGGTGTACACGTCCACAATCCTTGTCAATAACTGCTGAGGTATTAACACGTCAAAGCCACAATATGGTTATGGGCCACGACGTAGTGGGGAGGCTGGGGCTCTTTCAGCGTGCACTGGACACGCACAGTACACAATCTTCTGAGTACCATTCCCGCGTCCATCGAAAATGCGACCTCCACGGCTGGGATCGAACCGGGGTCTTTCAGGTCAGCAGCCAAACACGATAACCATTATACCACCGTGGCGAAACGTATACACTTCCTCTAATGAACACAGTTGCAATGACAACTTTTATTACGTGGAATCTCGCAGCAGTGCGATCCTGTTGAATACATATCGTAGGCACCTGCAGAGGTAAAGCATCGGCAGGACGCCTTAGTACCGTAAGTCAAAATTCCAAATTTTCGAAAGCTGTTGCCCTCACTACATTCCACGAGACTTTCAGCTGGCTGACCAGTAAAAATAAACAGTATCTCAATGAAGAAACACTGAGCTCCCGTTGAATGATACATAACATACTGGTAACCAAGAAAGATCGTCTCAACATCAAAACCGACATTTCAGTAACCGCACACGTTTTTGATCCCCTGCATCAATTTTGCTCTGCATTTCGTCAATAAAGCTAGCTCAACAAGCGGCAACGTCTGCGTCAGTGAAGGCGCTGCCAAGCTTGCGTACAGGCATCGTGGTCGAGCTGTAATTCTGACCAACTGGATGACACGCGAACAAGAGTGCCGCTAAAGCATCGTAACAGCAAGATAGGGGGCCTATGCCACATACAACGGAATATGGAGTGTTATTGAGTGCCGGTCATCCCTTAGGCGGATTAGTCAATTCTACCTCGATGCACAGAATCAACCAATCCCTGAGCAATCCCGAATTCCCGATTGGTCAGTCCTGTCTTGACAGGCAAAACTGGCCAATCGAAAACGATCGACATGGAATAGTACTACGCGTTCCGTGGTATACGGTATAGGTATAGGCCACCAGCGTGTCTAGGTGTTCTGAGTCCTCATTCCGTACAGTTCGTTCTGGTTTTATCCTGCATATCGCAAATCAGGGCTCTTTTTAAATTCTTATAGGTTATTCGGAACAAAGCATGGCCGACGTTGTTGTTCCTGATTGCACGCTGAATTACGGTTTGCCTAACCTGGATTCAATAAAAATGCTGCATGGTCTCTTTCTATCTATCTATCTCTCTCTCTCTCTAAAGCAACGCAAACACCCGAAGGAAACCAGATGCGTTATGGTGACACGCGAGTAGTTCGTGGGAGGTCGGTGACGCTAGCCGCGTGTACACCTCCGTGGGCACGTGGCAGAACGACGTGCATTGGTATGCCTGCCCCTCCCGTGTGCAACAGTTGGACTCTCTCTCTCTCTGTCTCTCTCTCTGTCTCTCTATTTGCCCCACCTTTCGATTTCAGGCGAAACGGTAGCAGAGCGACTGTATACGATATCAGCACTTGCGTTTCACTGTAACACTACGACTACACTTATTAAGCGCGTCACAGCGCCTTCGCGTCCCCACTTTGTCCCCTCCATAGACAAGAAACTGCTAGATGTACGGTGTGCGAAAACACAAGAGACGCGGAATAACATTTACAACCTTTCCTTTAACGACAAAACTCACCTGTCCCTTATCCCACGCTCAAGAAGACTTCGACGGCGAAATCTATTCCCCAATGTCATAGAGGTTGTTTCACGTTTCCCTTTGCCATTCGCTTGCGATTACTGTTCCAGTATTTGTTGCAGCATATTTCTGCTTGCGACAACTGTTTTGGCTCTTTTAACACACGCTGCAAACGTTAACATTCAATCACGTGTGACTCACAGCCGCCTATCGTGCACGGTTGAGAAATGCCGGCGTCAGCCACACGGGATTTTGTTATCGCTAATCGTGACGTATCTGGCAAGCATGTCAGTTTATCGTGGTCGTGACCTACCAGTCATGTTAGTCTTGCGTTCGTAATATCAATGCCAATTTCGGTATATACCAAAAGAAGAAGAGCATGAGCGTGGGCTGCTAGCCTATTAATTTCACTCATTGCTTTTATTTCTTTCAAACACTCACCGTTCACAACATGATGATGGTGTTGACTATATGCGTATAAAACATAACCGCTCTGACGCGCGGACCACTAACGAACCATGAAGCGGAAGAGGATTGGAATGGCATATGTACAATACGTAGGGCTTAGCTTAAATCTGTACTGGCTACGTCAATAATAATAATAATAATAATAATAATAATAATAATAATAATAATAATAGTTGGGGTACTACGTGCCAAACATCATTATGAGGTAGGATGTGGGGGAGGGTTCCGGAAATTTCGATCACCGTGGGTTCTTTAAGTTGCACTCAAAGCGCACAGTACACGGGCCTCTACAGCATTTTCGCCATCATCACAAATCAGATTACCGCGCTGCAGGGATCGAACCCGCGTCCTTTGGGACAGCAGCCAAGCACCGTTATGTAGCCGCTGTACCAACGAAGCAGGCACAGTGAATGAAAGGGATGCAGACAGAACCATGTTTGTCTGTGCTGGACTGGACAGCTCCCCTTAAACGTTAATACTAACGGAGGATCCGGGAAACAGCAATCCCGGATGTCACGGCAATTATATTGAACCCTGGCGTTTTATTAGTTTCACATCATGGAATTCTTGAAGGGACATACAGACAGAGAAAGAACTTTTAATCAGGTCCTGAGAAGCGCCGCCCGCAGCACTGCGGACCGCTCCCACGTGGCGACAGGGAGGCCTACTAGCCTCACCGCCGCATCGTGGGCTCTCTGGACAGCCTGGAGTTGTGGAACAAGCTCGGAACTCTTGATGGCAGAATTCCACTCCTCCTCGGCGACTTGATTGGGCCCATGTAACGAGCGACAATAACTCCTTAATTTATTTTTACATCAATAAAAAAAAAAGAAGGGGGGGGGGGGGGCACCGCCAGAGCATGTGTTCTAAGGTGCTAACCGACCCGCAGTCTGGGCAGGTAGACTCGAAGGCGTCCGGAGCAATAATGTTGAATAAAGCTAAACTGGGATTATGACCTAGTTTGCAGCATTCGGAGTGTGATTGCCCGAGGCCTGGAAAGTTTACCGCTGCGGGAGTATCCGGGAAATAGCAATGCCGGATGTCACGGCTATGGTATTGAACCCTGGCGTTTTATTAGTTTCGCTTCATGGCATTCTTGAAGGGACATCCGCTTTAAATGTGCGTGAGACGCCATTGTGCTCTTTCGGCAGGAAGCGCGAAATTGCCGGAGCTTAAAAAAAATAAACGCGCTTGATATTCGCTCAACGTTCAGAAGAAACTTGTAAACAGCGTACAGTTCAACAACTATCGTGCGCTGACGAATCGACGAAGTTAGCCCGAGAAGTTACAGCGAAAACTGCACTACTACTTATTTCGTCTTTTTCCCATTGTAAAACGCTTCGATTTGACGCAAGACGTTTCATAATTATTGTAAAATTAGTTGCCATAATTGGTTGGCATGACGAAGCCTATGTTTCTCGGAGGCGCGACCACCCGCACTTTGGGTACTTAGGTACATTGTCTTTTCCCATTAACGCCATCCGTCCTTAATTGGGGTACAATGAAGTGTTTCGTTGGACCACATGGGTCTTCCTACATACATACATACATACATACATACATACATACATACATACATACATACATACATACATACATACATACATACATACATACATACATACATACATACATACATACATACATACATACATACATACATACATGGTCATGTCGTGACGATTTTTTGGCACCGTATAGTTCCATTTCCCCCAGTCTGGTCCATTTTCACGGATTTCAGCACAATACATTTTCTAATGACTGGTGTTTCTCTGTGCAATTTGTGCGCCTTCTAAATTTCTAACCAAAGCTTAGTTAGGTTAGAAAGTACCCTGGTTAGAAGCAATTAGGTTAGAATGTACTCATAACTACTATGGATGCCTTTAAAAAAGTTTATCATAGTGTGTTGCCTCTATATGACAAATGCGGAGGTTAATTAATGTTAGGATAAATATTCGCGAATAACTTCAAGCGTAACTGTACCTGCACATTTACGAAAGCCTATTAAGAACACTTACTAATCATCTGGGTCTCCGCTGGAACTACGTCTAGAGTTTGCGTACGTTTTGCCAGGCCTAAATGATTTAGCATATCCATTTCCGCGCTCTGATGCAGCCTGCTTTAAATAGGTTTCGTGAGGGATGACATTAATATATCCGTGTACGGCGGCTGCAATAACGCACCATGCTCATTCTGCAGCTGCCGCAAAGCAATCTAAAATTGAATTAGTATATGTGAGTGATGCTCAGCGATACCCCTTGATTAAATTTCTCTGAATGAGACTGAAGCAACTTGATGTGGGAAGCGGGCGCAGTTAGCTGCACTACTGTTGGCGACGATGAAAATCCGTCTATTCTCTTCATCCTGTCGACTGCCTTCAACATTTGACGCACGCTCAGCTCCATACACTACGCAAATGTGCAGCATGCACACAGTTTGTCTATGCGGCCTTCCGCCATGGAATATATGTCAGTGTTCAGGAGTGTACGCTTAGCACCCTTCTCACGTATCCGTGGTGTCCGCACTTGACAATCTGCCCGAATCGGCTATTCACATCTCGTCTGTTAGCAACCCGTCACTAGCTATAGTGATAAATCGCGGCAGCGAACTTTTGCTGCGTGAAATTTTGTAAAATTTTACCGACTCTCTCGTTATTTTCCAGAATTTAGTTATTTTGTATAGTTGGCTGGGAAAGTACACCATTGCTTGAAACAGCAGTCGTGCTATCATTACAGCAATTGTTAGGTAAGTTATGTTGCATTTATGCTGAATTCGTGTTTCTTATTAATGATTTTTTGCATACACGAAACTTGAATATGACTCTTCATCTTTTAACGGAATTAAATCAAGCTTTCCCGAATGCAATGTCTTGCCGTCAGACGTTTCCTGGGATATTTAGCCGCCGCAGATGCATGACAATAAAATTGCACTTCTCGTAGTCTTGATGGCCGTACGCAATACTTATCACGGAAATTAAGATAAATCAATGAATGATGAATAAAGTCGCACGCTCTGCTTGTGAAAAGGGTGACGGACACAGGTTCGTCCAGAACTTCGATTTGAAACGGGGAAGGGGTATGTGTTAACAGAACGCACAGGGGTGTTGATATGAGGCTATTGGTTGGTGTTCGGTCTAGTTGGAACATTTTTTTTTTTTTTTTGAAGGGGCGGAGATATATCTCTGTTGAGGAATAAGCAAGTGTTAACTACACATTGGGTACTTCTGCATTTCTACTGAATTCACGCTGACTTCAATAGAATTTCGCTCTAGGTTCCGTCGAACACTACAAACTAATTCTGCAAGGACACAATCACAGCAGTGCAAGTGGTATACACATATAAAAAAAAAGTTTTCCATTTTAAAACCACCAGATGCGTGCCCGCCGATAGTTTTACAAGTCTGCCACGAAGCCGATCCGCCTATACATCCAAAGGAGTATTTCAGGTCGCGGGGTACTCACGTCTATCGCCATGCTTCACGTTGTTACCGGTTCCGCTGTCCGGCGCTCCAATCCCCAGGCCGTCTTTTGTAATGACCGCTACCGTCATGGCGCTGTCGCTGTTCGGGCAAGGTGCGGCGGCGTCTCCGCCCCGTTCTTCTCTTGGCGAAGGCCTGGGATCAGAATTCGAAGTCATGCCTTTCTCTGTCACACCCACTCGCTAACTTTCTTTCTTTCTTGTCTCGTTTCTAAGGAAACAAAAGCGCTCGTCGAACTGCAAGATTTCAGCGACGTTTCTGTCCACTATTATGAGCACAATTCCATAAGTCCCGATGAGACTTCAGTGTTTTCGCAGGTGCGCGGTTGCAGAGAGAAAAAAAAAAAGCGGGATGAGAAGGCGCAGAAAAACCAGCGCAGCAGACGAGGCGATGCCGAACCATGCGACGATCCGGAACGAACAGTTAGCAGCTGCCTGCCTGATCGTCCTACTGTCGCTGCGTGCAATGTGCCAGACTCGGTGGGGACTCTAGCGACACGCCGTTCGACTGCATCGAATGTGTGTATGCGTTCGGGCAAAATTAAGGATGCTGCTGTCGAGCTAGCATCCTGAGCTATGTCATTTTTTTTTTCTTTTCTTTCCATACCCCAGGCTTGGCGTACACGGTGCACGCAGGCATCAAGCGCTCCGAGCACTGCCGAACAGCTGTGGCAGCGTTCTCTGACTGCCTGTTATTAACATGCAAAAGTGAGTGAACCTGTGGGAGAAGAAAGAGGGACGCGCAACAGCAAAAACAATCGTAAGCCAGAAGTCACGCCAGCTCGCCCCACCCCACCCCCTCCCCTCCCCCCCTCATTCCTTATTTTTTTATGCTCGGGTGTAAAACGTATGCTGCAGCCATAGAGCACGTGCGCTGTGCTTTCGAAATTAAAAAAAAATTATGGGCATGCATTATGTATATTTGGTATCGCTTATTTTGTTTCGCTGCATCACATGAACATTGCCCTCTCTGCCTTTCCGGAATCATATTCGGTTGGCTGCTGTCGCAGTTCGCGCAGGAACTTGCGGCCTATTGCATGCTGCAGGTACTATAGGCCAAAGGCAAAAGAAAAAAGTTGGGGGACGGGGTGGGGGTGGCAGTGGAAAACGGGCTTTATATACGAATGTGAAGGTTTTAGTGACTGTGCCTGCTGTCCTGAAAGTTGCGATACGATAGGTGTGTCAGTAAGGGCAGGTGTCAGCAAATCGTCGATTTGGAAGTGTCAGCGTAGCGTAAGCGCCCGTACAAGCACTAATTAGTCTCTCGCGAACGAAAACAAGCTAGAACAATCTTGAGTTCGTTCCCTTTGACAGGCACTCACGAAAATTCTTTAGTGCTACGTGTTTCCTCGTTTAAGCTATAAGGACACTGAAAAATCCGCGACACCACAGCGATGGGCGTCGTAATGAGATAACCATAATCACTTCCTATTCGCGGAAGGCACCTGAAGGCTGATACTAGCCATGGGTCAGGAACATCAGCTGTGATCGAGGTGCTGTATAAGCAGCATCTATAATAGTGTCCCTCCCGAACCCTTCCGTATCGCTCTCTCTCTCTCTATCTCTAAGTAGGGTTTCCGAAACATAAAATAAAGAACTACAAATCACGCGGTGCGTTTCGAGTTGCTTAGCTGTTTCTGACACTATCTTCCACTACTCCCCCACCAATGAGAGATATATGTACATAAATGTTTTGCTAAAGGGTTGGAAGCTAGGGACAAGAGGAGTCCAGTTTGCTATCCTGCACTGCTAAATGGCTAAGGGGAGTTAAAAATGATAGAAGGAATAAAAATGAGAGAGTTAGGCAACTATTCAACGCACGCACAAACACGGCCGCGTGACAGTCGTTCTGCGAGTACGGTCGATCGTAGAAATTTGAACAGCGTATTCGTGGGTTTCTGATTTGGGGCTCCTTTGTTCTGGCCACGAATAAAAAAAAGAAAGAAATAAAGAAAGAAATATTCATATGATGATACCTTTCTACAATAATTTTCTACAAAGAAAAATACAAAAGGCCGAACTCACTCAACTCTTCCTTCGTGATTCTGCTGTGTCCAGCCGCATCCACGTGTAACTGTTTCATAAGTATGGGCGTACCGCGCACGGTAAGTATGCGGTATTATCATACCGTCGTAGTCGGTGCGCGGTTACACTACTCTGCAAGATCCGTCACTCCCGCCATCTCATCACGTAACCGTACGCAATGTTCACCTCCTGCAGGTGTTGCTGACTAAAATAGCTACGAGCACGCCGAACGGGGCGGTATATGGTATATTACCGTACACTTATACCGAACGGCATACGACCGCTGACAAAACACCCCAATATCCAACATTCATATTGGTTCAAGTTTCCTGCTATATAAGCAATTTTAGTGCGGGGGTATTCATAAAGGAGGCAGTCATAAATTACTGTCTAGAAGAAAGTTCCTTACAGTGCTGTTACGGCACATGTTCGTTTAACGAACATGTGGTTCCGTTAATTTGACTGTTTGGGAATACAGCGCAGTCTGTCCCTTCATCTGGGTAAAGTAAGTGATTCTAATGCATCTACGACTGCACTTTTCTATAAGTACCGGGCACCCGTTTTCTCGGCAAGCATATGATGGACGATTGTATCGTCGACGTGCAGCACTATTTTGCCAGAGTATACTACAGGCATATCGTAACTCGACGCTTTACACAATGTCGAGCCTGTGTTCCATTTTACTGCACGTTTACTCAAGTGGACATCAAATTGACTTTTGTATAGCTCCTTTTCATAAACTACAAAGCTAGCTTCCCTGGAATGCAGCTTGCCCTACTAATGGCGACAGCTGTCTTTATTTAAATGCTGTCAAAATTCAAGTTGCACATGCTGCAGCCAGATTTCTTCTTTTCTTTTTTTTTTTTTTGGGGGGGGGGGGGGGATGTTTGTATCAGAAGGGCTGCGTCGACATTTTACATGCCCTATCGCAAGCAAATTGCACTTGCACACTCTGTTTGCCGGATTGCCAATGCCGCCATTAATAGGGAAATCAGCATTGCAGGGAAGCTAGCTTTACAGTTTGTGAAATCGGTCTGTATACGAATACATCTTAACGCCTGCGCCATTCCGCTTAATAAAATTATCAGTTTGATTGACAAAAATCCCTGTACTTAAGAAACGAAGAGCTTTTTCTTAATTTTTAATTACGTCGTGAAGAGCTCTCTTTTTTTTTTAACAGCATCTCTTATATCAATTTGCACAAGAGCTACTAATTCCGTGATAACCTAAACGGTAGCCAACCACAAAACAGCGTAAACATCGCGCAGTTAAGGAAACTATCCATGGTAGCATAGTGGCTTGCGTATCGGCTCGATAACCTCGAGGTCGCAAGTTCGTTTCCCGATCACATTGGGCTCATTTCAATTTAGGCAAAGTTTAAAAAAAAAGAACACACCCGCGGTTTAAGTGCGCGTTAAAGAACCTCATGTTGTCAAAACTAATCCCGAACTCACCACTACGGTGTGCCTCAAAATCATGTGGTGGTGACACGTAAGATCCTCGCAGTTATGGCATAGCGCACAAAGGGAGATATCACTGCCTAGTGGTGTTGAACGATCGAACAGCACTTGTAGTTCTGAACTGTACGTAAATGTATAGTAATTGCTTATACAACACATCATTGCAAGTGTGACGAATAGGCTAATCACTTTTAATAACAGAAATATTGCTCATCTCCGCAGGTGCGTAACTTCGTTGTAGCTGCTCTCCAGGTACTTGTGCGAATCAATTCACTTGCCCGAATTAAAAAAAATAAATAAAGGCTGCAAGAAATGGCAAGTTGATTACGCGGTGCGACATAACACACCTCTCCCGATCGTGTAAGCATATCAGAATTGTTAGCACGCGCACGTTTTTCACCGCTCGGCGTGCGAGCGGCTCCACAGATGAAGCGACCACTTACCTCGCGTTTTTACATTTGTCCTTTGGGTATACTGAGCTCTGTACGTCCTGTCGCAGAGTGACACATCCAATGCAATCGAGGTGTGGGTCACCTATAGCTCAAATTTAGAGAGTCGCACGCACATGATCGTCGCCATGACGAGCGCCACAAGCTTGACGTCGTAAGGT
Source organism: Hyalomma asiaticum (assembly GCA_013339685.2). Taxonomy (NCBI): domain Eukaryota; kingdom Metazoa; phylum Arthropoda; class Arachnida; order Ixodida; family Ixodidae; genus Hyalomma; species Hyalomma asiaticum. Next base: position 88,559,185 of record CM023483.1, on the reverse strand, counting down.
GCGTGACGGTTGCAAGTATTGTGCACTACGCCAAGGGCGAGTGTGAGAGCCTCCGAAATGAAGTATCGCTGCCGCTACATCGTTTTGTGTAACAGCCGTGGAAGTACTAGGGCGCGCAGTGTACAGCGACGCAGTGTACAGCGACGCAGTGTATGTCCCAGCAAGAACAGAGAGAGGCGAGTCGCTGTCGGTGATGCGAGCGCTGCACGTAGAAACAGAGCCGATCTCTGTCCCACATGACAGACAGCTGTTTGTCCGCCCGTCGACACCGAGGCTTGTGCGTCATGGTTCACAAGATCTGCGATGAATGCGTCAACGCCTCGGCAATGCGACAACAATCGAGTCAGCATTTTTATTTTGTGACACGGATGTGGTTTATAAACACGCTATAGCGTAATGTGTGCAGGTGAAATTTTGTGGTCAGCGATGATTTTGGCGGGGATAAAAAGCGGGAATGAATATAAAGAGCAATCAAGATATTGGCCACATTTGGATATTGGCCACATTTGTATGGTCCTCCAGCGTGTAATTGGTATTTTAATTAATTGTTGCGGTCATAACTGAGTATCTTTAATCTCCACTCGATCCCCACAGTCAAATATAACAACAAACCAGAACCACTCTCCCCTATTTATAAGGGCTAATTTAATCCTGGACTTTTCTGATTTTTCTGTCGCGTTTCTGAGAGGCAAACCTTCGCCTGAGGCACGTATATATCTAGCGCCGCAATAAAGCTGTGTCAGCATGCGCAGCTCTAGTTGTAGCAAAAGTGGCGCTATAATCCCAAATTGACCCATGTTTTCCAGCGCTGCGCTCAAAGATATGACAGCCAGAGGTGCTATGTGTATAACCCTTCATATTTGTATTTAAGTGCACTGATGCACTTGTGAGTGCATGATATAATCCGTACTTAGTGCAAGTACTTGACGGAAGGGATTGTCAGATGGAGATTCAAATTGGGAAAACAGTACTTTCAGTCCTTTGGCAAGATCGGGGAGTGTGGTTCGAAAAATAGGCTTTAAAGCTGAAACCATTGGACACGTGTTCTAATGCGAAAAAAAACAGTAAAAAAAGGTAAAACATCGTGCACAAAGACGACGCCGTCGTGGTCGAATAAAAAAACTAAATTTTTAGTTGTAGAAAATATCACATCCATATAGCATCCTACATGGCACAGAGTGGCTGGCGATGATTTTATATCAGTCATCTCCGGAAATAAAATTCGCTTACTATTTCAGCTTCACCCCATCGTGTTCCTGCTTGTAATTGTATACATCTTGAGCTGAAATAGTAGACTGACTTCTTTTTCTACGTCGCACGACCTTGTTGACAACATATATTTCTCCTGTCATTCCTTATGGAAGAAATGTGCGGTTCCGTTGCATGCATCATGGTATTCACTTTTGAGCGCATACGCTCTCTACAAATAGTTACATTATTTGATTGCGCAAATAAGCAATGACCACTCTCAAAATCTGTGTCGCTAAATGAATGCCACATTCAGTTGTGCTAGTGCCGTGAGACATCTTTATGTTTGTTTTTTCTCTTATATCTCAACGGCTCTAAATTATCACGCATAGACAATATAAATTACGACGACTTGTGAGAGTGTTTCCACGGAACCAAGAAGCATGCAACCTCCTATGCTCAACAAATGAACCTCTTTCCATACCCAGGAATAGATATGGGAGACACAAGGAGCATGCCGAAAGAAAAAAACGCGGTTTGCTGCCCCAGAGTGGGCGATGGGAAAGGATAAAAAAAAAAACAAGGATAAAGCAGATAAATATGCAGAGATAACGGATAATGGTTCACCATAACCATTCCACAAATGATGCTTTGCCGGTACAAAGAATGCGTATCTGCACACTGCATGCTGAGCTCCGCAAGGTACGTGTTCGCCACTGATGCAAAAGAAAAAAAAAGAGAGAGAAAACAGCGTGAGCTTTGAATTATTTCTTTCCGCGAGCTTATTCTTTTACATTACGCCGGATATATATTTATAAAAGGATGAAATTCTGAACTCGAAACCTCGTAGTACTTGATTGTCAAGGCTGCACTGTCAAGCAGGTCAGTGACCGCAGTCACGACACATGCGCACGCTGAATTTTGTTTTGACATCATCAACTGCCATATGCGCTTGGATCTGCATGCATGAACACACGTGCGTACCGGAGGAACAACGCACAAGTGCTTTCTTTCCGATCTTTTTTTTTTTTTCAGGCGCGTGGTTCACTTTTTTTTTTCTTTTTTCTGAAGCTCTGTGGAGCGCAGCAGGAGACATACTGGCAGATATAGCGGTTTGAGAATAGGCAGGGCGTTCATTAAACAGCGCTTAGTCTTAGGAGCCTGGGAGGCTTCGGCTCATTTCCGCAGTCCATGGGGGAGCACAAGGCAGCGTCGTAAGGGGAGAGGGCGCAGGGTACTTAGTGACACAAGAGAGTAGAGCGCAGAGGAGAGGTCACCTGCTCGAGCTGGGTGCATACAGACTGCCGAGGGGCAGGTTGGGATATTTCTCTCCTCCTTAAGATAAATACCGTGGGTGCCTGGCGGCACTGGCAATCGGACCCTTCACATTTGGATTTAAGGAGGCCGACAGACTACCATTCCAGCACCGCTAGGCGGGCTAGGGACACGCCCTTAAATTTTATCTATACCTCTCTTCATTCCTCTTCATTAAATACTTATCATTTTCTTCTTCTGAGTTAAATACAAAACACATATCACCTCTAGCAACATAACCACAGTTTGGCCAATTAAGGCGCGTTAGAAAAGCTCCTGTACTAAAGCGCGCGCTAGCGAGCCCATGCCCTTGCAATTGCTTACGGCTTCGTAAGCCTGCACCAAGTAGATGTGGACTTTCTTTGGCTATACCTGAGATAACTCTGAGGAAGTGCGCCGGCATAAATGAAGGAGAGAGAGGCTTAAACCACTTAGGCTTATATTTCCTTGCGAAAAGAAAAGGAACGCCGCAAATGTGTGGCGCAGCTGCTTAGTCTCGCGTGATATCCAAAGCGAGCAGCCGCCCCATCAATTTACGGGCACGGAAACTCAGTTGTGGTTCTCGTACATAAACCTCACGCGTTTTGCCGGCTACACACCCCAGAGTTCCGTTTGTTTGTTTGTTTGTTTGTTTGTTTGTTTGTTTGTTTGTTTGTTTGTTTGTTTGTTTGTTTGTTTGTTTGTTTGTTTGTTTGTTTGTTTGTTTGTCAGCATGAGTCACAGATGTGTCAGATTAATGTAAGATGCTCAACTTTCCTACCCCTCGACACAACCGTGTGTAACCGAGCTTGAAGTTATTTCGCACAGTCCAGCTACAAAGAGAACATCTTGGTCTTTGTTCAAAGCTCGAGCGGAGCCCGCGAAGAACACATCGTTGAAGCACCTGCATGGAATCATAATTACGATGATGCGAACGACTAGCCACTTTGAAAGACATACGAATATTACATTGCAAAAATACTTGTTCTGTGCGATAATGACTCACTATATAGACGTGTTTGACGGCGTACGCAAAGGCGCGGATTCAAGCCATGCCTCAGCGGTCGCATTTCTGATGGAGGCGAAAATTCTAGAAGCCTGTGTACTGCGCGGTGTCGGTGCGCGTTAAAGAACCTTAGGCAGTAGAAATTTCCAGAGCCCCCCATTACGGCGTTCGTCTCCTCTCTAGTCTTTCTTTCCCTCTCAACCTCCACGGATGCTCCCAACAAGGCTGCAGAAAATGGCGCACTTTGTTTAATCGAACTGCAACTCTTATTATTACTATGTAGAGGAGTACTTAAACAGCCCCACCATATTTCCATGTAGACAACAATCTAACCGATCGTATTTTATGACTTCCACACGTGTATTAGGTGATCGATGTAAGGATTAAGAATATTCACATGTTGCGCGTGTAGCAGTGGATTGATTGCACTGTGGACGTGAGACTCATTTTACTCAATCTTAGTGCGTGCCAGTTAGGTCTCCTGGCTTGGTCTCATCCTTCCTCTTTCTTGCCTCATGCATTTTAAGGCTTTGTAATGATTGTGTGTGCAATATAAGCGTGTGAATTTATCGTGAGAAAGGTACAGTTACAATTACTCTCTGCGCGTTGCGATTTCCAGCTTCAACTTAGCTTACCTGCCTTCCCTTCCCTTTGCAGTTAACTACCAAACAGGGAAGGACAGGACATCTATGCAGTAAGATTTGAAGTATGACAGTTAGAACAGTTTTGAGCGAAATAAAATGGAATCGAGTTTCCAATAGGCAAGAGGTTGCGCCGGCTCAGATTAGCAATAATAATTTCTTGGGTTTTACGTCCCAAAACCACGATATCATTATGAGAGACGCCACAGTGGAATGCTCCGGACATTTCGACCATATGGGGTTCTTTAACGTGCACGGGCACCGCACAGTAACCGGGCCGTCAAATTTTTTCTCCATAAAAATGCAGGCAGTGCAACCGGGATTCGATACCGCGACCTTCGGGTCAGCAGCCGAGTGCCATAGCAACTAGACCACCGTGGGGGGCTGCTCAAGTTAGAACGCTGTCTTTGACATAAGAAGGGAGAAGTGAATACACAGCCGAGGACGCGACAGTAAGAAACTGTAATTGAAGTCGCAAACCTGACGACGTTTCCCGCGACGTTTCTCAGTTTATCACAGTTTGAATGACGTCAGAAGGACGTCAGCTACGCTGAGATATTGGCTTGGTCTTTTCGAATTTCAACAGCGAGCAAACCTCTCCCTCATTCACAGGTCAGGAAAGTTTATACGGATTACACAGTGAGTGCGAGAGTGCCAGGGAAAACAGAGAGTGTGAAGGGAGTCAGTCTAACGAAGTGAAGTAAGAAAGGTGCCGTGAATTACACGACAGAAAAAAAGAAGAAAAAAGGTTAGGCGTGGCTCTGCTACTGCATACACCAATGACCAGTGGAGCGATGGGGGCTTAGCGAAGCGGCTTCTTCTTCACGGTCATGACGATAACTCACTCTCTCGCTCTCTCTCAGTTTCTCTTTCTGTCATCCGTAGCAGGTTGTGTTGTCTTTCTTATGGCCTGTATCTCTTCCTGTCGCCCATAGCAGGTTGTGTTATCTCTCCTTCAGTCTGTACCTCTTTCTATCGCCCATAGCAGGTTATGTTATCTCTCTTTCGGTCTGTATCTCTTTCTGTCGCCCATAGCAGGTTGTGTTGTCTTTCTTATGGCCTGTATCTCTTCCTGTCGCCCATAGCAGGTTGTGTTATCTCTCCGTCTGTACCTCGTTCTGTCGCCCATAGCAGGTTGTGTTATCTCTCTCTCGGTCTGTATCTCTTTCTGTCGCCCATAGCAGGTTGTGTCACTTCTCTCTCGGTCTATATCTTTCTGTCGCCCATAACAGGTTGTGTTATCTCTATTTCTGCCTGTATCTCTTTCTGTCGTCCATAGCAGGTTGTGTTATCTCTCATTCGGTCTGTATCTCTTTCTGTCGCTTTTAGCAGGCTGTGTCATCTCTCTTTCGGTCTGTATCTCTTTCTGTCGCCCATAGCAGGTTGTGTCACTTCTCTCTCGGTCTATATCTTTCTGTCGCCCATAGCAGGTTGTGTTAGCTCTATTTCTGCCTGTATCTCTTTCTGTCGCCAATAGCAAGTTGTGTAATCTCTCTTTCGATCTGTATATCTTTATGTCTCCCAAAGCAGGTTGTGTCATCTCTCTTTCAGTCTGTATCTCTTCCTGTCGCCCATATCACGTTGTGTTATCTCTCTTTCAGTCTATATCTCTTCCTGTCGCCCATAGCAGGTTGTTTTATCTCTCCTTCGGTCTGTACTTCTTTCTGTCGCCCATAGCAAGTTGTGTTATCTCTCTTTCACTCTGTATCTCTTCATGTCGCCCATAGCGAGTTGTGTTATCTCTCTTTCAGTCTGTATCTCTTCCTGTCGCCCATAGCAGGTTATGTTATCTCTCTTTCGGCCTGTATCTCTTTCTGTCGCCCAAGCAGGTTATGTTATCTCTCTTTCTATCTGTACCTCCTTCTTTCGCTCATAGCAGGTTGAGTTATCTCTCCTTCGGTCTGTACTTCTTTCTGTCGCCCATAGCAAGTTGTGTTATCTCTCTTTCTGTCGCCCATAAGAAGTTATGTTATCGTTCTTTCTTTCTCTCGGTCTTTCTGTCTTTCTGTCGCCCTTGGCAAGTATATCTGTATGTCTCTCTTTCACTCTCAGTTTCTATTTCGCTCACCCACATCAAGCTGTGTTACAATCATAGGCGCGACGCAGTCATGTGGTTCCCATGAATGCAATGTTCTGCAACCGTGCGTGTACAGTCCAGTGTTTATCACGCTCGCCTTCGGACCGCGGGTATACGGGTTCGAATCGCGTGTCGCCAAGAAAATGTCCTTTATTTATTTCTTTGTTACCCCCGCTTGCTCTCTGTCTTTCTTTTTGCCCTTCCTCTCCTCACTTCACGGTCTCCCCGTCGAGTCTTGAGTAGTTGCCCGGCACGGCTGAAACTCAACCAAACAGGTCCACTGTCGAGGACAAAACGCGCGCACAGATAAAAAAAATTCACAGCATATCCACGGAGTGAATGATGATGAGTGGGCGAAGCTCCGGGTGTTCATCGTAGATCGTGCCGAGTTCCGGATTAATTTAGTTAATGCGCGCGCTACGAATCCTTATGGTTCAACTACGCACAAGTGAAATCTCCCACCGGCACTTCATTGCAAGTCAAGATCCAGTGCTTATATGGGTGGCCGGTGAACGGTTCTCCTGCGCGAGCAGTCGGTATTTTTCAATCAAGAAACTCGCTAGAAGACGCTGCCTGCACCAACGTTCGTTGTCTCTCGCGGGTGAGGGCGCGTTCTTCTTCTTTGCGAGCTGGTAGAGCGTTCATCTAAGAAAGAGCGTTTCCATAGTCAACGCGCGCCTTTCGCTCTCTCTCTCTCTCTCTCACAAGACAGCAGATGGAAGAGTGAGAGAGCTCGCGCGCCGGGAGGCACGCGCCGAGGGCGAGCGCGAACCTCTCGGCGGCGCGAGGTGGCTACATACATACATACTACTACTACTACAGAGGAGGGAACGACCCACACCCTAAGGTGCTTCGCCCCTAAAAGACGCCAGCATAGCAGCAGAGACATGCAAGAGAGGCAGCTGTAGGGTGTGCCGCTTTCTTACCTCCCTGCGGGCCCTGCCAGCGCTAAGTGTGGCGTTGGATGTGCGCAGCTGCGTGCGAAGCTCGGAAAGGGCAACGAAAAGAAGCGCAGAAAGAGGAAGAAGACGGTTCCAAAAATAATAAGGAAAATAAGCAGCAATTACGCACAAGCATGCGCACGCGTAAGCGCCCAGGTGTCGTGCACGCCGCAAGTGCTCACAACTCGACGTGAAAGTATACAACAAATAAATGACAAGACGCGAGTCTTTGTGGAGAGCCCCTGTCACAGACCAATAAGGTGACTGTGTGCGCGCAATGACAACGCAGCGTGTCGTCGACGTATTATCTGTTGTGCACCTGCTGTCGCAGAGTAGAGAGAGTGCACCTACGGGCAAGCCTTCTGCAGCCCGCAAGGACACCACCGCTTTCCTTCTTTCCTTCTTTTCCTTTATTTCCTTTTTTTACGTGTGACACATACTCGCATATACAATATGGTGCGCACCTGTCACCGTTTAATTATTTGTCATTAATTGTCATAATTCTCGGACCCTTAGAGTTAAAGTCAAAGTGTTCTTATCAGTTACCGTAATTACAATATATACCCTCTTTTGCACTAAACTCCTTCTCTGATGCCAGATCTCCTTCATATGACTCTAAACTTGATGATCCATATAAGATTTTACTTTTACCAGATTTACTAAATTCCTGAAACAACCGCCATCCGGAGGTCAGTCGAAGCTGCTTAGCAAGAGAGAGAGAGAGAAATAAGGAAGGGAAGGCAGGGATGTTAACCAGTCAGGAATCCGGGTTGCTACCCTACACTGGGAGATGGGAAAAGGGGAAGAAAAGTAAATAGAACTAGAGAGGGGGAATGCCTACAGGGCAGTCCTATATAATATCATAGGCGCTCGGTTAGGCCAGATGCTTTTAGAAAGCCCAAAAGCGCTTTCATTGCCTTCTGGAGCCGTTCGTCGGTGAGGACGGCTCAGAAGGCAATGAAAGCGCTTTTGAGCACTCCTACTATACATAATTACCCGCACCACGAAAAATTCACTCCTTGAATTCCAACAAGTAGACACGTGTTAGCGTAAATTTCTTTTCCTTTTTTTAATCATTTCTTCCTCGTCTGTCAGACTCGGCACCCTGGCACTTCGCACACTGCATTGCATGTTGTTGTGAAAAAAGCTTAATTTACCAAGGTGAAACCGAAATCTCACGTGGTTCAACAGCCATCGAAATTACGTCACACATTAACGCTTCAGACTCCCGTAGAGAGGATATCCTCACCATTTTCACAGTACATTCATGAAGTTCCCCAGTTCCCAGTACATTCATGCAGAGAAACGAAAACAAGTTCAAGTGCTCGCTCGTCCGATTACGTTGTTATTGACAAGGACGTGGCGTGTTGAGATACTTACTCGTTAAGTTTAGTGTGATTTACACTTTACTTCTCTTGCACAACCAGCGACTGTATAGCTGTACCCTCACTCGACGCATGCCACCTGCGTGACTCTGCTACGCGCTACGAAAGCTTCTTTCCTGGTCTATGTTTCCCTCTTTCTCTTGTTTATCTTTTTTTTTTTCTTGCGCCATATCGAATGCATCGCGCAGCGCTGAAGCCATTGTATTTCAGCTGGTGGACTAAATCATTACGACGGCGAGAAATGGCGCTCGCAGTAACAGCTGGCATGGCGCCGCCTCGACGACTACAGTTTGTATAGAGCTCCGCAATATTTCGTGTGACCTATACACCGGCAATACTCTCGGTTGCGAGACAGTTTCTCCATGAGCTACGTGCAGCCTTTGTGGCCGAGAGTATAAATTAGCGCTTGCGTAATTTACAAGTTTGTCGCGAGGGATGACTCGCGCACCTCTATACCGTCACTGATGAATCCATTGAAATATAGTTTTCAGTGTTAGAGACGGTCAAAAACTAAGAGAAACGCATAAGTTGTTTGCGGAGGCAGTCTGCGCGACCTGGCGGACGCAATCTCAAAACACTGGTGTCGCCGAGCACACAACTAATCGGAACAGTGTAATTAATTTTCCTGCTGCCTCGTACACTTGAAATCGAAATGTTAAGAAAGTCGTATCGGAAGCCAGCTTAGATTAGCTTGAGATTCTCTCGAAGCGCTTTTGCTCCGATATAATCATTACTGGGGTTTAACGTCCCAAAACCACGATTTCATTATGAGAGACGCCGTAGTGGAGGGCTCCGGAAATTTCGACCACCTGGGGTTCTTTAACGTGCACTGACATCGCACAGCACACGGGCCTCAACATTTCGCCTCCACCGAAATGCAGCCGCCGCGGCCGGGATTCGATCCCGCGACCCTCGGATCAGCAGCCGAGCACCATAGCCACTAGACCACCGTGGCGGGGCTAAGCATAATCGAGTTTGCCGCTCAGTTGACTCTTGCGTTAAAGATACATGGCTATATAACGTAAGGTCATCCACCGAGCCTTATATTATGACATAGCTTCATGTGTGCGGCATATCATTTACGAATAAAACAAGGCTGATGACAGCTATGCTCAGGTACAGCTCGTGGAAACGAGCAAAGACTCCACTATTGTTTTTGTTTCCTCGCGTTGACGTGCGCTGATGGATTGACGCCGTGGGATGATTCATGCTATGAAATGCGAAATTAGTCGTGCGAGTGCCAAACTTGACAGACATTGTATCAGAACAAAAGCGCCTCATGAGAAACGGTCGTACTGGCTGCGACAAATGGCTGCGAAACAGTCGTACCTGTTTCGCAGCCATTTGCGTAGCCATTGTGTAAATGATCATAAATATTCACATAACTGCATTTGTCTTGTCAATTTTCATGACACCCTTTAAACTGTCTCTCTTTAAGTTGCGTTAATGCAGTGCTGGTAGGAGGGAGGGCGGTGTTTAAATGCTTGGTTTCTTGCTTTATATCCTGAACACGTCGACGCTGGTGGCGTAATGCAAGAGGTAAAAACCGACGCCCTCTTGCTTTCGGCCCATTACCGCACGCTGGTGAGTACCATCAGCACAAGCCCAGTGTTCAGCTGCAAGTTGCGAGTGCGATTCCCCCTGCCGTACATGCGTTTCCACGGCACCAAAGGCAAAGAAAGAAAGAAAGAAAGAAAGAAAGAAAGAAAGAAAGAAAGAAAGAAAGAAAGAAAGAAAGAAAGAAAGAAAGAAAGAAAGAAAGAAAGAAAGAAAGAAAGAAAGAAAGAAAGAAAGTGCATGGTTGGTTAGATTGAGGTGCGCAACTTAAGCACAACTCAACATTAATCCGAGGTGCTCCACTAGGGTAGTAGGCCAGGCCCACACAAGAGCAGCTTCGCTTTTCCCCATTTTGTTGACAGGTTTGCAGTGTCGCAGTGGTATACAACTGGATTTTCGCGAAGCAGATGTAGCACCGAAAATTATTAGATGTCTTTCGTGTGGCAACAGTTCTATTTATTTATTTATTTATTTATTTATTTATTTATTTATTTATTTATTTATTTATTTATTTATTTATTTAATACATAGATACTGCGGACACAATGTCCATGCAGTGTGAATACAGGACAATATTAGGTCGCAGAAATAAAAGAATTCTGACACAACTTTTATAAATGTATATGCCGAACAATATGCTGTTGCGTAATTTCTGTTTGCCCGTTGTCTGTCAGTGTGTTGGTATGCCCGTCTTCCGGCCACCTACTAGTCTGTCTGTTTCAATTTCCTCCGCGCTTGTTTCCATCCCTTTCAGGCGAAACGGTATTACCACGGGAACTGCACGGTAATGCTTCGCTGTTAAAGAGTCGCTCCTGTGTGGCATCGATTCTTTCACATCATTGCATTTGACTTGTCAGTTTTCATATGGCACCCCTTGAATTCTCTCTCTCTCTCTCATATATAGATATATATGATTTTCCTGATGAGGCCGGACCACCGGCCGAAAACGTTGGAAGTAAAAAAGTTCTTGCACTTCGTCCGTTCCTTCACTGCTTATATATATATATATATATATATATATATATATATATATATATATAATTAATATTATATATATATATATATATATATATATATATATATATATATATATATATGATAATATATATCACATAAACAGGTTTCTTGACTAAAGTTGACGCCAAGCAGCGCGGTAACGAACTACGAGCTAACTAACTAACTCTTACAGTTTCTCTCGTCAGAACATAGTGTTCTTCGTTTACACTTCGCGCATACGAAAGCGCCGCACGTGCTTCTCTTGAACTATTAGTATTAGCATCGTGCTAACGGTTGGTTCTCGCGGACGTCCAGTCTGCACCTGAGTGTCTGACATTCCGTACATTTGGTTTCTCTCAAGGATTTTTTTTTTTTTCAGTCATGAGGAGGTGTTCTCCATGGTGTTACCAGAAAACGGGGGGAAGGGGAGGAATCCGCGTGGCGGGGTGTTAATGCAGTGTTGGGAAGGGGAGGGGGGTATTTAAATGCTTGATTTCTTGCTTGTATATCCTGAATATATCGACGCTGGTGGCGTAATGCAAGAGGGTAAAACCGACTCACTCTTGCTTTCGGCCCACTATCACACGCTGGTGATTATGCGAAGACCAATGTTCAACTGGAGGTTTCAAGTTCGATTCCCGCAGCTGCGGCTGCGTTTCCATGGCAAGAAGGAAAGAAAGAAAGAAAGAAAGAAAGAAAGAAAGAAAGAAAGAAAGAAAGAAAGAAAGAAAGAAAGAAGGAAAGAAAGAAAGAAGGAAAGAAAGAAAGAAAGGAAGAAAGAAAGAAAGAAAGAAGGTGCATGAGTGGTTAGATTGAGGTGCGCGTTAATAAAGTACAACTCAACACTAATCCGAGGTGCTCCACTAGGGTAGTAGGCCAGGCATACACAAGACAGCTTCGCTTTCCCCCATTTTGTTGACAGCTTTGCAATGTCGCAGTGGTACAACTGGGTTTTCGCGAAGCAGATGTAGCACCGAAAATTATTAAATGCCTCTCGTGCGGCCAGTTTTATTTATTTATTTATTTCTTTATTTATTTATTTATTATTTATTTATTTATTTATTTATTTATTTATTTATTTATTTATTTATTTAATATATCCATACTGCGGACACAATGTCCATGCAGTGTGAATACAGGACAATATTAGGTCGCAGAAATAAAACAATCCTCCTGACACAACTTTTACAAAAGTATAAGCCGGACAATATGCTGTTGCGTCCATCCATGCGACCACACGCAGCTGACCGTCCGTGTGTTTACCGCATGTCTGTACGTCTGGCTCAGACCATTTATTGGTCATTTCTGGTTGCCCGTTGTCTGTTAATATGTTTGTATACACGTCTTCCGGCCACCTACTAGTCTATCTGTCTTAATTTCCTCCACGCTTGTTTGCATCCGTTTCTGACGGTATGCTATGCGCATTTCACGACCTATAATTTCAGTGCTTGAATTCCAGAGCCGTAAAGATTACACAGCTTGGAAAACGCCGACGTACACGACGGGCACTTGCGTTGCGATAGAGTGCGACGGAAAAGCAGTAAACCTACGGGTTGCTGTCTTTTCGAAAGCGAACACATTCCCGAGTATATAGTTCACAGAATAGGTCATACCGCGCGCATCATTCACCGCCCCTTGTCACAGAAGGAGGCCTGAACAAGAGTAGGGAAAGAGCAAGAGGGCAAGTAAAACGAACGAGTATTTTCTTGTTTGTCTATTGATATAGAGATTAGGTGAAACTAAGATATTTTATAAGAATTGTATATGCCAGATTCTTACTCTCCGTTTTGGCTTGTTCCTTAAAATTGGCGTTCTTGTTTAAGATCGACTTTGTTTCATGTGGTGCTTCCGACTGTACCGTAACAATATATGGGCAACTGATTTATTTCTGGGGTTCTACGTCCCGAAACCACGACACGATCATGAGAGACCCCGTGGTGGAGGGCTCCGGAAATATCGACCAGCTGGTGTTCCTTAACGTGCACTAACATAGCACAGTACACGGGCCTCAACATTTCGCCTCCATCGAAATGTATCAGCCGCGGCCGGGATTCGATCCCGCGCTATATATTGGTAATCCTCTCATCGTTATGCTTCAAATATCCTTTTATGGTTGCGTTTTCTTTCTTTCTTTCTTTCTTTCTTTCTTTCTTTCTTTCTTTCTTTCTTTCTTTCTTTCTTTCTTTCTTTCTTTCTTTCTTTCTTTCTTTCGAATTTTAGCATTTACCGCTTTCGTCTCATTTCTTAATGCGTAAGCCACCCTCCTTTGTCGGTAAGTTCTGCGGGTTAAAAAATCGACGTTAGCATAAGAAAGTTAATAGAACCAGCGATTAAACTACACTAACAGTCAGAACTTCTGTTCTGATTCTAACATATACGACTAAGCTAGCACTTCATTTAGAGCCATGTATCAGTTCGTGTAGAGATGTAACGATGTCATTAAAAGGACTGATTGAAGTACACGTTATACTATCTAGCACATGCTGCCGCTGTAAGTCTAATTTCCACTTATGAGGACGGGCATGACATTTCACGTGTAATTTGATTGCTTTAACGTGGGTCCTTGGCTCAACCAGGTCCCGTGATTTGTCACGTGGCTAGCTGTTACGTGGTTTCGGGTGGAACGTGTCACGTGACCAGCTGTGCCGTCATGTTACGTGATTTGGGTCATGTGTCTATAGGTTCAAATTGGCTTGGCGGGCAATGTGCGGCTGTGACGACCCCCTCATTTTCTTCCTCACCCTCATTTTCCTTTCCCACCCCTTGCTAGACTATACTGTACGTGACTACGCTATTCTCCACCCTCTCCCTTCCTCTTTACCCCCACTTCCCTTTCCACCCCCTTGCTGGGCTGTACCAACCTATGCTAAGCTATGAAACGCATCCTCCTTACGTTAAAGAACCCCAGGTGGTCTAAATTTCCGGAGTACTCCACTACGGCCTTTCTCTTCTTTCTATAGCTTTCACTACCTTCCCCCCCGCGGACGCTTAGCCGTGCTCACTACATGGGCTGCAGAAATTAGCGTCCTTTCCTAACACGAACCACAATCATCATCATCATCCTTTATGTGGTAGTGGGATGGGAGCATGCGGGCAAGAGAAGAAAGAAGTACTCGTGCGAATGCCATGCATTTCACAGAATTTGCATTTATTAAGTTATTTCGTATCAAAAGTCTACGTTTATAATATTCAAAATCACATCAAAAGACGAATAAACCTTTCAGGTAACATAACTTAGTAAATTAACCTCAAATCCGCCTGAGTCTTGGCTCATCCCCCCAAGTGGGTAGATGCCAAACGTAAAGGAGCATCATCATCATCATTATTGTAGTGTGGCCAATCCCCCTCGTGGGTATGTGCCAACTATAAAGGCCACAACAACAACAACAACAATATAGAAATACACCCACACATATTTCCTGATGATCATTTTCGTCCAGACCGTACAGATTACGGTCGGCATAAAGAGCTCCGCTCTTGAAACAGACATGGGCGAGAACGTGTGAGTAAATGGACGCACGTGAACGCTTTTGAGCAGCAAAAAGAAAAAATAAAGGGGGGGGGGGGGGGGGGGGGGCATGGGCTGAAGCTTTCACGTAGGGCCAACAAATCAAGTTCCATGAAGAGGACGTGGACACAAGCGAAAAGTAGAAGACGCGTGAAGGAGATGACCACGAAAGCGACCCGCGACGTCTCTGTGCAACCTTACTAGCATTCACGGTTCGCGGATTGCTTTCTTCTTTGACAGGGATGTGTCGGTGGGCGAGCTGGAACTCAAGCACGTTTCTTTTTAATACGGCAGCATTGATTTGCTTATTTAATTTTTAATTTTAAAAGTATGGATATACGTATTCAGCTTCAAAACTCCAACAACGTGCGAACACATGTTTCCTACAGTCGGCTGTAAATTTACGTTCGCACGCAACTCTGCAACACGGGAAGTTTACTGCGGCTTCTGAGAAAAATTCCTTTGCTTCCTTCTACTGATTCCTGATTGGTTTCAATAGGTGACAATAAAGATAACATCACATAATGCAAAATTATTGCTCTCGCGAGACAAATGCATCGGACAGCTACATAATAGTAATCCCAAGGATTGGGGCCGCTATTCGCACAAAAGAATTTTACGACACAAATGTTCGTAAGAGAAAATTTCAGCCAATCCTGATGCTGGACGTATCATTAACGAAGGCCGCTGGCCAATGGCAAAACGCACTTACGAAAGAGAAGTTTTGGGAATTTGGCCCCGGATTTACAGTTCATTTGGTATTGCCAATGCATTCGCGCACTTCTCTAATTGGCCTTCTCAGCCACTGTTCCAGAGCTTCTATTCAGAACACGATACTATAGTCCTTCGAGACTGAAGGATGCAAGAATAACAATAATAAAAAAGATGCGCCTTCAAAAGTTCATGCCTTCGTAACTATGCCGCGGTCTAATTCGGCACGCTAAAACCGCGAATATAGTTCTCAGTTTCGCGATATACAGTCATGGTGTCACACTAACAACTCACCTTGGACAATCACGTTCGGATCACCTGCAGCCGTCAACGGAGCGTCACCCTCGCATCAACGGCGGACGCAGCTTATGGTGGACTTGACGTACTAAACTCCACCAGCGTCGAATGCAGACAGGAGAAGACGAACGCAGCCCATCGCTATGATGTCTGTCAGGTAAACGTTCCCTGAACGACAAAGCTTCAGCGAAGAACCGCGCGTACTACGTTACGTGGACGCCTTGCAGCGAAGCGAGCGGCAAGCGTTTGGTTCCAGTTGCGCGGTTGAAAAGGATGCCGAAAAGGTCGGGGCGTGATGCGTGCCACGGGGACAGCGAGCGACGACTCCGCAACGTAGGTGTGAGAGCGCTGGCTTTAACCGGGCGGCCCTGCTGCACGCTATCAGTGAAAGAGAGAAAGACCGCGCTCGCTCGCTCGTCTCTTCCTTTCGTGTGAGTTCCGTGGCAGCTTGCGGTGCACCAGCCGCGTTCGCTTTCGCAGAGCTCGGTTCGCCACATTTCTTGCGCCTTCGCGCGGCATATATACCAGGGTTATGCGCTTCCAAAGCTTTAAGCTGGGAAAGGCTTGACGCAAACCGAATCTTGTGAGCCGGCTAAACACGTGGAAACCATTTTGCCGGCGGTTTTCACTTCAAGCATGTGTCAGTCAAAAAAAAGAAAAATGAAAAGAAACGCACTTATTTGTATCAGTACGCGATGAAGCAACTCGAGTACTTGATAAGCCGCACGTTGCTATAGGGAAATGCTCGGAAACCTGTGTTCTTCATAGCTGCCCTAGCTGTCATTTCAAAATGTTACGTGGGATTGGCGAATATAACAAAGCTCCAAACTGTAAAGAGAACTTCAAGGGAAGAACACGTGGAGATATCTTTTAGTGGGGATGAGAGAGATAGCTTTGCCGGCTTGTTTTCCGGCGAGACGGTGCTGTTCCCTATTTTCCGCCTCTGTTTCCTTTCTTTTGCGTGTCTTTTACAACCTCCCAGCGAACAAGCCACCTTTCAGCTCTTTTGTCGTAATAAGTGAAAACTGTAGTAACTGTCACGCTTGCGTTGCTGTAATTTCTACAACACTCTCAAAAATGGTACGGACAGATATATATATATATATTGTCCATTCGATGGTGACTTCAGGCAAACGCTACATTTCTCTTGTGCATGTACTCAGTGAAACTACATATACTTTAGAGATTGATAACAACTCCATTTGCTGTCTGCCATATTTGAACAGCAAAGGCATGCTCGTTCTTCTTTTTTTTTTTTTTCAACCTAATGTCGTCCTATTATCTGCAGGCTTCCTCTATGTAGTTCCATTCTCCTCTCTTTTTTTTCTTTTTCCTTCTCACACATTCTTTTTTTTTTTTCGCATGAGCCTCGCTTCGTCCTGCGTTTAGTGCAGTGTAAATTTCCTTCCTGTATGTCTATTTGTTGCCTTTCACGGAGTCCATCTCAACTACCTACAGATTAAACAAATTGGCGACGACTGAATTGCCCTGCGAAACTACCTGACATCGTTGTCGCTGCCGTCCGCCAGTGGCGAACTTGTGGGGAAATTATCCCAGAATATACTCGTAAAGTCATCGCAAACACGCGTCAATCGCCAATGTCGACTGAACCCAACACTTCCCGCGCACTGTCTGCCGACTTCATATACTCCTTCAGCATGTGAACAGGGCAGCAAAAGTTCACGAGAAGGAAGAAAAACGAAAAATATTGGCTCCCTTAAGAAAAAAAAATCGACCGTATATCACGAAAGAGGAAGGAATCCAGCCAGGAGATAGTTGTAACTTTGACCGGCGTTGGGAAATGCAAATGCATAAATTTTCCGTGTGTGTTGCAAAAGAATGGTAGGCCATCATACGCTCCATATTGGCCCACCGCAACATACAGTATATGGAACCCGGGAGCATCTAGCTGACTCTAGGGGGGCGTGGCACACGACGAAGCTTGCTCCTTGAAGCGGCCTGAGGCTAGCTTATTCAACGACGCGTGCGCGAGTCACTGACAACGTAACATCCAAGCCAAAGTCCGCAGCACCGCTCACTCATCCCCCGTGACACGATTATCTTGTCCCAATGATGAACGAAGATTTGCCGATCGCCACGTCGTTTCGCAGTCACAAACTTATTTGCCCTCCTACCCCCGCGTCACAACACCGCAAACTGAAGCACACCACAACAACCACTGCTGAAGCTCTTTCACTTTTGCGTGGCGCAAGATCAAGCGCGACATTGTGTCGAGCAACCTTTGAGTGAACGCTTAGGGATTGGATGAGGAAACCCTTCTGCTCTCCATGCATGCCCGCTTCAATGCTCTTTTCATCACTTCTTGCGTCGTACCAGCCAATAGGAGCACGCTGAATGTAATACCCGCTGAAGGGACGAATCACGATATATGGCTGCCAGCCCCGAAGCAGTTCGGTTTGCAAACCGTGTGGTTGACTTCTCACGGATTGACAAGTTCGCACATAAAGTTCTTGTCTGTCACTCCTGCCTTAGCGGCGTCAACGAAACGAATAGTGAAGCACTGCGTGAAGTCGTCGATATCCGCCATGGAACTATCAGCATCATCATTTTCGCTATCCGGATTTTGGTCTTTTCTCTTGGTTCCGACTGGCCGGCGACTCTCCCTTATTTCCAGCGCTTTTGCGAACATTATATGATACCTCATAGGCGTGAAGATAGGGATGATTGAAATGCAATGCCAGCTTATTAAAGGGACACTAAGTGAAAAATGTGAAGTGGTTTATAATGGTAACTTATATTTCGGGAACTTGGTTGTCACTAATTTGCCATGTCAATGCAGACGTTAATCTGTCATCACAGAACAACTTCTGCCTTACGGTATCAGGCGTTTGCGTACGCAGCGAGAACTCCGGATACGTTGTGCCAGGCTGTAGTTGTATGTTGCAATCAATTCCACCAAACGGAGTTAATTAGAGCGTGCAGCCGCGCCGCCGAGTTGAATTCAGCAGTTCCCGCGTATGTACAAGCGCGCGGAAGTGGCGCGCTCACTTTGGCGCACGACAACGCCGTCGGACGGCGCGGAAGCGAAGGAAGTGCGGCGCACTGCGCATCACGGCGCCATATGCAACAAGGAACACGGAGAAGTCTACACCCTGCAACGCAGAGGCGCACTCTAGGCAGAACCGCCGCCGCACGACGAGCGAAAAAGAGGAGGCAGGTATAGCTCGTAAGCTTACCTCAGCGACTTTCCGGCAAACACGAGCCTGCGCAAGACGTTTTACCGGAGAACGACGTAACGCTACGAAGAATGCTCTATGACGTAGCAACAGTGGTGTAGTCATAAATGCGTTCCTGAGGATCTTATGCGCCATGGGTTAAAAAATATATATAAAAAAGGTCCTGCGCCCAAACAGTATCTCAGCCATTTATGTTAACAAGCGGACGCTCGCTTCTTCTCTTTTTTTTTTTTTTTTGCATTTTAATGCATAGATTCGGTGTGTAGATAGCATAAGCACAAAGGCCGAGAAGGAGCAGGGGAGAGGATATGCAAAGCTCAGGATACTACGGGAGGTGTTCTGACACCAAAACCCGCCCTTGCCCCTACACGGCAACATCGTAATAATTTCTGGCGTTTTGCTTCCCGAAACCACGATACGATTATGAAAGACGCTGTAGTGGAGGGCTCCGGAAATTTTGACTACCTGGGGTTCTTTAAACGTGCACTGACATCGCACGGCGCACGGGCCTCAACATTTCGCCTCCATCGAAATGCAGCAGCCACGGCGGGGATTCGATAGCCGTGACTTTCGGATCAGCACCCGGATGACATAGCCGCCGATGGTGGGACCACAGCAAGATGGTGTCAGCTACGAAGAATGCTCATGACAGAGCAACAGTGGCGTAGCCAGAAATGTTTTTCGGAGGGCGTTATGCACCAGGGGTTAAAAAAAAGGAATATAAAAAAGAGCCTGCGCCCAAACAGTATCTTAGCCATTTTGCAGTAAATGTTGACTGAGTGAAATATGAATCCTGGCCAAGGCCCCGCACAATAATGGTGCACGCCTGCTGTAATCACTGTCTTCCCTCGCCTCTTCCGATCCCTTCTCCTCTTCCTGCCAAGTGCTACATATTGCGCACTCTACCCGTAATAAACGTGCTTTTCCTGGTTACTCATGCTCGGGAGTACGTGGTCACATCAAATGCTGTTCACCGTCCCACTTGACGTCCATCAGACCGCATGAGCTTTCGCTGCCAGCATGCGACATCCCCACTGACGTTGCTCACAGATTGCGAGTAATACACTGGCGTGTCCGACCATTTTAACTGCAATGACTATAACGCGGGATTTCATATG
>CM023483.1:88176770-88534270 GCA_013339685.2 Hyalomma asiaticum | reverse complement strand
CAGCTGAATTTCTATTGTACCTCGAGGTGAACTTGCCCAATGCTATCGGTGTTTCACTAGTACGGCAGCGTTTGGCGTGCCATGTACCCGCGTTCACGGATCGCATATCCATGACCAACCCCTTGTGGTAACTCAAGTAGTTTACGTAATAACTGGACACATTCGAGAGGACAGAGCCGTAATAACTGGACACAGTCGCGCGACAATGGCATCAGTCATGTTTAATTTCGCCACATTGACTCGTCAACGTTGTTGACGTACATGGGCGCTTAGCACAGCAGTTTTCTTGTTGCCATCACGCTCGAAGAGTAGCTGGCGGAGAAACGCCATCCACAACGAAAGCAGGCCGGTGCTCTACTACTGCGCTATCGGCGAACATGCTCGACGCTATACGAACTTTGGCTGGAACGGTGCCGCCATCTAGGAGAGGCGAAGTGAACAGTTTCACTTCGCCTCTCCTGGATGGCGGCACCATCCCAGGCTCATTCCGAAAGAAGCCTCGATGCGCGCGCGCTGAGCCGGACGAGCACATCGAGGAAGATGGAATGAAGCGAGATAACAAAGAATATAAGCGGCGTTCGTACAGCCTCGAGCATGTGCACCGATAGCGCTGTGGTAGAGCACCGGCCACCTCTTGTCGTGGAGCTGCGAGTTTGATTCCCAGCGCATCGATGCAAATTTTTCTGCGTTCTTTCTTTGTTCTTACATGTGTGTTTTCTGCGTCACTTCCGTTACGAAAATGACGTAGTGGGGTCGTGGTGGACCGCGGCATAAAGCACTTTCGTGTTAAAATATCCTGCCTATAGACCTATTCCATGTTGGTAAACAGTGGTAGGCACCGGCGATATAACCAGGGCTTGTGTCGACGTCGCGGCGCGGAGGCCCCGCCCACCGCTTGCCGCGGCCCCGCACGGTCGCGCCACCGCCGCCGGCGAAGCGCGTGCGAAAGCTGCCTCCGAGCACGGGGCGTCGGAGCGCCGACGGGTGTTTACAACAGTTTTCGAGGGGCAGCCGCGTGAGATGAAGTCGCGTTAGCTCTGTAGGAAGCATTCGATGAATGTAGAAAAGAATGTGCTGACGACCAGCTATGACAAGATGTGAGAAATTGATTGAAAGGATAAGCACCTTGCAACATGATGCGAACGATCGCGAGCTATCATGTCGGCATCGCTTCATGCGTATGCTTTAATTCGGTAACTAGCGCAAGGATGAACCACTTGCAACAGTGAGACTTGTTTAAATACGACTTGAAGATGCCTCAGCTAAAATACTGTTTCGGACTAAAGCCTCTAATCCCTACACGAAATCCTTGCGCAAAAACAAATGTAACTCAAGCATGCGATATTGGTGACGCTAGAACCTATGTAAATACGGCTGTGATAACGCACACACACAAAAATGCAATGACGCGCCAAGGACAAGGCTCTCAAATAACTGACAGCAAGGCGCATAACCGCGGCTTGCGGCTCTGCCCATACGCTGAGTTCCGATCGTGACGGCGTGAAGTCCTGTGACGACGCGGCACATTTCAAGCGTGTAGTTTATTCGAGCAGTCTGACAATCGAAAAAAAAAATTAAAGCGCATCGTAACCACTACAGCATTGCCAAAGACACTTCTCGTGTGTATGCTATCGCTGCCACAAGCAATTTGCAAAAGCGCCGCTGTAATCGGCCTTTCGCTCACGGCTACGTGAATTAAGCTCTTATATATTTGTTTCATTTGAGTGATTGAAATTCGTATGACGTATGTATAGCTTCCCCACTTCAATAATACACGGCGACCGCGATTACTTCTACACATCGAGCTAAGCTAACGTCGTGCGCGCTTTGCGGTAAGCGTCATCGCTCTGTGTCCGCACTTTGTTTATGCCAAGAAATTTGGTGTCGAGCATTACACTTGCCAAACTTGTGACAATGCTATTTCTCTCAAATGAAACAAGCCGCACTAATGCCAAATAATTACCCATACGCTTAACCGTGACGAAAATGTTTGGCGCATAACCGATGCGCCAAACAACCGGCATTACAGGTTCGTCCCTTTCCTTAAGACAGACATAAGCAGGAAACCGATAAAAACCTATCGCACATATCTTGTGCGTTGCTGAGCAACCAACCCACGGCGCAGGTCATCGGTAAACACTTTTTTCTTCATTTCACGGCGGTGAGAAGCGCACGCACCAGCGAAAACACAGCGGCTGCTACGGTAGGCGCGCCGGCGGTTGCCTACCATGCGAAACCAAAACTCCCGACGACAGCGCCACCGCATCTTCGTGACGTAGGCCGGGTGGAATAGGTCTATAGCCACCCGGCGGTAATAGGCTATTCGCGCGAAAGTTGTCTAACAATATATGAATTTGTGAAACAACACTGACGACACTTGCAGTGTGCCTGTGTACGTAAATTGGTACGTTCATGTATGTATGTATGTATGTATGTATGTATGTATGTATGTATGTATGTATGTATGTATGTATGTATGTATGTATGTTACTTTCTCCTTTGTATTTCCATTATGCGGCCGCGTAGTCACGTGAGGTCCTTTGCCCACGGGCAAATACGCACGCAGACCCTGTCGATGCACCTACGTGATTATGGTGCATAAGCCTTCTCTTTAACCTTCCTGTGCCGCCGGACGACCACAATAACGACACCTTCACTTCGCAATCCAAGCAAGCTTGACGGCTGCTATCGCATTCGTCGCGAATTTGACTTTTATCTAAGCAGAAGCATAAATGAAGCCAATAAAGCTTCAGCGGCGGCGAAAACAATCCTGGCGTGCACTGCTGTGCAAGCTGCATGGCTTGCGCTTCTCATGAGCGGAGTGCATACGGGCAGCCCCGCTGATAAAAGTCGCTCCGTAGGTCATGGTCACACGTTTGTTTGCAAAACAAGGCACTGCGATGCTGCTTGTGGATGGTACCTGTTGTCGATCATTTATGCCTGTCCATAAAGCACATTATTGTTATTATTATTTGGCGTGTGAACATATGCAGACAAGGACATGAAGGAAATAAAGACAGAAGGCTGGCAACTGCCACAGAGAGGCGCACAATGCGTGCCTACATTATATCTCGAGAGAAAGCAATAAATAAAGGGAGAAAGAAAGGAAACAAAGAGAAAAGAAGATAGTAAGAACAGACGAAAACACAGCAAAACGCGACAGAAAACATGACTATAAACGAAAGACCATTGAGGTCAGTATATAGCGTTCAGAAAGGTTAATAGTGCATTAATATCGAAATACTATCGTTATATCAAACATTTCATTAACCTGATAACATTCAGGCAAGGCGTTAAATAGCTGTAAAGCTTGGAGATTGTTCACAAGGACCCGCACCCTCATAACCGAACTATAGGCGTGTGGAGATGTCAATAGACATCTCGGACGGAGAGCCTGGTCTGTTATCACCGCCATTGTGGACTATGCGAAACACTCATTTAGCGTGTGCACCTCCAATTGTGAAACATTCAGGCGCAAGCCTTATATGTTACTACTCTTAGCCGCGTAAAATTCACATAAACACTCACTCGGTATCATGAGGGGCCTCTTGGAACGTGAAGAAGAATGTGGCCACTGAACTGCGCACCATCTCTGCTTCCCGACATCTGAAAAGTTCTATGGTCCCTTATGCATGCCAAGACGACATTACGGTGAAAGCCGTTCCACGTTGTCAGAAAGGTCGTTGACGTGGCTTGTTTTAATGTATCCGTTAAGTCTCAATCACGTGCGGTGCATGCTCGTACATCCCTGACCCGAGCAAAGGGGGCATGCGCCACACATTACTGTTAATTATCGTTAACCGCGACGTATATTACAGGCATATGAAAGGGAAAATTAGCATCCACCCTTATTTTAGCACAGGGCGACAAGGAAATCCATACGGATTTTTCATAAATGAACGCTTCCTAGTTGCCGAACCCGGGACCAACGCCTATCCGGGGCGCTCGCTCTGCCAACTGAGCTAACCAGGAGGCTAGCGATTGACAGCGCGAGGGCGAATCCATCGACAACTCGAAGCCCAAGGGCGAGTATATGTCAAATGAGTTCTGCGAAAACCCGCAAGGTGGAGTAACGTTTATGAAAGGGAAAATTAGCATCCACCCGGATTAGCATCCACCCTTTCATAAACGTTACTCCACCTTGCGGGTTTCCGCAGAACACATTTGACATATTACAGGTATATGTTATTGATGTCATGGCACTGATGTCATCTCAGTCATGCAGTCATAAATTCGTGCCTTGCCGTGCCAGTTATGGTTTATATACCAAGCAACCCTTTTTGACGTCATCTCATTTGTGATGTACCGTTCGCGTAAACGACGACGCCGTTCACACTTCGCGTTTAATGAAGCATATAAAGCTTTTCCTTGAAGGGCTCTTAGTGTTTTCTTATATTTTTATTATTATTTATTTCACACATTCCAAATAACGTGGCTCATTCGTACAGAATGCCGTGTTGATCACATGCGTGCGCACATTTACGGTGCGCGCACCTCCGGTGCCTGAGCAGTCCCGGCTCATGTCCCGCTAAGTGACTTTTCTCACTGCGGAATTTGTCGTGGCAATGTGCCCGTCGATTGGCCTATACCAGCACTACGAAACTGCGCTTTGGCACTGCGGTGATACGGGTTTTGGCCGCGCAGTTTTCGCGCGTAGAGGTGAGCATGCGCTGATCCGCTTACGTCATGTTACGTTGCCGAAGGGGGTGTAGCCACGACGACAGGCTGCGCCTACCCGTCTCCGCGGCGGAGAAGGGCAGGGACTCCGGGCAAGAAACCGAAACCGGCTGAAGCGGCCATGCGGAAAGGTTTTTCTATGTCCAGTAACTACCTTATCGCAGCCCTCCTTCACGAAATCCTTGCGGCACCACGTTGACATCGCGCAAGTGCGCGCTTGTTTACTCAACACAAATTTTGGACACCGAGGTTGTTTACCGAAAGGCTAGCCAACGAGGTCGAGCTGGAGCCGTTTACATCGCTGGGCCTAGAACGGAGGTCAGGTAGTGCTTAACTGGCTACAGCTGTATTGGCACGCACTCATGATTCGTACCACGTGGTATCATTCACTGTACGCGTAGAGTGGTTTCTTTCCGCTCGTCTGTCAATGGTCCGCGCACCATTCAGCGGTGGGAAGAAAAAGGGGGGCGGGAGCAAGCGTAAGGTCCACACGACAAGGGCGCCTTGCGAAAAGTAGTTACGCGGAAACAAGAGAAGGTGCTCGTAAAAGCGAAATAAGTGGCTGCCCGACATCCGAACGCCGCCCTCCAAAACGACGTGGGCCATTTTTCCGCAGATGATACCAGCAGCGGACTCGTCGGTGTAAAGATAACCTGTGCATACTTTGCGCAAGAAAATGTGCGCTGTGCTTGTGTACGTTGTTTACGTTATCGATACTTTTTTTTCTTTTTTCGCATTGTTCTATTGCGTCTCTCGTTCGTCCTCTTTATGCCATTGCTTCCTTTTTTTTCTCCCGGTAAATGTACGTGTGCGTTTTTTTTTTTTGCTTTGTCTCTTATAATCCAACTCCTGACTTTCCATAAAGCTGCACATTTGCACGAATTAGCAAATATAAAAAAGGTAATTGTGCAGTTCACGCATAATTCTATGATCAATTTCATGCGAAGCATATTTTGCGTATAGGTATCATATAGACTATTTCTCGAGGACACACGCAGGGTGTTACTGGTTGGTGCTTTATGCTGAGAGTGTGAGATAGCAGTTGTAATTCACGAGCAGTTCTTACGCTTGAATTTGATTTACGCAAGCTTGTAACGATCAGTGTGTCACGTATACGCCATGCTATTTTGATATTTTTAAATTTGAAATTTCAGATCGAAAATGTAAGCATATCTTGTAAAGACAAACTTCTGATAAGACGCAGAGAGTTTCATTTGTAGATACTTCGGCAAACCAATTACTGATTGATTGATTTTTTTGGGTTTTACGTTCCAAATCCACGATATGATTATCAAAGACGCCGTAGTGGAGGGCTGCGGAAATTTCTACCACCTGGGGTTCTTTAACGCGAACTGACATCGTACAGCACATGTACGGGCCTCAACATTTCGCCTCCAGCGAAATGCAGCCGCCGTGGCAGCGTTATTATTATTATTATTATTATTAATATTATTATTATTATTATTAATATTATTATTATTATTATTATTATTATTATTATTATTATTATTATTATTATTATTATTATTATTATTATTATTATTATTATTATTATCCGAGATCTGCCTACCTTTCTTTGTTTACGAAAAATTTCTCACCAGCTAAAGGTGAAACAGACGTTATCCTATACTGGACGCTGCTCTTTTTCTGATATCCGCTTATCATCTATCCCGCCGTCCCCTTACCCCTACCCGCCACAGACGCTGCGACGTGCTTCTAGCTAGGGCGTCAGAAGTAGAACCTTTCCCTAACCTATTACACTTGCCCACAACCTCACCCCCGTCTGGCATACATATCCCGATTTCCACACCCCAATAATGTCACTTTTCTGTGTTTGTTTTTTTGTCTGACGGACGCCATCGCGTGAGTCTGGAAGAATACTAACAGCAATGAAGGATATTTTAAATTATTTTAGGGTGAACGTCTCGAATATGCGTGTCATTCTCGCCGCAATTATGCTACAGCTAGGAGGAAACGACTTCACTAAGGCTCGGGTCATACTTAGCAAGTTCAGTGAGCAAATAATTAAAAAGAAGGTCATTGCATGTGCATCCACAATGGCATTGCCATTCCTCGAGCAGTTCAGTATACTCCGTATCACGTATATGTAATACGCCCGAACACAGCCAGCAGCGTTATCTTTTAGAGGCGACGCTGAATTAGTTCTTGCGAATTTAAAAGAAAATCTGGCAGAAACAACGAATGAAAACAAACAATTACGGCTACGTCATTCGCACTGACACAGAAGGGTCACGCTTAACATAGGACGAACTTGAGCGCAAAGAAAAAGGAAAGATTAACAAAATAGAATGTACCAGTGAGGAGTACAATAAGTTCAGTAATGTTCTGTAATTAGTTGTCCCGCCTCAATTTTCTAAAGTATTTATGAAGGCCAATGTCACTGCCGAGGCAAGAATGTATGAGCAAGCGGTTCAGATCCATGAGTAGGCTGATCGGAGCGTCTAGCCCTCTCGATTCTCAGACATGGATGCGTCAGGGACCCCTTGTGAACTGGCGGAAGTGATGGGAACCCTTTGAAGTGACGAAATGTAGCGGTGGGGGAGGCAGCGCGTAGTGGCTATGACACGAGCAACAACTTTATGAGGGCTAGTTGGTGCATATCCAGAGCAAAGAAGTAACAGCGCAAAGGAACACAGACGACGAAGAAAGCCCCGCCGCGGTGGTCTAGTGGTTATGGCACTCGGCTGCAGATCCGAAGGTCGCGGGATCGAATCCCGGCCGCGGCGGCTGCATTTCCATGAAGGCGAAATGTTGAGGCCCGTGTGCTGTGCGATGTCAGTGCACGTTAAAGAACCCCAGGTGGTAAAAATTTCCGGAGACCTCCACTACGGCGTCTCTCATAATCAGAGCTGGTTTTGGGACGTTAAACCCCACAAGTCAAATCAAATCAACGACGAAGAAACGAAGACCACAGGACAAGCGCTGACTGCCAACTGAATGTTTATTGCGTGAAGACCAGCCTATTTATACAGTCTCAGAAGAACATGCGCACATCAAAACACTCACAATCACAAATACAATCGTTCTTTTATGAAGTCTATCTCCTTCTGTGATAGTACAAGTGAGGGCGAACTAACACAATTATCTCCTTCTTGGTTGATATAGAACGCCTCTAAAATTTCTCTTTCTTTCTTACATTTTTCTTTACCAATAAATTTTGTTTTTTTAAACATGGGAACGCATGTGCACTTCTTACAATGGTCAACTAAATGGCTACCATATCCATTTCTTACATTATTTGCGTGTCGACGTGCGCGATCATTAAAGCATTGTCCTGTTTGACCAATATACACTTTCCCACAGCTCATGGGAATTCGATAGACTACCTTACTCATGCAATCAGTGTAACGGGTTGCGTGATTAGTGGTGCACGCGGAGGTCCTGTTTTTCGAATTCATGAGCGCACTTATCGATGACAGCTTGCAAGGAGCATTGAAAATCAAGTTAACATTGTGCCTATTTGAAACTTTTTTAAGATTGTGAGACAACTTGTGCAAGTATGGAACTACGTGCACGGGCCTCTTGTCTTTCCCCTTACCTTTGTTGCCCTGCTCTACTTTTGTTCTCTGCAAAATCGTTTCGCACACGGATTTAATGACAGATTGGGGAAACCCTGCGTCTCGTAACCGGGCTAGCTGATTCATCAGACTACGTTCACATTCGTGCTCACATGACTTATTTAATGCTGCCTTAATACAAGTGGTAGCTATGCCCCTCTTAATCAATTTGGTCTGCGCGCTGTCATACGGCAGCAAGGTTTTCTTTGACCTAGGCTGATAGGCCCAGCATACCTGCTTACTTGATGAAAAACATAAGTTGATGTCAAGAAACTGAATTCGGTTATTGATCGGCAATTCATGCGTGAACTTGAGTCCTCCAGATGACTTTATGAATATGTTTAGTATTTTGTCGACTTGGTCTAGAAAATGGTTGCGATCGCTGTTCTTCATAACAATTAAGTAATCGTCTACGTACCTGAACACTTGTGTTACAGGCGTGTCTATCAACTTATCTACAATCACGTTGTCAAGCGAAGCTAAAAATATGTCGCACAAAATAGGAGCTATGGCAGAACCTATACAGATTCCAGATCGCTGAATATAAAAATTGCTGTCAAACTGAATGGCTGTTGAATGGAGATAAAATTCTAAAAGCGTCAAAAAGTTGTTGCTGCTAAGACGCACTGAATTCTGAAATTTAAGTTCCCCAAAATCGTCTATTCTTTCACGCACAGCTGACATAAGACCAACATGCGGCACAGAGTAATACAGGTCCTCAATATCGATAGAAAATGCAGTCCGATCAGTCTCTTGATCTTCGTTAATTGACAAAATAACTTTGTCAGAGCTTCTTACCAGGAAAGGGTCCACTATCGGCAACTTCTTTAGATGGGTCTGTAGAAACTTCCCTAGATGGCATTGCCAAGATGTCTTCTCGGACACAATTACCCTAAGAGGGTAATCAGGCTTGTGGGTTTTGCAAGTGAAGAAAACTTCCAGGAACTCTGCATCTGCGGATTTGACAAGCTGCCTCGTTGAGTTCAGATGCATGTCCTTGAGCAGCTTCAGCATGTCCTTGAGCAGCTTCAAAATACTAAACATATTCATAAAGTCATCTGGAGGACTCAAGTTCACGCATGAATTGCCGATCAATAACCGAATTCAGTTTCTTGACATCAACTTATGTTTTTCATCAAGTAAGCAGGTATGCTGGGCCTATCAGCCTAGGTCAAAGAAAACCTTGCTGCCGTATGACAGCGCGCAGACCAAATTGATTAAGAGGGGCATAGCTACCACTTGTATTAAGGCAGCATTAAATAAGTCATGTGAGCACGAATGTGAGCGTAGTCTGATGAATCAGCTAGCCCGGTTACGAGACGCAGGGTTTCCCCAATCTGTCATTAAATCCGTGTGCGAAACGATTTTGCAGAGAACAAAAGTAGAGCAGGGCAACAAAGGTAAGGGGAAAGACAAGAGGCCCGTGCACGTAGTTCCATACTTGCACAAGTTGTCTCACAATCTTAAAAAAGTTTCAAATAGGCACAATGTTAACTTGATTTTCAATGCTCCTTGCAAGCTGTCATCGATAAGTGCGCTCATGAATTCGAAAAACAGGACCTCCGCGTGCACCACTAATCACACAACCCGTTACACTGATTGCATGAGTAAGGTAGTCTATCGAATTCCCATGAGCTGTGGGAAAGTGTATATTGGTCAAACAGGACAATGCTTTAATGATCGCGCACGTCGACACGCAAATAATGTAAGAAATGGATATGGTAGCCGTTTAGTTGACCATTGTAAGAAGTGCACATGCGTTCCCATGTTTAAAAAAACAAAATTTATTGGTAAAGAAAAATGTAAGAAAGAAAGAGAAATTTTAGAGGCGTTCTATATCAACCAAGAAGGAGATAATTGTGTTAGTTCGCCCTCACTTGTACTATCACAGAAGGAGATAGACTTCATAAAAGAACGATTGTATTTGTGATTGTGAGTGTTTTGATGTGCGCATGTTCTTCTGAGACTGTATAAATAGGCTGGTCTTCACGCAATAAACATTCAGTTGGCAGTCAGCGCTTGTCCTGTGGTCTTCGTTTCTTCGTCGTCTGTGTTCCTTTGCGCTGTTACTTCTTTGCTATGACACGAGGTACGGCGCAGGAAATAGGAAGTAACGGAGACCAACCGAGGCAGTGTTGTGCGGAGTGCACAAGGATGCATAGGAAGAGTAATGCACAAGAAAGTTGCACAATGTACAGTAATTTTGCTCGACAGTGCCACTTTTGCAGTTATGGAGCCCGTGATAGCTTGTGCGCAGCCGCTGATTTGGTGGCAACAAACAACCACTACTGCTGTACTTGTGGCCCCTTTCCATTCTTAGTACGCGTCACCGCATGACACTGATGTACTTAGGCAAAGCTGGCTTTGCTTCAGTACACCAGTATCATGCCGCGAAGTTGTACTGCGGCAAGGTTGGCTTCGCCGCGGCACAGTAGTGCAGTGCGGCAAGGCCCCAACATAACCTGGCCTCAACAAAAAAAATATTTTTTTTTGTTATGTAGTCGCAGGTGTTGCAGACTCTCCAGAAAGGCTTCGCGGACCCCAATTTGAGAACCACTGGTCTAGCCTGACCCCAAAGGTTTTTTTTTTTTTAACAGTGAAGCTGTTTAAGTTTTTCGTTCTTTCGTCCGTATCACGCATATGACCTTGACATGACCTTGCCTAGCAACCAAGTGACGCTACATCTACCAGCATAACCCTGTTTAGCGTCGACATCATGCTCCATCGCTTAACATATACGTCACAATGACACGTGACCAGAAGAAGAGAAGTTGAAGAAAAAGAAGAGCATATGAAGGAAGAACATATATATATATGAGGAAGGTGATAACGATGACGACGAACAAGAAGATGATGATTCAGAAGAATAAGATGGTGATGATGATGAGGAACAATAGATGACGATGATGATGATGACGCAGAAGAAGAAAAAGATGATGATGATGATGGCCCGCACCAGCCAAGCTTCACTGCTTCGCCAGCCTTGCACCCTTATTTTAAGCGCAAAGTCCACTCTGGGACTTTATAGACATACGGCAACGCCAACCACCCGTTTCAGCTCGGAGTAAAGAAAAAAAAATACTTCGGATCTGCCGCTATTAGATCATGGTGTCGTTTGAAGGTCCGACACAAGTTTAAAACTATACGACGAGAAAGGTCCAGTATATATACGTGAATTTGCCTTCTTTCTGCGTCTCTCGCGATTGTGATGGCTACTCTCTTGATATCTCGCGTGGAGTATAGACAGGGAGTCTAAAGTTAAAAACTATTTTTCTCGTATTAGTAGGTTACCTTTTCACAATACAGGAAACACCCCTCTTGCGTTGATAAGATTCGGTAAGGTAGAAAAAGCGCAGTGAGAAAATACAGGCGGCGACGCCACTCTCGAGTTTTAGCACTCATTCGCGCGAATTCATAGATATTTGACGGCGTCTGCTAATGCCTACATAACTGCTTGTCGGCACGAAAGACATACATTGTGTTCTAAGGAAGCCAGAGACTCAACACAGCGAGTTTCAAAACATTTGATGGAGCGAATTTGGCGGCAATACGCAAAAAAAAAAGAAATTGGCCTTCTGACGTCAGGAGGCCGAAGTTCCGGCGCGAATTTTAAAACTAAAACTTTCACTTTATCTTTTAGTATCGTATATAAGACAGCGAAATAAACGACAATCAAGTTCTCAAGATATAACGTATCAGTCTAAACTACTTCGCTTTTTCACTTTGCTGTCTCCTTAAAGGGACACTATGAAAGTGCAAAAAAACACATTTTCTCGCATCGGTAAGCCACTGTTTCACAATACCAAAAGCATCACTCCTGCCGCTAGATATCGCTCGGTAAGCGAGAAAACGCGTATAAAGATAATACAGGTAATACAGGTGGCGGCGCCACCTTGGACATCCCGCACCAGCTCTCCGTGACGTCATAGATTGTGAAGGCGCCTACTTACAGAGACCCACATTATTATTATCCGGTAAAAATGAATCGCATTGTATTCTTAGGTGGCCAGAGAACTAACGTAGCGATTTTCATGAAAGACCATTGAGCCTCTACGGCCAAAATATAAAAAAAAATGAATTTGAAATTGGTGACGTCATGCTTGCGTTGAGGTCCTCAGATTTCGGCGCGAAATTCGAAAAATCGAACTTTGAGCTTTATTTTCTCTTCAAATATTTAACCCATGATGGCGAAATAAACGACAGTAGAATTCTGAAGAGTTATCTGTCAGTAAAATTGTTTTACTTGTTCACTTTAGTGTCCCTCTAAAGTACATGCTTTGTTACCAATTATTAAAAAAAAAAAAAAGAGGAATATCCCCCTGTTTTTGCACGACAGCGGGCTACATAGCAAGACGTCTTGCCACAGCCGTTTGCAAAAGCAAGCTTTCTCTTGGCAAGCTTCTTTGTAATTTAGCTAACTCACGGTCATCGCAGGTGCATTTCAGATCACGAATTGGGGCCTTGCGAAAAAAAAAATGTGAGTGAAAACTGAGAAGGCGTAAAAATTTTATGTGTTGGCTACAGTGTCCTTGGCATAAAGTTAATATACTGAGTCATTAAAGGAGTACTGCCACGAAAATTTTCAGTTGGCGTTTTTTTTTGCTTGAAATGAAAGGCCAAGCCCTCCGGAGCCCAGAAAACGTACTGGTAAGCGTGAGCGTGGCGTGAAAATTTATTTACAGCATGCCTTTAAAAGCTGGTTTCGGTTCCTACTGTAGCCTGACGTCACGACACAGTATGTGCATAGTAATGAGCCTCTCGTGACGTGCTCCGCAAAAAATCGTGACGTTTTCGACCAGTGATCTCTCGCGCGCAGCGCCTGTAGCAAGTGTGGGGTCAACGATGTACAAAATTTTGTATAGCGACCCTGCGACGACAGCAAATTCTTCAGCACAGTGCAAGATGCAACGTACGCCGCGCACGGTGGGTGTCGGCGTGGCTCCGGAGCCTACGATAAGCTAAGGTGGCCTCCGAGACCTCCGCGGCATTTCAAGAACAAAATGCCGGCACCATAGCGACCTTGCCTTCCGATTATACACGGGTACACATGACGATAGAGGATCATTCGACCTCGCTCGCTCGCTTCACGGGCACTCTTAACTACGGCGACTGAACGGCGAACGTAGACGAACGCGAGTGACGCGCGAGCGGCCATTTTGTATGTTTTTGTACCTGACGTCGTCACAACTTGCCATACTGGTGCATGAAGTCATCAAAATTTGTACTGTAGCCTGACGTCACAGTAGTGTCGATGTCAGTAGGCACGCAAAGTGAAAATTGACTTTGACGTCAAATTAAAATATCTTATCAGCATTTCCTGAGCTTAACATTTGCTCGGTGCTGTCTACGCATATAGGAGAGTTGTATGTTGGAGTAAACTCAGCTTCGAAAATTGGTGGCAGTACTCCTTTAATATACTGGTCCTTGGTGCTGGCCGCTGGACAGGAACGAAAGCATAGACCCCAGAGCGCTGATTATATCTTTTCCTTCGTCAATATTTAAATTCCCTTTTTTTTTCACGATGATGCATCAGCATGTCCGAATTTATGCCACAGAATTTATGCCCCTGTGTACAGAAACACAGCCTTTGAGATCCGTATTAAGTTCTGCATCGCCAATCTCGGACAGAAGTTCAAGGCAAGCGGCCAAGCCAAGATAAGCAGTCACCTGGCAGCTGTTTTGAGCGGTGGCCGTGGTCACCGACCCACCGTGGTTTCTGTTCGTGGTTCATTCAAACCGAATTTTCAAAGCCGGGACACGATCGTTATCATCACTGGAGCGTTACATAGTTCCGTGCAATGGCAAAGATAGAAGCTACCAAAGTGCGCTATGAATATATGACGGTGAACGGCGTTCCCACAAAAGTTGTACAAGTGGGAAAGACTGACCTTGGCCCTGTCTGCCAGGAGCCACTTTTGATATTCATTCCAGGTTGGTAGATGCAGCAGTGGTGCGTTCCATTTTTTTTTAAAAGAAACCCCGCAATAGTGGGCAGATTCCTGTCTGTAATGTAGTGGGCGCATGCTATAACCCCTGTGTGTTTTTACGTCCATAATCGTGCTACTTCAAGTGCCACTTGGAACCGTCGCCTCAGCTGTCGGCTTATCGCTAGCAGAACAGATTTACCACAAAGTTCAGGATTTCTTTCCATGTTTAATTAAGTATGTACAGTTACTAGCATAATTTTCCTGACTTTTCCTTATTATTTGCTGATGCCTGCATTCTAATCAGATTACAGTGCAACATAAAACATAAGCAATATCGCCTGCCTCTGTGCCTGAAAGGAATACAGACAAGAAAAGCCTATGCCAGTGTTAAGCTTCGCTACACTTCTCGTATATTCAAAAGGGGCGTTCTATTAGGACGGTGAATATGTTAAAAGCTTCGAACAACTGAATGAACCTCCTGTTTAATTCGTACTCTGAAATAGTATAGTCACTGTATTATTGAATCCTTGATTTTTCTGTTTAAAAGGCCACATGACTTTGTGCAGTTTTCTGAATACTTAACATTTATCACATCTATGTACACAATCAAGAACGAAGTCAAAGCAGAAACACGTGCCGTAACTTTTCGTTCATCCTTAGTCGCCCATACAAGCAAACTTCCTTGGCTTAACGAAGCTGCTAGCATTAATATGCCGCTTAAATCAGGCCTTGGGCAACGGGTAGTTTCTAATAAAATATGTAGATGCAGATGTATATCCTGATGCCATCTGTGATGAGCATTTGAATCTGAGAAAAAGTAGTCGTCTCTATTTCACAATCATCACAGATGGCAGGCATTCTTTATTTCGTCACGAAAGTACACACAGATATAAATACAGGAACAAGACTACCCCTTTTTTAGTTTGTATAATAAAGCATGATTCCCTATCCTCAAAGGAGCTTTGAATATGTAAACAGATCACTTAGGTATTGCTAATGCTCCTTTTCATTTCATTTTATTGTTTCAACACATAACATGCCAAGGGAAGGCAGGCCAAAGGCACAATAAACTGCCTGATAATGGCCTTACCACCCATGCACTATTCAGCAGTTTGGTGACTATATTTGATTATATTAGAATTATAGAAAACGGATGCATTTCATAAGGAAAAGAAAAACAAACAAACCTGGAAGCATAGAAATATTGACAGTTCCTAACACATACAAAAACAAATATGCTTGAAAACCTTTCTTTCTTTCTTTTTTTTTTACACCGTAAACCACTTTGTGCTTGAGATCTTGCTTATTCTATCAGGTTATACAGGACAACTATGATTTAACAATATGTTTAAATAAAGGTGCTGGCACACATTCATTGCATTCTTTCAGAACGTTTAAAACTTGCGGATGTTGGTTTATATAAGTAGGTAGTAGCTATTAGGTGTTTTGTTCACAGTGCATGGTTTGTTGTGAACAGTTTAATTATTAATATGAGTAGTAGAAATTGTTTTTATTGGTGGCAAAGAGCCCATATATTGTTAAAAATTATTTGAAACATTTCGTTATTTGATTCACTTCTGGCAACATTCAGTTCAGTCTTAAATATCACAATTTGCACACCCTTTGACATTATCATGTTTACCTAGCGCATTATCGAGGCTTTCCTCTATGGTACCAATGTGATTTTTATTCGCAGGCAGCCCCGGGATTATTGAGTACTATGAAGACTTCCTCACCGAAGTATATGAACACTTTGATGGCAGGCTTCATGTCTGTGGACTTTCACATGCAGGACACGATGATGTTTTCACCAAGTGCTCTGCACCATCACCAAAAGGTAACTGACTACCAATACAAGAGCATTGCATATTGAAAATAGCAATATAATTTAGGACACAAAGGCAGAAGGGGTGAAAATGTAATGAGCACTTCAGTAATCCCTCTCATATTTCTGTCTTATCCATTACGGTCAGTGCTACCTCCCATGCGCTTTTGTTCCACCAGGTCTAGAGAAATGGCTGTGCTGGGCACGTATAGGGCACTACATGTGCGATGTGCATTACGTAACCTGCCAGGCTAGTACCTTTAATTTCATTTCAATAAGAAAGTAACCTACATCATAAGTTTCATTCAAAATGTATGATGCTACTGTTGCCCACATGTACGGCTCACTTAAAGGGGCCCTGCGACACAAATTGAGCAGGCCGTTTTTATCACTGATTCTAGAACTGTTGCACGCGGGGATGTCGCAGAGAGAGTAGAAACGCCGAAAGCAAAGTGGCTATAATTTTATTTCAGCAAACAAGCCGCCCAAAATCGCCTCCCGTTTGAACTGAGGCGACACACAACGGAGATTTTTGTTACAGGAAGTGACATGGAGTGACGACATTGGCGGGACTGGGCGTTCTGATTGGCTTGACGCTCCAAGGTGCCTGTCACACACGTGTGGTGTCTGCTTGGTCACGCTTTTCAGTACGAAAATATACTAGAATAGTTTTTATGCTTCGTGAGAAAGAAAGCGAGTATCTGACATTACTTGCAAAATGACACTAGGCGCACTGTGCAATGGTTTGCGCGTCCATATGGCACGTCCACTAAGAACACAGTGAGTTCGATGCGTGCTGCCGTATTTGGACTGCGCATCACGCCATCTATTGCAGGTGCGGCGAAACAATGCGCTGAGCTACCACACGCTCCCGGTGTCTTCCGGTGTCGCTCTATAAGACGCGCATTGCTATTGGACGCCTCCATTGACGTCAGCGGGAGAGCGAAATACGAAAGGGAATGTTGGTCTCATGCTGTCTGCTCGTGTTTTGAACTTCGAGGGTTAATAACTCCAGTTCTAGACCACCGATTTGCGTAATTCTTTTTGCGTTCATCTCAGCATTCGATCCTACACACACTGCAGTAATGCAGATGGCAGTTGAAAAAGTGTCTCAGGGCCCCTTTAACCATGCATACAGTCGTTCCTTTCTCATGTGACAGCTTCTTGCAAACATGCTCTACCCAGCTATCTGCAAAAGCCGTGACTGTCATAGCTTTTGTAGGGCGTTATATTACACCGGTGCAAATAATTTCGTATTACTGCTCTGTGGTTTTGCGGTGGGGCGAACCATAACCAGGAGACAATACTACAGTACTTCTTTCAGATGAACACAATCGCATAAGGGTGCCAAATAGCATATTTCGTAGTAGAATAACTAAAGGTCATATTAGTTTGAGCTTTGATACAAAGTGCAAGATACGAGCCATACTTAGATTAAATCAAAACAAGCCAAATATACAAGTTGCAAGACCTGTAAAGTAGCTGTCCACCACTGTGAAAATTCATGCATAGTGTAGTGTGACTTGTCAACACAGAAATAATTAGGTGAAGCATTTAATGTCTGGTGACACGTACATACTCATGTTCGAAGACACTTGCATAATGTGGCTGGATCCCTTCCTCTCTTCTCTGCTAACTCTTTCCCACACATTAGATCCTCTTGTGTCTTATCAGGTTATGCTACTGCATGCTGTTTCAAAGATGCAGCACAGCCTTTTGTGGAAGCCAAACTAGCCATCCTGGCCAAATGCAAAGAGCACAACACCGCCCATATATATTTTATCTTCAAGTAACTAGATCTCTTTTCTGAGAGCGTAGGTAAACAAAATTCATTCATTCATAAAGCACACATGTACGAAGGGACCTCACACTGTATGAACATATCATAAACACAAGAGACCATGACAAAGTGCGGCAGAGATTGTGAAGAACAAAATACAACAAATGCGGTCTCGTCTACACATATTGGCAACAACTCAGATGTTAGAAATTCCGAAAACAAGGAGGTTGCCCAATGCTGCTCATGTGTGAGTATACCGCGATGTCAGAAAGTTGTTTGTGCACATGGATAATCTTCTAAGTGTACTAATCTTGGTTATGCTTAGTGACTGAATTTTAATTTAGTTTTCTTTCTTATTCCATGTAGAGCACTGGCAGCTGTATGGACTGTATGGGCAAATCAGGCATAAAGTGGAATTTGTCAGGAGTCATGTGACAGGCAAACGCACTGTATTCCTGGCTGGCCACTCAATCGGGGCCTACATGATGCTTCAGGTTCTCGAAGAGCTCAAGGAACTGAATGTGAGTGATGCAACTTCTGTAGATGTATGTTATCTAAATATAAGCATGAAATAATCCTAACTTTTGCAGAAACTGAAATAGTTTTTTTTTAACAGCCTATCAATTCAATGCAATATGCGGGCAACAAAATAGGAACAGACTAGGGGAACATTTTTATTTATCTAATATAGGTGTAACATCAAGCAGATGCAATGCACACATCAGAGTATCAAAATATAATTATTCCTTGAGACTGCAGTATATTATCTATACTGAGTATTTTAATGTGCTAAAAAACAACAACAAAAATAGAAATGTGGCATGCTCTTTACAGTTCTTACCTTCAAGGAATGCAGATATTGCATGACCACCGATGCAGTTGCTCTTATTCATTCAAATGGTCCACTTAATTTACATTAATCAGCTGTTTAACTCACATGGTTAGAGAGATCTAACTGCACCATCATATGCTAGGACTAAGGCATGAACTGTGTACCAGTAATGCACTAGGTATAACGTGTACTACTCAGTGTTATTAAAGGTGCCCTGCAACACTTTTCCCGAGTAAACCTCGACTAAGATCATGTAAGGAGCTCATTGCATCTCAAATTACCTACCGCAACATTTTCTCAAGTCTGTGAGGTATTATCGGAACTACAGAGTCAGTTTTGTGGAGTATTCCACTATCCAAGCACGTTCACTCTCCTTTTGCCCCAATAAGTGCGCTGGAAGCTACAAAATGGGGGAGGGGGCATGAAGGGGGGGTGAAAATGTGGCAAGGAACTATGCCAGTGCATGTCATGACCATGAACATTAACGCCTTTCTTTTTCTTTGACGTACTTGTGTTACCTCAAAGACTGCACGCATGCCTCGATTCACCGCGTAGACGTGGCACTGCCGCACAGTGTTCCTTGTATCTGGGTCAGCGTATCAGCCAATGGTAATTCTCGAATTATCCTCATAATCTGTGCCAGCCCAGCGATGTGTTTTGTTGAAAGAAGAGCAGGCACTTTCTAGATGTATTTTAACCCATTTGCTTCCAAAGCCGGTGAACTGCCGGCCGCTGCCACCAAGGCCAAAGTGCGATAAGCCGGCGATTTTCCAGCCTCTGGGTAAAGCATTGTTTGTAGAAGATCTTGGTAGAAAGCGCATTTCTCAACACTCTTGTTGGATGGTTTCTTCTTTTTACATCAGATGGACATAGTTGTCTGCTGTTTTTGTATTCGGTTGTTTGAAAAAAAAAATTAAAGTAGCCGGCTCCTCTTCCACTGTGAAGTTGTCTGCTGCACCTGAAGTGTGCCTTCGCGAAAGAAGAACAGTCTCACATTTGAGGAAATTCACGAACTCGCCTATCAGAGTAATCACTATACTGATAAATCCGGAACATATCTCACACCAAAGAAGTAGCAGGGATGAGAGTGATGGTGAAAGCAGTATTGATTATGAAAGTAGCATGTGTGTATACCAAGCCCGTGTGCTTCAATATCTTCAACATTCGCAAGACAGTCGAGTGCAGTGTTTCCAGGAGACATTCCCAAACAAACTAAAATAAAAAGTGCAAAATTCGAAACGTAATAACCGAAATTATACAGCTTTCTATACGACTCCATACACGCCAGTCTGTAGTGGCAAAAAGTGCGCGGTTCAGCTCACGGGAACGGGCACCGAAGCCGCGGAAGCGAATGGGTTAAAACCAAATTAACAACTCCCTGCAATATGCAGTGCAGTGATATTTCGTTGACATGTTCACATGAGTACTCGATTGGCAATGGTTTCTTGCTGTGTTGAAAAAGTATTGCAGGACCACTTTATAATGGTAGGACAGTTATAGAAATACAGATAATACTATGATAGTGTATCATGGATTGTAGATTTAATAGTGCACTCTGGATATTGATAGCTCTATAGAGTGCACTATTTGCAGTACGATATTGACAGCACATTATCAGTAATGTAAATCACACAAAGTACTACACGTAAACACTGCATTTATTGGTTTCGTCTGGCAATAGTCTGCACCACTGTTGCATAAACCTCTCATCATCAACAAAATAAGCCTTCATTCTTCCCATTGCCTTGAATTCTTGCACCCAGGTGAAACGGTCGTTCCTGCTGTTCCCAGTGATTGAGCGGCTCGCTGAGACACCCAATGCTTGTTCGCTCATGTGGGACTCTCGTCTGCTTAGGCTGCTCAGCTGGTTTATCGTGTTGCTCCTCATGGTGCTTCCAGAAGCAGTCAAGACGCTGCTGGTTTCTTGGTACTGCCGGAACTTGCCACCGGCCATACAACAGCATGCATTCAAAGCCACATGCGTGCTGTTTGAGCCAACTGTCTTCCGACTCGTGGTTGACATGGCTCATGAAGAACTTCGAACTGTGAGTACTCGTACGCTCATCCATTGAGTACTATGTACTTGCTGTCGCTGTTTAAAGGGACACTAAAATGATAGCATGAAGTGGTTTAGAATGATAATTTATATTTCCAGAACTCAATTGTTGTTAATTTCACAATTTTATGTTCCATATCAAAAGACAAAATGAGTGTCAAGGCTTTAGCTTTGAAAATCACGCTGGAGCTTTGGCATCGGGGTGTCAGAAGGCCAATATCCTTTCTCTATTTTCCTTTTTTGTATTCTTGTCAAATTTGCACCATCAAACGACCTGAAACTCCCTGTGTTAAGCCTCTGGCTTCCTTAAAATCGATGTATGTCTTTCTTACTGAAAAAGTAGTAGTTATGTAGGCCTTGGCAGACACCATCGAAGACCTCGAAGACCATCAGAGATTTCACTCATATTAATGCTGGAACTTCAAAGCAGAGTTGTCACCTGTATTTTCTTTCTTGCACGTTTTCTAGCTTACTGCTGCTACCCAACGCTAAAAGAACCACTCTTGTCAAGAGAAGCTTGGCAACTTGTCGTAATGTCTTGGATCTTGATGCTGTCTGCTAGGATCTACACGACTCTATATGAGTAAAATTGCATTTATATTGTGTTCTAAGCGAGCCATTGAGCTAGCATCGCAAGTTTCAGGAAATCTTAGTCAGGCAATGTGGCTGTAATAAAAAGAAAAAGTAACATTGGAATTAGTGATATCCCACTGGCATACAGGTGCCGGGGTTTCTATGCAAAATGCAGAAATTCATTCATCTTTATTTTCCTTTTTTTAAAAATGGAGGGGACGGAACTAAAAGCTGCACCAGTTGGCTTGAGAAGGGTCCCGACTCCTTGTTACATGGCAGTGCAGTGAACAGTTACAAGAAAATAATACATTAGAACACTTAAAATGATACAGTTAATCAAAGGTGACAATTATACAATAGTTAGCAAGAAACAGTAGCTACATTTCAGCTAATAAGAATAAAAATTTATCATTACACAGTTGATGCGCATATAAAGTGAATAGACACATAAATATGTCTGTACGTTACAAAGAGAAGAAACGCATGCGCTATCACATCGAAGGTATAAACGAAAACTTAATGGAAATTCATTCATGCATGCCATGCTAGTCTAAGATGACCTTGCCCATGCAGTAATACTTAATCTCTTCCCTAGATGTGAAAAGAGGATCAAAGCCATCATTAAAAATGTTCATTGAATCGTTTGAATGCTTGGATCCAAGCAATTTAGAATTCTTTTATAATAATTTAACAGTCCCTTTAAATGGCCCTCTCAATAGGTTTTCATACAGTTTTGTTTATGAAATTTGTTTTGTTTATGACATGAAGACAAAACAATCTTTCCAATTAGGATGCTCTTCAAATATTCAAACATCCAAAGAGTTTTTGAATACTAGTATTTCCTATTCAGTTCACTTCACACATCTTTCTTTCAAAGTTTGCAGTAAAGGGGGAAAATGCACCATGCGTCCTGTGACAAGAAACCCATTCCCATATGTAGTACCATTCACCACATCACACTTCTGTACTCTGGCAAAGTTAACGCATGTGTCGGTAACAAAATTATTTTATGCGTCTGCAGTTTTCTGTCAGACTGTTGTTTAGGACACGACAGTTATTTTTTCCTAGGAACGACATTGTGGGAGTCTGCTGGCTGTGCAATAATTTTTTTCTTTGCCTACGTTTAGCAGTGCATCTTCTCAGCAATTTAACTTGGCATTTAAAGAAAATATTTGATTAAATTTGCACTCGGAACATTCATACTCAAAATTCACTTCACATGCAAAATTTTGCTATTCACACAGCCCTACTTAGCACCTTACCTAAAAAAAAAAAGGCGAAACCAGCCAGGACATAATGCATGAAGTGCAGCTTTGGACAGATATACAGTAGAACCTCGCTGATACGTTCCCGGTTGATACGATTTTCCCAGTTCTAACGTTCGCGCTCGCGAAAACACGAACTTTTCTTGTAGAGTTACGCTTCTTTTCTTCCGGTTAATACGTTCCCGGAAAATACGATTATTCGGCACCAACGTTAGATTTATCGTCCAACTACGATCGGATGATACATTTTCTGGCGTCTAGTCCGCACACAACCGAGAAGTCGGGAAGCTCACGCGATCAAGAGCAGTAGCTGCCCACCGCGGTGGCTACACCGTAGTACTCACCTGACCGTGTCACAAGAAAACGCCGGTGTGTTCTCTTCCGGTACTAGCCTATCACCTAGCCAGATGTAACACACTGCATTCATCGGTATCGCCGCTGACACTCGTGATCAAGGCAGCTTTAACAGCACGCGTGCTGTAGCTATTGCAAGCGTACGTAAAGCGCACCTTTAATGGCCGATAACCGAGACACGCCTCCATTTCTTTCAGTAGCATCGATTCGCAAGCGCAAACGGTGTTTATGCGGGTCATCTCTAGTCTTTTCCCACACCTAGCGTTGCCATCTTGATAACGTTTGAAAGCTGAAAGTTCTGACTGCCCGTTTCCGCTCACTTCACCTTCAATGACCATGCCCAAAAAGCGCAAATAAAAATGTCTGGCACATTTAGATAGCAAGTGCGCAAGCACTGCCAGAGGAATTCTCCCAATAGTACTGCTTTGGAAACATCGTTGAACCTGCCATTTACGATCGCAAGTTACTGATATGCGAGATGACGGTCGTTACTTAAAAACAAAAATAAGCAAGTTCGAAAGCCGATAACGCGTATGAAATACAGAGCGCATCCTCTGCTTTTTACAGAGAGTGAGCGGACGCAGTCTGTTGGAAGATTATATCGCCAGTGATTAGATCGCACAAGTGCTCCCATCGCGTCAAACCGAACAAGTCAACGCATTGCGTTATGTAATCCTGTACTGAGTAGCCGCGTGACAAGCGTAACCTCGCGCTGGCAAGCGTACGTTGCGCGGGTCGCGTTCGGCGCGTGCTGCACTCACGCACCACTTGAACAGCCGAGCACCGCCGATAGATTGCACGTTCGTTTGTCAGCTGGTAAGTTGCGGTGATGGCGTCGAGGAAACGCAGGTTAAAAAAAGAGGGGGGGAAGAGGGAGAGAGAGAGAAAAAAACGGCTGAACGTTTCGTAGCGTCTAGCTGCTAGCTCTGACGGTCAACATGCACGCGATGCGCTTGCCCAGCGACCTTGGTTTGGGCCGTGCGATGCACGTGATGTGCCCGTTCATGTGACCTGTTGATGCAAGGCTAGTGCTCTTGGTGCGCACGACTTATGTACCAGAGTGTGCGCCGTTGGGAACAACGTGGCTCGTGCGTCCGCGCGCAGTTTGGGCAGCCCGAGAAAATGACGTTGTGAATGCGGACTTGTTACGTTAAATAATTTGCCTGAAGATGCCGAGTAGTTTAAGCACTGAAGCAAGGGACAACACACATGCATTCCGTTCCCGATGCTGTCAGCGCTGACGGCTAACGCTCGCGGTCACTGCCGTGCCTTC
Organism: Hyalomma asiaticum; assembly: GCA_013339685.2. Taxonomy (NCBI): domain Eukaryota; kingdom Metazoa; phylum Arthropoda; class Arachnida; order Ixodida; family Ixodidae; genus Hyalomma; species Hyalomma asiaticum. The sequence continues at coordinate 88,510,130 of CM023483.1, read as the reverse complement.
GGGCGCGTTCCAACACACGTCAGAGCTAATATAAGCAGACGTTTATTGTTTCGTGAAGTTTTATTGCCTGAATTACGTGAAATTGTAAAATACTTTAATATTTATATCAATGCATGCTTTTCCGGCGAAACTGCGCGATTTTTTCGTGTGTTTGGATCATACGTTTTCCTGGATAATATGTTCAGTTTCGCGTTATTTTTCAAAAACGTATGAACGAGGTTCTACTGTACCTGCACTGAATTTATTGCATCTGTTGTTAAAAGTTGTGCTGCGGAGGGACTCCCTTGATGCACTCCTGTTAGCAAGAATTTTCTGGCTTTTATACTCTGAAACACCAGTCCCATTTACTTCCATAAGGCCGCATCTACTGGCTTTCAGTTTATTAGGTCTCTTTTAAGAGACCTAATAAACTGTCAAGGAGACCTTCCAAGACCTATCAAGGAGAGGTTCCCAAATGGTGACGTCACCCTCTGCAGTCTTAACATCAAGCATGCATTTGTGCTTGACCTCTTTACGATCCAAAACTGCAGCTCACCCTTCACACTGTTTACATTGCACATGTGAAGCAGTGTAACAGTGATGCGAGGAAGGGGAGCTTGTGGGTTTGAAGCACATGCCATCACAGCACTCTGTTATATCTTACAATCAGAGCTGTACACAAGGAAAAGAAGTGGAACTGTGGTTTTGAGAGCTGCCCTCAAGGCTCTTACTTAAAGGAGTACGGACACGAATTCCTGACATTCTCGTATTATTGCTGTAAATAAAAGCAGTGACGGTGAAGAACCCCAAAAAGAGTATCGTGGTGCCTCGCAATGCAATGAATATATTTTTAATACGGCTCCCTTAAAATCCCACTTTCAGTTTCACTTTCGAAGGGGCAGTTTCCTAGTGACGTGTCAACACAGTCGGACGTACGTCTAAGTCACGTCAGGGCAGCAATTCATGATAGTGTCCCTGCGACCCTGTAGGCTGTGGTCATTTACATGTGAGGCAAGCAAGCAACGATGATTTCACATTCATCCAGCGAATCTGACAGCGATTATGGCAATTTTTAAGAGACTGTGTTCATACGTCATCGTGGTTTTCATGGTGGTGGGGCTGGCTTGCAGACAGTGGACGACGAAAACTTTAAAATCAAAGTAAAATACTTTGTTTGTGTTCTCTGGCTTCAGTGTATCAAGAGCGTTAATAATGCACAGCTATAAAACGAAAAATTATGTTTTGTGCCACCGCAAAATCATGTCAGTACTCTTTTAACTGTTTGTTTGCTGGGGTCAAGTATTATAACCTATTTTTTTCATTAAATGTGTGCATTCTTTTCCCTGTGTTTTGTATAATACGCATTATAATATCTCATAAAGGCTGTTCCAATTGGCAGTGAAGGTGGAGCCATTTCAGTTATAAAATGTGTGTGCTATGTTGTACTGTTTTCACACATGCAGCTGGTAGAGAGGGATGATGAGTTCATTGGGGCCCACCTAGAGCAGCTGACATTCTACTACGGTTGCAGTGATGGCTGGTGCCCAGTGCGCTTCTATCAGGATATCAAGGAGACCTTCCCAAATGGTGACATCACCCTCTGCAGTCTCAACATCAAGCACGCATTCGTGCTTGACCGTACCGCCGAGATCGCTGCCTTCGTCTCGAACAGGATAAAGAACAACATCTGATGTCATTTTGGAAAGACTCCTGTCGTGATCATGGCCCCGTGATGACCTGTTATTCTTGTCATAGTGGTTATGCACTATGGTTTTCTGAAAACCTACGATTTTTATCATGCATTTGTGATAGTATTTTGTTCTTGTGTCGGTTCTAGAAGGACACAGTGCTCAAATGGTCTTTTAAACTTCAGATTTATTTGTGTTACTATTGCAATTGCATTCCTTTTTTTTTTAATTTTAAAGTCTAGTACAAATGCTTTATTTCTTGCCATGAATACTGCATGTGATGTGCAGATTTAGTTTCCAAGCTGCATTGATATGTGTTGGATAGTACTATTCGAGTTTCTTGGGTGCTTGGAGTGCTTACAAGAGCCAAGTGGTGCGCTTGTATCTGCACCTTTTTATCCTTTCTCTGGACCAAACGTTTTGTCACTGCCCTGTACTATGTTCAGTGCTCACATCGTCAGATGAGTGTGGTGCTTATGGAAGAATTATGGCCATTTTGAGAGAATATTAACCTCATTTTATAGTCTGATAGCACAGTTCATGTACTTCATAATTCGAAGTAGTCTGAAAGTGGAAAAAAAAAAAACCCAATAAATTTATATTGGTGCTCTGTGTCCATATTCAAAGAAATGGATAGTAATGTGACCATTGGACTAACACCCAGACTGGCTTCCTGGGTTTTCCACATATGATCAAGAAGAAATGCATGCCTCATAGGACATATTGCATGTTGTGCGTAAAAACCATAGCCAAGGACAACAAAAGTGCAAGTGAGGCATTGTGGTACAAATGAAACATCTTAAAATGCATTTTACAGTCAATTTATTCAAGGCATTCTCACTTTATATACCTTCACTTGTTAAATTACACCATCATCCTATGTAAAAAGTATGTGCAAGACTGGCTTGTAGGGAGGCCCTCTTGTAAAGTATAGATCAGCCTATTCACAGTTCGCTTTTCCCCACAGCTTGGACATGGCAATGATATTGTAGGATAACATTTTAGTTCTTTAAGATATAAAAGCTTGCAATGTACTTATAGTGTAGTTTAAAGCTTAATCGTAAGGCACACTGCTAAGCTTTCAGTTAAATGAAAAACAATTGTGTCAAACTCTCTGAAAAGCATATATACTTGCCCCATTTGTTTATAGATTTGCTTCTGGTATGTGAATTGCTATTGCAAAATATATCCTTTTGATAAAATGTGTGAGGTCTGTTTTCTTCCATGCTTGAGTTATAAGTACTTTTGTTATCTGATCTCGCGCAATCAGTCAAACATGTTTTATGTGCACTTTTGGCATTATTAGTCAAGAAGGTTACTGGGACAAGCTAAAATTGCATATGTTTGCATGTTGCGAAGTGTCAATGAACTTGTGATACAGAGCAAGTAGTCACGCTTGCACTGTTGTGAGATGAATAGACTGTTTGGAATTATGTTTGTGACAACTTGTTGTTACCAGTTATTCCCTTAAATGCCATATATTTTTTGTCTACCAGCAATCTACGGAGCAAAGCAACAAATGCTTCTTTGTGATGTCAACTTCGATTAAATATGCATTATCTAGTCCACTAAAAATTTTTGTTACTCAGCTACTTTTACACCTGTTTCGGTTTGCTGCAGTGTTAACAACATGCCATTTTAGTGCCTGAGTCTTGTGTGGTACACTGCTCCTTTTTGTTTCTGTTGTTTAAGAGTGATAGAACTCATACGCTGCTGTTTTTGAGAGCCTAGTCTTTGCATTTACTTAAAATTGTTGACAATAAACTGTTTTTAAAAGCTGGGCCCTTGTGTTGTTTCTTTTTCCCTGGTAATGTCTGCAACTGATTGCTGCCAGCAGTTGCCTGCATTTATCATTCACCCAAAAAGATGTCTCACGTATAATGTGGCATGGCCAATTTTTGCTCTTTAATACTAGAATTACAGTAGACTCTTGATAATCTGAACTTGATATCCCAGAACAGACCCTTTTGAAAATTCATAGGTGCGCTTCTCTGCACTGTGCCTTTGCCCAAGTCATGGCGGTTGCCTGTCCTTTTGTAATGTACTATCCAGTCTTGTAGGTGCACGTGTTAGGGCTGGTAGTTCATGCAAATTTATATCACGAGGCCTGAGTCTGCATTTTTCACGTTGAAGCGAATGTAATCTGTGCTTTTACATGCTGTTTGCACAATTGACTGTGACGTCTTGGACAAACTGCACGGCAGAAAAGATACCTTCACAGTCTTCAAAGGGGCCTAATCTGTTTGAATTACCAGGTGCAAGTACAGGTACAGCTCTACCTGGTTATAACAAACAGAATGCTCTTTGAAAATCTGCTTGATGTATCAAGTATTTCGAAATAGCCGAACCTGCTTTTAAGCCCAAACCCGAGCGATTCTGGGCTTGGAGAAATGTGGTCAGCAAAATTAATTCATAGCTCTCCGTTGTATTGTCTCTTATGGTGTACATGCAGCCTTATCACTTAGAACTCTCAAGTAGAGCGAGTCAGGCTAGTTGGTTAACATACGTCGTAAAGCTTTTAAACTGTGCTAACACGCATGGACAAAGAAGAGACAGACAAGACGTGAGCATGTCTTGTCTCTTCTTTGTCCATGCATGTTAGGACAGTTTAAAAAGCTAGAGCACCAAGTCAGGCTAGTTGGTTAAGTTACGTTGTAAAGCTTTTTAAACTGTGCTAACACGCATGGACAAAGAAAAGACAGACAAGACGTGAGCACGTCTTGTCTGTCTCTTCTTTGTCCATGCGTGTTAGCACAGTTTAAAAAGCTAGAGCAGCAAGTCAGGCTAGTTGGTTAACATACGTCGTAAAGATTTTTAAATGGCAGGCTGTGCTAACACGCATAGACAAAGAAGAGACAGACGATATGTGAGCACATCTTGTCTGCCTCCTTTTTGTCCGTGTGTATTAGCGCAGTTAAAAAAGTTTTAGAACTCTCAAGCATGTACCTTGCACTATGTAGTAAAGCAGGTTGTGTATTCCTTGTGGTGAAAAAATGATTGTAAGGCACACACATAACTCCTTTATAGAAGGTGCGAGAAAACAGCATTTCCTTTTCTTTAACTTTCTGTCATGTGAGGGCAGGCACACATCAAACATGGCTGACAAAATGTGTTTACGGAATGTAGTGAGGAACATATTGAAAGTGGAAGCTTCCTACTCCACCTAAACTGTACAATCTCAGAAATAATATCGGCTGGCCTAGGAAGCTTTCTGTATGTCTGCGTGAACTACTTGTGGTGAGAGTAGAGTACTCCAGCCAACATGATTGTCTAGATTGGTACTCTATTCTTGTCATAGTGAGGTATGTCTCCTTTTTGTTTCTTCCTTACATGTATGTTTGTCTGTGTACCAGTCACAGGCACGTTACCAGTAAAAACTAAAAGTGCCACAGTTACAGTTATCTATGCCAAAAAAGTAACACTGTTACAGTTTCTGAAATAACTTGTGCACAGTTACTGTGAAAAGGTAACCTAGCTACTTTTCCATTAATGTACAAAACTGGGTAAAATAACACAAACCAAATGATACAGCTTATATAGCAGAAATGTACGAAAGCATGCAGCATGGTGTTGTATCATGTGGGCAGTCAAAGTTGCACCTGGTAGAACACTAGACAAAGGAACACACTTTAAACCCAACATCAATAATCGTATGCAGTGATGATTCTAAACTGGACAATGAGCTTAAGTGAACTCTGAACAAGGACATCATCCGTTGAGTCCAGCCATCAACCCAGTGTGTACAGGCTTGCTTAATGCACACAGTGATTGGGTTTGTGTGTGTGTGTGCAGTGTGTATGTTGTACGCTAGAGCCCTTCTCGCATCTGTGAGATGCCCACCACTGTCTACGGCCACGGAAGCTGGAGGGTGCCTGGCTGTCTGCTGAACTTCAGCATGTCATGGCAGGTTTCTCTATCGTGAAGGAAATTGGGAACGTTTCATGAAAAAGAGTATAGAAGGAAAGGCTACACCAACAGTGCTTCAGTTTATGGCATCACCTTTTTTGTTGATGCACCCCTGTTGAAGCGGATGAAGAAGAAAGTCCAAAAAATCGGAAAGCGCAAAAATTTGTCAGCCTGCATAATGAGCGTTACTGTTAATTTTTTTTTATTGTCATGGTGGTTCAGTGGTTATGGTGCTTGACTGCAGACCCAAAAGGCATGTGCCCAAGTGCGGCCGCAGTAGTCACATTTTTTACCGCGGTGAGAACACTTGAGGTCCCTGTGCTCTGTGTTGTCCATGCACATTAAAGATCCCAAGATGGTAAAAACTTCTAGAGCTCTCCTCTCCTTTCAACTCTTTCATTCCCTTTCCCCTACCCCCATGGATGCTGAGCCGTGCTCCCGCAAGAGCTGCAGAAAATAGCGCCCTTTCCTTAACTGAACCACAATAATTCTTCATTTATTTATACATGTAGCTGCAGCGCCCTTTAGGGGCGTTGTTGTTGGGGGTATATAATACTAAAAGAATCTCCATAAATAACATAATGCAGTACAAAATCCAAGTTCATGGTATAGAAATACCATGACACATAATACTTCGGCCAGACAGTTGCCCTGCTCACATCATCAGCAATGAGATAAAAAAAAATAAAGAAATACGCAACACTAACTGAAAGCAAAATCATTTAGAAGTGAGAGAAATGATGTTAGGGGAACACTTACAATCCCTTCTGGGAGATAATTCCACTCGTGCATTGTTCTGGGAAAAAAATGTGTCAGCAAAAGATTCTGTTCGACATATGTATTCATGTTTTTTTTAAAGAACAGTCCTGTTGTGATGAAATATAGTTAGGTGGTTTTATGTAGTTATTTTTAGTGATCTCCTATCGTGAAATATGTTGTAGAAAAGACATAATCTGAGATATTAACATCTCGGTAAATGTTGTTGTTGTTGTGTGGGGTTTAACGTCCCAAAACCAGTTCTGATTATGAGAGACGCCGTAGTGGAGGGCTCCGGAAATTTTGACCACCTGGGGTTCTTTAACGTGCACTGACATCGCACAGCACACAAGCCTCAACATTTCGCCTCCATTGAAATGCAGCCGCCGCAGCCGGGATTCGATCCCGCGACCCTCGGATCAGCAGCCACTAGACTACCATGGCGGGGCATCTCGGTAAAAGTAAGAGCCACGCCAAGGCGCTGACAATGTCACTTCTTTACCAGCTCATAAAGTTCTAATTACCTGTAGCAAACCAGGCTGCACATTCCTGAATACACTTCAACACATCAATGTTAATTGCAGGGTCCCAGGTGGTGGAGGCATATTCCAAAACTGGTCGTACATTTGATGGATAAAGAGTTTCTTTGAGGACAGTAGCCACTGTCTTGAAATTATGTCACAGAAAGTTTAACATGCAACTGGCTTTTGCCGATACTTTCTGAACATTACGATTCCATAGTGGTGTGCATCTTTGATAAAAAAGGAAGTTAACTGTAATTGTATTTTTCATTACATTTACTGCATAAAGAAGTAACAGTGTTACAGTTGCAAGTTCCTCGAGCTTAAATGGAACTAGTTACAGCTACAAGTTACTGAATAAAGTAACTAGTTACCAATAATGCATTACTACTAAAGTAGTACTGTCCAAGACTGCTGTGTACAAAGCTAGGCATGGAGAAAACACTATCTACTCACAGCCTTGCAGCTGCTGCGATACGATTATTTTTGCTAAATGTTTCCAGCTTTCCTTCAGGAAAACTTCTGTGCTCTTTGAGTTTGTAACAGCCTAACGTGTTGTATGTGATGTATAAGATGTGCATTAGTCTGATATTAGTTTCCTGTAAATCATGATAGAAGTATGGTTGGCTGCAGTGCTTATGTTCGGCTGTGGACAATTTACATAAATGTCTATGATCGCAGATGCTGATAGAATAATACACACATGCACACAGGCACACACATTTGTGGATAAAACATTGACGATGTTGTTGAATGATGGTTCGTCTCAACAGGTTCCAATTGGAAATTGGCGGTTGAATGACGGCAAAACAACGAAATAGTTTATAATGTGGATGACAGCCCGTGGATTTTAGTCTATATTAGAAATTTATTATGAAGCTTAGCCTTTTCATCTTAAAGTACTTTGCCACAAGCTTTCTTACATATATATTTTACTATATGAGAGAGATAGCAAAATTGATAGGGTAGTCACTGAAATGAGTGATCATTGCATGTTCATACAGTAAGATATTTGTGAGTTTTCTCAAACATTTTTTGGGACAAGTACCAGCTTGTCTACTGACAGTTAGATTGTGACACGTTGTCAGCCACAGTGCTATATTTCTGCTGTCTACAATGTTTAGACAATTTGTGACATCTGAGCAAGAGTACCTCACAAACTGCCTCATTGTTATTGTGCATTTCCTGCTTTGGTAACCAAATTCATTCAGTTATTAACCTGCAGTTACAGAGCTTCAGCACACACAGAGCAGTGAATTTTATATGCAAGGGGGCCAATATTTACTAATCCACTTAGTCTTTTGACTACTGTCAATTCCCCTGTGATAAATAAAAGGTTTAATTTGGACAGTAGTCGTGCCCTATCAATCAGAAGTGACGCAAAATCTGGTTTGGAAGTTTTGCTACCAGTAGTGAGAATTAGCGGTGCGTTTCGGTAACATGGAGCACACCGTGACCCAAAGTTCTTAAAGAGCGCGCACGACAAGTTTCGAATATGCCGCTTTGCCTTAGGAAAGTACCGACGTTCACCGTGGGAGAGTGCTGCAATCGGCACTTTTTTGCTTAGAAACTGTAACGTTTTTAATAGGTTAGACTCCGCAGAACCCATAACATAGCAAGCAAAAGCTTAGGTAGCTTACACCATCATTAGCCATCGCAAATAATTACGTTTCGTTTCACAACCTGCGCGTTTGCCGCAATGATGATAGCTGGAATTGATGGTGCCGCTTGCGCCATCTCTGGCTGTTCTAAAGAAACAATCACGGTCGTCGGCTGACGAGCAGCAAAGTCCTGCGGCCGTGTCCTCTACCGTCACTCGTGAAGATCGGCGCGGGCGTCGGGAGACGGGACAAAATCACACCGTCGCGCTGCGGGTGAAAACGACGCAATGCTTCGGACAGTGCTGGTTGCGCGAAACGAACTGGGCCGTGCCCCTAGCCGCTGCAAGCGCTTCGCCCGAGCCGCCAGCGTGCTGTGCCTGGAAAGGAGGGACGTAAATCCCACAAACCGGTGAGAGGGAAAAAAAACAGCGACGAAAAGGTCATCACTAAGATGTAGACATCGCGATCTCGTGAGAACTCCTTATTCTGTAGAACTTCGTTCTTTCTCGGGTGTATTGAACGTAGTACTTTATTTTGTTTTCGTGCTATCGCCGCGAAACGAAAACACGCCCGTGCGCAAGTTTCGTTTGGCCCACGGGTACGCACGATCGCTCCTCATTTGGACTCGATACAGCTATGATACTCGTACCCAAGCTCGGTGAGACTGTCTTCTATAATCTTAAAGGTATTACATTTGTAAAGACGTCGCTAACAAGACCGCATCGTGCGACTGCGTGACCTATAAATTTCTTCGGCTTTTCTCGCGAGCGGTAGCCAAGTGTATGGATACATAGTACGCTTTTTCTTCCGTGTATTTCGCAGGCTCATTGCACAGTGTCCTAGGATCCTCCTCAAACCGAAGTTTAAGGATGGCGTGGTGCGACGGATGTACAGCGCAGGTAATATTGCACAACCGCATCAGTTTATAATGTTACCCAATGCCTTGTTAGGTAGCAGGAAAGTCCTGCGCCATCAGTGGGTGCAGGATGGCCTGTCGTTCTATGAAGTCGAATTTCCAATAGCCTGTAAGCGTGGCCACCCTCTTGCCAGAGTTTTCCACTGTTTGATAATTCCTCAACTCACATAATGTGTACTGTCGAGTGTATATATGACCTCGACGAGCGAATTTTCTGTGGCTGTTTTGGTGGCTGTGTGTAATGGCCTACTGACCCATAGTACTGCCTCAAAGCTGAGCTGTACGTTTCTTAAGAAAAGTCCAGCCACTGGTATTTGATTCATTCAGTGGTTGGCATCAGTTGGGGCAGTCATTGCAAGTTCGTATCTATTATGATGGAAACGATATGGGAAGGGCTTGGATGCTGTATACGTTATGCGTACAGTTACATAGTATAGATCTAATCTGATTAGTCAATTCTCTCTCTCTCTCTCTCTCTCTCTTTTTTTTGTGCCATAACAGTAGCTCGGACGTGCAAATCAGCTTAAGTGTGTGCAGTAAATTGCATTGTCCTTTCCCAGTTTCTTTTTATTCTATCTATTTCAGCTTAGGCTGAAAAGTATTACTTCAGGTCTACACCTTGTCTCCACGCAGATTTGCCCAAGCACCTACGGGTACAGCTGCCAGCACTGTCACCGACCATGGAAATGGGCACCATAGTGAGCTGGGAAAAAAAGGAGGGTGACAAGCTGGGTGAGGGAGACCTGCTCTGTGAGATTGAGACAGACAAGGCTACGATGGGCTTCGAGACACCCGAGGAAGGATACCTGGCCAAGATAATCATCCCTGCTGGCACCAAGGACGTCCCACTTGGGAAGGTTAGCCCTTAGGGTCACATGATTTGAATGGTCTATTTTTGTGAAAGTTGCATACTGAACATTGCTGTATAAGGAGGTTTACATGCCATCTTAAAGGATTACTGACCAAAAAATTTGTATAATTTTTTTTTTTGGTTGCAGTAGGTTGCTGACGACCCATTTATCATGTATGAATCTTTCTTTGCTTCAGCACACAGCAATTATTTAATTAGAGGCATCTTTATAGTGGTCAGATGCAGTTTTTGTTGCAGGAAATGCCAAGAAAGGTAGCATACTGAGTGAACACATCTGATTTCACAGATGCACAAGGCTATGACACGCGCACCACGCTTGAAAACGTGCATATGAGTGCCACATCTGTGCATGCTTGGACACAAACATACAGGCTGAACTCCATGAAGCAGCGTGCCCCTGACACAGTGTTGCACTGTTCGGCAAGCAGAAGTCAGTGATACATTGAAAGAATGCAAGGACATGGGGCCTCTGGTACTTGTGGCCCCCATCAATAAAATGTTTGCATACGTTAAGGAAACAGCCAGCAGCTGCAGCAACACAGACTGGTGACATGGGTGTTTATTTACATAGAATCATGTTAGGTTTTGATGTTGCAAGCCCCTCCATTTGCCGCTCGGTTGCGCTACAGACACTAAAATTGGTCTTAAATATAAATATGTTCTAGGCTCCATTTGCTGTTTATATTTCGCAGATTATGTACGTGCACCCACACAAGTCTATCACCCAAGTTATCTAGCTTGTAAAATTTTGTCTCAGTACTCCTTTAAGAACAGACAGTGGCTGCATTTTATATGTCACCCTTAAACATATCGCTTCCATCAGATGCCAGCTAGATAAGCCACCAACATAATCATAAATTGTCTTCCCTCTTCCTCATTATTTTTGTAATAAATCAGAGGCTATCGAACCACACTTAAGTAGGAATTAAGAGATGGAACCTTTCTTATTTTATATAAATGCCTGATGTTACTGCCTTTCCTGCTATGGAAAATGACTCAACAGAAACAAAGGGAACAAAATCAGTGGGGCATATTTGGGTAACTTAAATTGACAGTAGTGTTGCCTATTCTTCATCCAAATATGCTGATGGGATGAAGTGCATTAACTCTCCTGTCGAACACTCCTCAGTTAATCAACCCTTCTTGCCAATAGGCTTCTGTTAACTCTTCCTGTTATTCCTCTTGGTTGGAAATAAGCGCCTTTATGTTCTCCTAAAAGGTAGTAGCTATAAAGTGTACGGTAAATGTCACAAAAATATACGAGAACAAACAGTCCTTCAAATGCAAACATTAAACTTTTTAGATTATCAGTATACAACGTTAGTAGCAGATAATTATTACTGCAGCTTCATTTGTCATGTCCAAAGTGAATCAGCAAAGTGGTTTTTGCCAACACTGTATGTAAGTGGGTTACGTGGTATTCCCTTTGATACGCATGAAGACCTTGTTTACTTACATCAAATGGCCATTTTATGCACTTTTGGAGAAGGAATTTCAGCAGGAGCACAGGACTGTGAACATATTTAGAGCACACTTTAAAAGCAAATATAGTCAAACCTAACAAAGAAAGTCTCAAATCTTTCATGCTAATATTAGTGCATGAAGATACTACATGCTTATAATGACTACCTCATATTATGTGAAAGTGTTCTTAAGTATAGAAGAACATTGTAATTAACAATGTTTTACTGTACTGGCAGCTGCTCAAGTATATGTAATACGTGACCACAGGAAATAGCACAGAACTTTTTCGCTATGTTCGTTGAATGTTGGCCGTTGAATTCCTCTTGTTGAGGACTGCGAGACCTGCAGATCTCAGTTTCCATTTCAGCTAGATTGAATAAGAGTTGTGGATTTAGGTGCTTTCCGACGAAAATAAATAAGCTTTCAAAGAATTCTGGTGTTTTACTTGCCAAAACCTCAATGTGACTGAAGGACCACCACAGTAGGGTACTCCAGATTGCTACTGACTGTCTGAGGTTCATTAATGTCCAGTGTTGACAATAGAAATGCAATACTCACAGCATGTGGCTGCTGGTGCTTGTTGCGCCACAGGTGAGTGCTTGTGAAAGTGAGATGACACATTGTGGCATACGTTGAGGGTGAGAGTGTTAGTGACGCATGGTGGACTACACCCAGTAGACATCCGTTCAATCTGTGATTCCCTGGTGACCTTGGTGGAGCTGCTGCATCTATTGCCATCAAAATGCTGCGCTCATGCTATCTGTGCAATGATAGCGCATAGCAAAAATAATGCGTTAAATTCTTCGTAATGCGTGCGCTGCCAGATTACACAGCTTCGCACAATGTGGCACATGAGCAAAATGTCTTGAAGCTGTGGCATGCAGTACCCTGTTGAAACTGCCAAGCATCATGTACTGAACGGCTGCATACTGGCTGTAGTCACTATGCATCATGAATGCTTCCGCCCTCAGTGTATACCACGATGCAGCATCTCGCCTCCACAAGCGCTCACCAGTGGTGCAACAAGCGCCGGCAGCCGCACACTACTGGTATTGCGTTTCATTTGACAAGATCTGTACACCTAAATCTAAGTACACGAGTGTGAAATGCAGCTGCTGTGGTCAGGAATTGGACTCGTACCCTTGTGCTTGGTAGTGCAACACCGTGGCCATTTAGCCACCACCACAGGTCCATCACCTTTTCAAGAAAGGGATTTGACGTTTGTCCCGCGCACAAGTGCCGAAATTTCAAATTTCATCCTTGAAGATAACTGCACAGTGCAACCACACTTCTGTGTATCTCCTTGCAGCTCCTGTGCATTCTGGTGTACAACGAGGAAGATGTCGCCGCTTTCAAGAACTTCGTCGATGATGGCTCTGCTGCACCACCCCCTCCTAAAGCAGCAGCTGCACCCCCGCCTGCTGCAGCTCCGACTCCAGCAGCAGCACCTCCACCACCTGCGCCACCAATGCCTGCTGCCCCAGCAGCCGCTCCAACAACGGGCCCGGGTGGTCGCCTCTTTGCCAGCCCCCTTGCAAAGCGACTCGCCACAGAGCAAGGCATAAACCTCGCAGTAAGTGTTGTCATTGGTGCTGTCAGTCATGACCATGTTGCATTCTCAGTTTCATAAGGGTAGTAGTGCAGGACACTAGCACTACCACTGCTCCTGATGGTACAAGCATGGTGACATGGCCCTGAGAAACTGCAGTAAATCCTCTGCAAAAAACAAGCAAAAAAGAAAGAAAACCAATTGACATGCACAAGCTAAGAAATGCTAAATGGCTAAATGAAGCTAAGATGGCTAAATGAAGTCTGATCTAAGTTTAAGCCATTTGGGAGTTGGCATAACTTGGTTTACTCAGATCGATGTGTGGAGAAGTGCATCTGAGGTGAAGATAGAATGTGTTGCATAATTAGCAGTTTCTCCAAGTGTAGTTTCTAGCAATGCAGGAGTCTTATGCGGTGAAGCATATTGAGACTATGACAGGGCCATGGATAGATGAAAAACATTATTGTGGTCCGTTAGGGTGCACGTTAGCGTGCAGCGGGCTGCCTCCACGTTGGGACAGAGAGGCCTAGCCTCTCCGCCCCGTCGCGGGCCTGTTGGACGGCCCATAAGTTTTCATTGAGGTTGGAGCTGCATAGAACCATATCTCAGCATGCAGAACTGTTACTCTCATCGCCGTGTAACGTGGGACACTGCCAGAGCATGTGTTGTAAGTTCACTAAGTCATTGCATAGCGCGCACGCATTTGTCGTCTGAATTTCGGGGTAGATTCTGTGAAGTAGTGGGGGTTTGGGTATGTCCCTGTCTGTAAATGTTTTAGTGTTAAAGCCTGTGGTCTATTGTGTTTACAATGTGGGATGGTGTAGATCCCCCAGCCAAGTAAAAGTGCTTAGTAACTTCTTTGTACGGAGAAGGAGAGTCCCAGTTTTCAGACCTGTCGACGTCAGGCTGCCCAGTAGCCATGCGGGTTGTACTCATAGGCGTACCTGCCGACTCCATGAAATTGTCCTACAAGTTCACTAATCTTAATTTGAATTTTCCTTATAATTTTACAAGTGTTGTGTCAAGTTTTATGGAAACTGAAATCTGTCTACGAAAATGTTTGAATGATACTGAAATGCAAGCATACTGCAGGCCTCTAATGATTTATGAAAGGATACCACAGTGGGTACATGCTTCAAGCAAATTTATTCAGAGATGCTACTAAATCAAGCGAATTCGACGGAAGGGAGGTCAGTGAAATGGAAGCGGCACTGTAGGCTTAAGTAAAAATAGTGTTGTTTATCAGATGGCCTCATGTAAAGGCAAAGCAGCAAAGGCCAGTAGTAATGATAAGGTGCATACATATCGCACAAAAGATGCAAGCTAAAGACAAACTTAAAAACAAAAACATGCACGTGTACTTCCCCCCTTTCCCACTGTTATGTCCAGGGCAGTTTCACAAACTTCAGTGTTGACAGCTTAGCAATTATGCATAGGACATGGCACATATATCCAAACCAGGAATCGAACTCAAGGTGGATGACAGATTCACTATATCACTATTCATTCAAAAGAAGAAAAAAAGAAAACTGCCTGCCTGAAGTTGATGTCCTTCAGATTATTTAGCAGAGTGATTTAGATTCCCTGCCTAAAGTTGGTACTTTATTACCTATGATGTTTTGAACATGCACATGGCCACAGGTCACAGTAGCACCGCCGAACTCAGTTTTCAGCCACCCCTGTTATTGGAAGTGGCATTATTCTGCGACATCACTTGTGCATCGGATCTAAGTGGCTTCTTAGAATTTGCATCAGAGGAGAAATTATCAGCAGCTGGAATCGCGGTGGCAGCTTCTGGTAACGCAGAGGTCAACCTGACAAACATGTAGCGTCCCCTCCGTGGCCTGCCGCATTCCAACAGATAGTCATGGAAGATAGTGCTTACCCCAGGTAGTGATGGAAGATAGTGCTTACCCCAACTACTCCGCAAAAAGTTGAGGAAGAAAAGCACGACTTGTCAGAAGGATAACCTTTGATCAGCTGTAGCTCTCTTGATACAAGGTGCTGCGCTCAGTTTATAGTGAGAATTATTTGCTGTAGTTGTAGCCTCACCGTATACATAAGTTCAGAAAACATTTCATCGGCACTTTGAACACAACTTTCGCTGTTGCTTGTATAATGTTATGACATGTTGGCATAACTCAAAAATTTTTGTTATAGCAAATACCCGCTGGAAGCGGGCCAGGAGGAAGAATTGTGGCTCAAGATTTGGCTTCTGCTGCAGCCACGCCTAGGGCAGCAGCAGCAGCAGCAGCTGGCGGTGTTGCAGCAAAATACGAGGACATATCGCTCACCAGTATGCGTCAGGTGTGTTGTGGATACCCTAGCAAATTCGCACGTTTTCTCAAATGTCAGTACCTGTCTATCAGTCTGCGTGTCTGCCTGCCTATCTGTTTTTTCTGTTCTTTCTGTGCATGAATTTCGTAATATTTATGTTTCATGGCATCTTATCTCCAAATATATTTTGAACATGTCTACATTATGTATCACCAGTGTTACGTCCTTTTCATTCAAACATCTTTGTAAGAAAAAAGAAATATTTCCATTACTTTTAGCTGTGAATATGCATATGCAAAGACATTGT
This sequence comes from Hyalomma asiaticum, assembly GCA_013339685.2. Classification (NCBI taxonomy): domain Eukaryota; kingdom Metazoa; phylum Arthropoda; class Arachnida; order Ixodida; family Ixodidae; genus Hyalomma; species Hyalomma asiaticum. The sequence goes on along the minus strand of CM023483.1, from coordinate 88,494,295 downwards.
ATCAGTGTAAACAGTTGCATTTGAACTTATGCATGCCTATCACCATGTATCAGCGCTGCATAATGGGAACTTCTGTACTTTTATTATGACGCCAACTTTGGTATAGTCCATCCATTATCTATTGGGCTTTCTTTTTTCTTTTTATGTCCTCTTCATTTGTCGCTTTTCGAAAAGGAAATGGCTGAACAATATTGTGAGCAAGAACCTTTATTGACTGCTGTGGTGTGTAACGTAGAGAGCACAATATGAATGACAAAGTTCATACTCACTTAACATGCGGTAAACTCCAGTTAAGACAAAACTGTGTTAATACTGTCACAGTGACACAGTAGCGATAAGGATGATGTTCGCCAGGAAAATAAAAGAGACACCTCACTGGGACCTGGGCAGACGGTCTGCCTTTGGTAGAAAATCTGAAGGAGTCATATGGCTCAGATATGTTTACACCTTCTTCGTTTGCTGATTTTGCACATGTTATGGGCGCATGCCTTGCGCTGCATCTACTTTTTCATGCATATAAAGCCCACCTTTAGAGCGCACTTACGATTAATTGACAACTGTTGGTTCGGTAATCATGTTGGTCTTGCAACCCAGCGTTCGGTGGTTTGAAACCACAGCCCAACAACCAGTTTTTATTTTCACGCTGCTTGAGTTTTGTTTGTAAACCATGATGCTGGCCAGCCTAAAAAAGCTTTGTTTTAAAGAAATTTCAAAATTTAATGTTCCTTTTTCATGGTGATGTTTCATTGTGCTGCATCTCCGTAGCACGAAAGACCCCTGAACTACCTGCTTAGAAAATTCAAGGAATGGTGACATACAAGAGATTATTGTTGAGGAAGGTTGAAGGCTTCTGCACGACACGTTAGTTCCAGCTTTCTGACATTTAAACCTTACACTTCCCTTACTTTTGTATGTGTGTAGGCTCTGTCTTGGCATTGAATGCTTGCTATCTGTTGGGAACTAAGTGTCAAGCTTGAAAAGAAGTGTGTGTACAGCTTCTTAGAAAGAAAAATATCAGTCTAAACTGAATATAATCTCTGCTCTATGCATGGTGTTCTGAACCTGGATGTTTGTGTGCAGAGAGTTGAAGCTTCTTGGCTTGTAAAGCTGTGTCCTTTGTGCTCTGCTTTCAGACAATCGCAAAGCGGTTACTTCAGTCGAAACAGACGATTCCACACTACTACCTCAGTGTCGATATCAAGATGGACGCTGTCCTCAAGTAAGCGCCCACTTTAGGAACAGAATTCTTCGTGCATGTATAGACAAACAACCAGGTGTCATCTACAGCACAATACCAGAATGCCAAAGGGTGGAGAAAAAAAAAACAGGGACTTCCTAGGTGCCAGCATGAGAGTTTATCAGATTTTGGTCTCACCTGAAAACTTACATATGCCTAGTTACGTGTTTATCGCAAATGTTGACGTAGTGGGTCTCCGAGCAGATGGTACAACTGAAAATTTGCCTGGAACATATAGTATCCACTAGTAGACGCCAACTGCCAGTGACATGATACAAGTCTGACAACTACTTGAATTGTCAGGTGTTATCTCTACCAGTTAAATGTTGTTTAATGTGAGGGTGTAGGTATCGTGGGTGGAAATGGGTGGGTGGGAAGGATCTGAGGTAAGGCCAAATAGGAGAGGAAACCAGGCATATCTGAATGCTTGTACCCAAAGCGATAAACAGCGATTGTGTTGTATTCTTTTATGAACTTAATGAACACTGCAAAAACATGTATGTGATGTTTCTATACTGTGACTGCTGTGAACAGGTTGCTTCGGATTATTTTATAGAAAGTCCTGGAAGGTAGAGACGGGTAGTGAAGTATTGCAGTGCCTTCGTTAATGAAAGTGGTCTAGGCCCTACTTTTTTTCTCAGCTGTATACAGTGGGCTTGACAGTGTTTATATCTATCTTTTTCTGAACGATATCTGATTAAGGACATAGTGGAACCCATTCTGTCCAGTCCAGTAAATGGTAGATGCAGAAGTTTTCTCCAGCAAGCTGCTTAAATTTTTCAAGCTGCCTTCCTATATCTCATCAAATCCCATGACAGTTATAAACACACATCTTCGTTTTTAATTTTTTTTTTACTTTTTCAGCATATAGCACTTGACTTTTGGTGCACAATGTGTATTAAATGAAGAAAATTAGTGAATTAAATTAGGTGACGTGTAATGATGCAAAGCATTTGTGCAAGACATGTTTTGTCTTGTTTGCCATAGGCTTCGTGCCGAGTTCAACAAGATGATGGAGAAGGATGGTGTCAAGATCTCGGTGAACGACTTCGTGATCAAAGCAACTGCATTGGCATCCAAAAAAGTGCCAGCTGCCAACTCGTCTTGGCAGGACACCTTCATCAGAGAGTGAGTTGGCAGCATCACGTTCTGATAATTTAGTACTTCTGTCTTGTTCCTGCATCTGTACTACAAGTTGTGTTCATTTTGTTTTTAAGCTTGCAAGCTGCAGTTCCCATTCTACATGGTGCTTGTTTGCATTGCAGGGGAAATTTGTGTAGTATTCCTTTAATGGGTGACTTTTGAAGATACCACTTTTATGTTCTTCCGAGAGCTTGTTTTGCGTTGTTTTCAAATAACACAGTGAAAAGGGAAGTCAGCCGACGAGCTCGTTATTATTGGATGAAGTCATGTGAAGGCAACAGGCAATGTAGCCAAAGAAAGCATAAGGAGCATTATTTGCAGCTTTATGACATCAGTTGCTACCGTCAACAAGTGGTTTTCTTCATTCACGTGCATTCTCTGTTATTTATTTATTTCAAAGTACCTTACAGGTCCCATGAGGGGCATTGAGTAAGGAGGAGCATTACACAAAGTATGCGTATATAAACATACCAAACTTGAAAAGAATACAAATAAACAATTGCAAAACAATAAATTGAAAACTAAAAAGAGGACAATACAGCCCTAGATGCACGAAGGATAAGTAACAGAACTGTAAACAAGACGGCGCATTGCTTCCGCACCAGAAAAGGAATGGCAAGATACCACTTTTATATTTTATATTTTATATAATTATATTGATCAAGGAAAACGGATATAAATCGCAAAAGCATGTTTACAATGCAGTTACAAAAATTACAGAAGCGAAAAATAACTACCAGGTATGCTAAAAAAAAGTACGGTGCATTTTCTGTGTGAAAGAAAAATAAAAGAGAATGAGAGGGAGCAAGAAAGATGTAAAGAATAAATACGAAGGGCCATATCTGCTGAAACCAAACGAAGTGTGAAAAAGAAAGCATTTCTGCACTGCACATTACACCGTGATACACAATGTGACTTAAGCAGACGGAGAGATTACCTGTGATGACATCTGCAGGCTGAAGAATTGCCAAAATTGATCTTTGTTTGCGCTATGCAGTGTGGCACCTACTCACAGAGGTTTATGTAATGACTTGTTAAGATATGGCAGAAGCTATCATAGTTAGTCTGGATGGCACTGTGATCGGGCAGACTATCCCAGAGATGGATGGCACGCAGAAGTGCGGAGTTATTGAACACATTTGTTGAGCCATATAGAGAGGCGTAACTATGATTGTGTAGCCTGCGTGAGGTGAGATATGGTTTTTTCAGACCTGTGACAATGATTTGACAGGAGTGGGTAATTATATGAAAGAATGACAGCAAGGCGATGTCACGACGAATGTTCAAGTGTGGAAGGGAAAGTTCCTGTTTTATTTCGGATATACTAGAATGGGGACTGTATTTACTTGAAAAGAAGGAGCTTGCTCTATTTTGGATTCTTTCCAGTGAATCAGTTAAGTATTTTTGATGAGGAGACCAAACCTAACAGGTTTATTCTAATTGATGGCGAACCAATGTTATGTAGAATAATTTGCGAATGCCCAAAGCTGCAGCTTGCAAGTTATGTCTCAAGCATCCTAGTGATTTGGAAGCAATGGCAGATATTGCTCTAATGTGGTCGGACCATGATAGATTCAGTGTCAATACTACGCCCAAGTACCGATATTGTGTTGTAGTTGATAGAATGGAATTATTAATGCTGTATGAAAATTTGGATATGCTAGGTTTACGAGTGAATGACATTACTTTGCATTTGGAATCATTATCGCTGTCTCATAATTACTGTGCTTCATTTAAAATCTGTACAGATAACATGCCCTTTGGCTTCTTTGACTTTGTTTCTGTTGCCTGTATATGGTGATGTCATACAGTTTCATGTTGTACTCGCTTCTACAGCAGTACTTGTACATATGATACTGACATGTGCGGTTGTTTTCGTTTGTTTAAAAGCGAACGCCGTTATCACATTCCCGTGAATCGCGCGCTTGCTGTGATTGTTTGCGGCAGCGCCATTATCACTTTGTGTTACGTGCAACGCAGGCCGCGTTTGTCTTGCATGTCACTTCGGGAACCGTGTCGATCATTCTTCAAACTTGGCATGCCTGACGCGCACATTTGAGTGACTTCTGGAATTCCAGAGATAATGCGAGAACGCGTTATGACGCGTGTATAAAAGCCGACGCATTGCGCCGCTAGTCAGTGTTTCCGTTGACCGACGACTGTTCACGGCGCTGTCGCTGTGCATTGTCATTGGCTTTGTTTTGCTGGGCACAAGTTCACCCAATAAACAGTTCGCCTGACATCGCTTGAGTTCTGCGTGCTTCGCCTTGAGTGCCGCGTGCGTCACGACCACGTGACAATATGAAGGAAATGTAATAATAGCCTTATACTATGCTTCAGATGCATTCAAAGAACTCCAGGTAGTAGTCAAAACTTATCTGGAGTCACCTACTGGGGCATTCCACAGCTTGAAAACATCAAGCTCAGAAACAGTTAACTATGTACCATAACTACATCGTTGGTATCCTTACAAGGATGTTTAAAGGAGTACTGACACGACTTTTGGGCGGCTGGAAGGGGACATTTTCATTTTATTGGCACGCATTGTTAACACTCTTCACACACGAGATAAAGTATTTTAATTTGATTTTAAAGTTTTCGTCACACAGCATCTGCAATCCAGCCCCACTGCGATGGACTGTATTGTGACGTGTGAGCACAGTCACCTAAAAGTTGCTGAAATCGCTCTGGGAGTCGCTTGACAACTATCTCCGTGCACCTGACAGCAGCTGACAGAGTTGCTGCGATTCCATCGCGAGTTGCTGTCCCTGCATGACTTCGACCTGGGTTGGCACCTCACTGTGACACTGCCCCTTTGAAATCAAAGCGGAAAGGGAGTTTTTAAAGCAGCCATATTAAAAATATGTTCATTAAGCTAGGAGACACCAATGATTTATTTAGGGCTCTCTACATCGCTGCTCTTGTTTAGAGCAACAATACGTAAATGTTTGAAAATTGTGTTAGTACTCCTTTAAGGGTGCATCTCATTGGAGAGTGTGTTTAGGTTAAGAAATTAATCTTACTCAATTTTCTTATTGAAGTGCAAATTTCATTTTCAATTTCTTAATCCTACAACGCTTAGCCACTGCAAAGTATTGAACTAGCATCAAATTCCGCTTGATACTGTTGACATTAATGCATTCCATGTAAAAGTGTAGAGAAACAATTGGTTAAGAACAAATGTCCTCATATCTGAGCACCTGAATTTTGTTTGCAGATACAAGTCTGTAGATGTCAGCATGGCAGTGAGCACTCCAGAAGGTCTCATCACGCCCATTGTTTTTAGCGCTGAGAAAAAGGTAAGAGGCATTTACATTGCTGTCTTAATTTTGCGTCTTCTTTGCTTTGATCCCTTGAGTACTCTCACTTCCCTGTTCTTCCAATGCTAATAAATATTTGTAAACAGGCTACTGATTAGCACTGCAATAGCGCTGCATTTTGTTGTCTGTATGGCCCCCAAATTGTTTTTGTGTGTTATTAGTTACGCTTGATAAAGGTACATCCTGCTGTTTTTCAAATCTTGCTGCCATTGTTACAGTAACTGACAGCCAGTGATCATGGCCACGGAGAGTCATGGTGCAGTTGAACCCGTTTATAAGATACATATACCAGAGCAGCTTTTCTCCATTATGCAGGGAGTGTCCTATGAGCAGGGCGCCATGTAGCTACCCTACAACTAAAGATTCATTGTAAACCCATTCGCATTAATGTTGTTCAATTTGCTTGGTGAACTGTGATGCGAAGGAGAGGATCCATATAGTTTCTCCACAACTTTATCACATTACCTTGTTATTGTCTCACTCTCTAAGAAGTTGGCATGATGGCTTACTTGTGCCAACAAAAGCGCAGCCGATTGCTTGAAATTCACCGTTTACAAAATACAGTGCAAGAAACAGTTTCTGCCACACATTATGTCTATTCTTGAGGCTTAAGCACAGTACATCTGTGATGTTCCTTGACTGGGAACTGTGTGGACAGGAGACGACACTGTTTGCTCCTTGTAGTATTCCCTGCTCACACAGCTGTCCACATACATGGTCCACTTGTACCCTTTGCAAGCGTGAAGTGCTTCTCTGCATTGCACTCCCATTGCAGAGAGACACCTCGTCATTGTTTTGAAACTGACACCACTCTGTTCAGTGGTGTTGTAGTAAATAGTGGCCACATGCGCCTGTATTTTCCCTTTCATTCCACAATGAATGCAACTGCAGTTAAAAGCCTGCAGCAACACTGATTATCTTCTAAATGCAATGTCCATTTCAAAAGAGGTCCCATTAATGGGAAGGATACGTCAGCTAGCCATGTGTGTGTTAGCAGTGTCTATTGCACCCATTTTTTTGTTAATGTATAATTACTGGGGTTATGTGTGCCAAAACCGCTATATCAGTATGAGACATGGTGTACTGAGAGGCACCAGGAATTTTGACAACTTGGGGTTCTTGAATTTGCATTGACGTGGCACAGTACACAGGTGTCTAACATTTTGCCTCGATCGAAAATACAGCCACTGCAGCCAGGATCAAACTGTGCATTTCAGGTCAGCATCTGAGCGCTGGAACCACTGTACCACCGTGGCAGCGCGCATTTGTTGCAATCGTGTGTCTTACAACGTGGTTCAACTGTATTGAGATTCTCGGCCTGTACAAGAAAATAAAAAAGGACTCTTGTCTTAGCAAAGTCTGTGGCTCAAACAAGGAGCAGCAGTGCTTTAGATGAACTGCATTCTCGGTGGGTTTCTAGCAGCTTTGCCTCCTGTACAAGCATAGTCCCAAGATCAGAAGCAGTAGACAGCCCGTTACTGCAAACAAGACTCCAGCTTATGAAATAAAAGACATGAAGAATGACTTGCCGGTCATTCCAGGAGAGTCGTAGATCAGCTCTACCAAATTCCAAGCTCTCCTTCTAATAGTAGTATCTCCGGATGTTATTTTAATGCAAACTTTTTCAGGGGCTTGCGGAAATTTGTCAAGAAACAAAGGCTTTGGCAGCAAAGGCACGGGACAAGACGTTAAAGCCTCACGAGTTTCAGGTAATGTCAATGGTGCACTTGCCATAGCTATTCTGTGTTCTGAGCAAGCTGAACTGTGCTTCCCACACCTGCTTAACTTGTCCATTATGGCTATGCCTGTGTGTATGTGCAAGACATCTTCCAGGCTCACTCCACCAATCCAACTGCGAGGTTTTTGGTAGGAGCACTATAAGGCATTAAACAACACTTTGGAAGACAGTTCCGTTGAGATGCTGCCGGTCAGTTTTTACCCAGCACAAGACAAAGAAAGCTTCGGTTAGAGGGTCACAGTATGATCTCCTGACTGTGGAACCCTCTTCTGCATATTCTGCTCTTTATGTCATGCTTTTGCAAAATAAAGTAAACTTGAACTTGGGCTAGCACGACATCACCGTGGGTGGTTATGAAATATGCTAACGGTAAACAGAAGAGAAAGGGTGTGTCTTTGTAGACTTCATATACTTGTGGGCAACTTAAATTTTGATGCAACAGTTGCATGCCAACATAACTGTAAGGAACATGGTTGGAAGCTTTGTTAATGTTGGGGCACAGCGGTTGTATGTATTGGCTATGCACATATCAAGGGCTTTAGCTACAAAATTTCATAAATGCGTATTTCTTCTATATTGCAATATTCCGAACACTAGAAAGTTTGAAAATTAAGATGTAGTAGGACATAAAAGCATGTGGTCACTCAGCACAAACAATGAATGAGTGAAGGGGTCAAAAGGAGTGCCATTCAGTTATATACGCCGCTACCATAAATCCAGCTACCATAAAACCTGTTTTGTGTTTGTTGAAGTGACACTTTAGGTATCACTTACGCATGATGAACCTCATAGCTTGATACGAAAGGCTGCCAACAATTCACATGCCGTGATGTCCCTGCTTTTACCCAAAACCTGAATTTTATGCATGGAATGAGGTTAGGTTCTGAAAATTATCTTAAGTAAATGTAGCTGACCTGTTTATTTTCTTTCTTCTTACATTCGACAATTTAACTATGGGGCAGCTCAGATGAGGTTGTGCAAATCATCAAGCTTAGAATAATCCAAAGAACGTTGCTTCTCTCAGCACTGTGAAATCTGCCATGGCTGAAGATGGCTGGGCATGGTACTTCAAATTAAAGGTCAGAAAGCTGGCCACAAGATGTCGTCTACTTCACAACTGTCATTGTAGTGCCAAGTGCTGTCAGCAATAAATCCTGGCGTGTCACCTACTGCATCCGAATTGAGTAAGGTTGCTGTTTCTGTTGCAGGGTGGCACCATTACTGTGTCAAACCTGGGAATGTTTGGCGTCAAGAACTTCTCGGCCATAATCAACCCACCTCAGGTTTGCCATTTTCTGTGATGAAACTTAAGCAGCACTTCATTAAATTATCAGCATGAAGTACAGTCAAACCTTGTTATAACATATTGAATATGACACGAAAATAGTTTCGTTATAGCCAATAATTCGTTATAAGTGTATATTCGCAACTCTGTTGTAATGAGAGCACTGTTTTTCCTAGAATTCCTTATAACCAATGATTCGTTATACTATCCGCATTTGTTACATTGAGGTTCAACTGTGGAAGGTCATGTTCAGTTGTCCTTGATGTGCTAAAAGCACAGTTGGCTTTACAGGGGAACATCACTATATAATGAATATGCATGTAAACAATTAGCTTTCATAATTATTTGGTGAAGCTTTAAAAAAGACTCATGGGGCTTATTATGGTGAGACACATGGGCTATAATGATGGCCTGTAGTAGTGGAGTGTGGACCCATGTGTGGCCCCCTTCATAGTGGCTTTGCTTGGCTAGAGTGTAGTTAGCAAGCCAATGTGCTGATGCTGTGCAACTACTATACCAACTCTACATTTGCATTTTCACAGCTGTGAGGAATGCATGTGTGTGATTATTGTTGTTATTGTACATTGTATCGAATGGGAAGATGCTAGTGGACCATCAGAATCCGCGTGAGACTTTTTGCCAGCCTGTCTAGGCTTTGCTATAGCAATTTATGGTCACAGACCTGGTTGCCTTTTTTCAGTTAAAAAAGAATTTTTTTGCTGGTCCTCCCTGTGTGCTTGTAGAATGGTTATTGAATGCAATTTTGAATCCGTCAGAACTTTATTATACCGTGGCATTTGGCTGTGTATGTGTACCACTACAATAAGACCACAGTCTTTGTGACTTTTTTTTTTCTATAGTAGGTATTTTCTTCCTTTGCCTAGCAGAAGCCTGAAAAGTTAGACCAGAGCTTCGCTGGAGCCAAGTGGCTATAACCTGTTGTACCATCTGCGTGACACATAAAGTTCTCCAGGCCAGTGCAGAAAGGGGCTACTTCATATTGGCTTGTGCATGCACTGAGCCTAAGATGTCTATTCTCTGGAAGTAGAGTTTATGGGCAAATATGATTGTCCAACTTAAAAAGACTGACGCACACCAAACTGCTCTGTTTGAATGCTTGTTGTTGTCTAATGGTACCATCAAATATGATTGAGCAAATTCATGATGTGATTGCAGGCTTCAAATGAAACAGCATTGCTAAATAATTTGCCATACACCCTTTTATGCAGGCCTGCATATTAGCAGTTGGCAGCACAGAGGATACACTTGTACCAGATGAGGAAAGCAGTACAGGGTACGCTCGTTTCTTTACTGTCTTCCTGTGATCATCTGTTTAACCATGAACAGCCTTGTATATTGCATAGAGTTGTGCTCGGCAATAACCATATCTGACTTCACTTACAGCCATTGCAGTTTGCACCACGTTATTTGGTAAACATCACTTAGCACTAAGACAGATGAACATAAAGTGTTTCTGCATTGCTTTGGTAAATAAGTGCACATTATAGAAATCGGGCATCATATTGCAACGGTTACGAAATTGTCAGAATCCTCCTTAATGGTCAATTTCAGTTGCGACTTTATTTCAGGATTTGTTAGAACTGCGTAGCTATGGAGGCATGTTTGTGAAACATGACCGCTAAGACGCAATTTAATTGGTATGGCTGTGCTACATGTTTTATGGTAGCGTTCTGAGCCTGAAGTGGCCGCACTTTCGATATAGCTAAAATGTCCACGTAATCTTGTACCAGATAACATTTGAAGGCTTGCCAGGCCAAGCAACACAAAAATGCTGTAGTTGTATGAGTTGTCCAAATCTTACAAATGAAAATTTCAAAGATTATGTCATGTCTTTAGTAGCTTGTCAGTGAAGTATCCTTGCTGGTGAAAATAACATAATTTCATAGTGCCACTTAGAAAGTCAAACGCTCCCCCTCCCTTCTTTTAAGTTGTCAAGTGTAGTAGCGATTGCCAACTTTTTCTTTCACCTGTGTTTTGAATAATATTAGCGTAGGTAGAATAAATGAGATCGATAGAGGAGCACAACAGAGGAATAATTAAATGGAAGCTGTGAAAGTGTATGGTACTCACGGGGTGAACCCAAACAAGAACAAACAGATGTACCTGGTTGCAAGTTCCTGTTTTGAAGAAATTTACTTTAGGTGCAGGTTTTTGACTCAGAGAAATGGTACTAAGCTTAGTTGTGTAAAAAAATATCTTGTTTGTCAGAAAAAATGTGTAGATTTCAGCAACTCGAAAGGCTTTTTCTGAATTTTAGTGCACATAGCACAAAATTGGCACAGTTCTTGGTCACAGCATTTTTCCCAACTAAGAAAAAATGAAAAGTTACCTTATGAGTATTTTATTACATTTGGCTATAGTAGGAATTTCGCAGAAAAAAACAAACGTTGTAAACAGGCCAGTATACCTGTAATTCAGAAACTTATTGCTGCAGACATGTCAAACTAAGGATAAGGAAACTGTGGATATTACCTCTTATAATTGCTATTTTCAGATAACTTACATTGCTGTGTCAAGCACTGTTATATTTTAAAACTGCAGAGAAGTATAAGTGGTTCGTCAAAAACATTGAAGTTTGAAAATAATTTTCTTAAAGAGGCCATTTTTAATTTTAAAGAAAAATTACTGTGGTTAAAGCCAAGGACATTGCCTGCCATTCTGCATTAAAAAAAAAAGAAAGAAAGAAAAAGTCATAGCATTATTTTAGTTCCTGTCAACTTAACCCGCATGTGACCAACTAAAAAAAAAAATATATGCTACCAGGTCGCACGGTGCAGCAAGCACTGCCTTGCCATCCAACACTTGGAGAACATCAGCAGACAATATGCAGTACTGTTACTTGAGATTGCAGTATTGCGCCTCTGCAAATCTCATCACTAAAGATTATGTGAATCCTGATTATGCTGATTTCCTTATTGAGCTGAATTCTGATTATCCTGATTAAGAATTATGCCAGTCTCACAACCACTCACTCAGGCGGCAAAAATGAAAGTATGTGTGTTAGCTCTGAATTGAAGTGTTATAGTATTACTGAAGTACTATAGCATACACGTGCCTGTTTTTCGCTGTGTTGACTACAACATACCATATCTGTACAAAATGTGATTCTAGATATGTGTGCATGATATTTTCTCTCTTTTTGTCTCCCTTAGGTACAGGACGGCCAAGGTGATGTCTGTGACTCTGAGCTGTGATCACCGTGTAGTTGATGGTGCCGTTGGTGCTCAGTGGCTCCAACACTTCAAGCATCTACTCGAGAGGCCACACTTGATGCTGCTTTGAGCACACTCAATTAAAATGCGACATGTCCTCTGGTGTAATTTATGCCGCGTAGGTAGAAGAAACGTCAACATCCTGCGACCTGCCCGTCTCTCCTCCACCATCGTTCCCTCTTTCTCTGTGAGCGCAGCTGAAACAGTGTGGCCATCGACTGTCCAAAATGCCCAACAGTTGAGAGATTATGTTGCAGAGACTTAAAGAAATTTTGTTCAAATCCAGCAGGAAAGGAAAACATTGAAGTACGTCGTCGAAGTGTTATCAACGAAGTGATGGAACTGGTGTCTTCTGTAAGGGGGACAGTGTGTTTGCAGGAAGGTGTTGATGCCAGTAACGACAGAACGATTAAAAAGCGATTCTGCAAACCACCAATGTTGTCTGTGTGTTCATATCCGTACATTTTAATGTTTGTGTGTATGTTCCTACGACCAACGTTGGGTGAGTGACAAGAGGCACAGCGCTGCTGCCCAGCTTGCACCTCTTGCATGTGCACCGCAACCATTTTCTAACTTTGCATTATCGCTGTACTGCTCTAAAGCGAAATAATTCAAGCGAGCTTTCGAATACATGACATATACCTGCCACGAAATACAATAGTGCATCGTGAGTCATCCTTTGAGGATGAAAATAAGTTGTACCGGGCGACAGCCGGTCCTTTTATGAATGTCGTGTTGCCCACTACATTGCAGAACTTTGGCGGGCTGAACATTTTCGCGCGCGAATTCCAGTGTACTGACAGCTATGTAGGTACGACTGGATGCAACAAGATCGCCAGCCGGAAAAGGTGCGCAAAATTCGAGGCAACTCAGCATTGCAGTGCTACTACTGCTTACAGCTTCGTGTAGAGAGGCAGTCATATCAGTCACATCGGCGGGTCACCGTCCGGGAGTCAGGGATACCGCACAGTACAAAAACGTTCCACCTAAAAACGTCGCTAACAGAATACAAAACCGAAACCGTTACGATGGTAACAGCCGTAGCAAACTTACACGAGTACGCGAACGATTTCGTTAATGCGTTCCAACACTGTTAAGTAAATCCAAGTTTATTAATTTGCTTCACCCGTACTAAGGTGGTCAGCCCTACACTTACATTTGCTTTATAAAACGTATGCGCCAACCACGAAGGTCGTGGCGCCAACCCAGTGCTTGACGACCGTTGCTACGGACGCTCTATGGCGGTCGCGGCATATGGCACGTCGGCGTTGGGCATGAGCTCTTGTACTGCGTTGTGGAGCTATTCGAGATGCTACATGCGCTGTCACGAGTTTCTTATGCATATATAGAAAATCATAGGTCCTCGGTGTGGTGGTGTATATTCTATGCTGACAGAGTTTGTGTATAAGCACCGAAATGATCCGCCACCTACTCCGTCATCGCTGTAGTGTGAAGCTCGGCCACGGTTCCTTTCGCCGATGTGTGCTATGCTCAAAGCAAACAGGACATTGTTCCGCCTACAGCAGAAGCAGCAGATCGGTCGTATTGGGAATCGAGACGAGCTGCGACGACACAGCGGTTGGTATCGTAGATGACGACGGAAACATCCTAAGCGAAGCGGCCCACTCTCAGTTGGCAAAGCACATTCAGTGAGTCTAGCTGTTGCCGATGTCTTGTATGTGCAGTGTCTGAGGTACGTCACTTGAGGCCGTTTCTAGTGGACACATGAGCCGTACCTTTGTTGAATGGGTGGGCATGGTTAGAATGCAGTTCACAATCCATAACGACCTTGAGTGATTAACGGGAAACACGTTTTGAAGTCACCGTGAAACCGATAAGTTCAGGCGTTGCATGCGGTTCTCTGATTGCTTATTAGAGTGTGACATTTAAAACAACTAGTACAATCTCGCGCACTTCAGCAAGCTAGCTGAAGATGCAACGGGACGCTTTCCAAGTATGATTAACTTCTGTATGTATGTCAAACGAAGAAAATATGCGCTTTCACTTGCATGTGCACTGTTGTCTCGTTTTGTGTCCGTTTTGTTACTCGTTTCGTTATACACACACGTTTAAAATTCGCACAACGCTGTTTCTTCCATGGACAACTTGAAGGTACGGCGGCATCATTCCTCCTATTGCAAGAGACATGCATGCGGAAAACATTGCTCAAGTTACTCAAGATGCTCTTAACCAGTGTCCTGTTCCATTGGAGGTGAGATAGAAGAGTTATGCTACGCGGCAAATATGCAAACAAAACTCCTATTTAAAAAAGGGACTTGGAAGTCATTAAGAGCACGTTCCCATTCCCTCTTCACATCAAGCCCACCATATGCCACAAGTACTTGTGGACATAACGTAAGAGAATGGAGCTGGTTTCAGTGGTCAGCTTAAAGCTGTTACACTGCATTGCATGGCTCCAGTAAGACATGGTTACATTTATGCACAACATTATTGTTCCTTAATTTGAATTGGTGTTGCATATGTTGTCCTTGGCTAAAATAATTGTAGAACTTTTGTAAATGTGGCAAGTCACTCGAACGCATGAATGCAAATACTGTAATGTCACAGAAGGATGTACTGAAAAAGTATGTTCTTAAAACCAGCAGTTATAAAAAGCAGTCTTCTAGATATAAGCATGTGTACAACAGTCTATTCACTTGTAATGCATCCTGTGATATACATTATTGTTACATAGCCTGTCTATGTGCATGTGCACATCAGGTGGCCAAAATTCTAGACAATGCTTACAGTGTCATCAGGGACATGTTGTTGTTAGAATTTCACTGCTGTCTGCAAATTAAGTGTTGGTTGGAAAGTACCATGCCTTTACAAGCAATAAGTAAAGAGTGCAGTATCACCGTGTTCTATCTTAAGCTACCAAAGATGGTACATGACCAAAATTTACACACAAGCCAAAGAATAGAAAAGATTATGCGATGTAGCAGAAGGGTGACAGATAATGCATGCTAGTCAGCTTTATCTTGTTTACATTTTTTTTTGTCTGTTGTGGTACGTAATAGCATGTTGCTAACTGCCTGTCACTTTGTTAGTGGTATAAAACACAAACTCGTTATAACAAACACAAACTATTAGCTTTGTGGCATTAACATGGCACTTTCATCACCAGTGGCAGCATGTAAAGAACATGCACTTATAACTGATCCACAATATATGACAAATGTATCATGTATTCTTATGCTACTTCGAGTTAATGAGGTGCAGTTGTAGTGGGTGGATACTTTCTAAGAGTTGCAGATCACTGTTAGGTCGGGATAAATGTCGCAGGTTTCCATGGTGTTATTTGCTTGTGCACACATTTCTGCAGGCAGTGACAGCCATTGCTGTAACAACGCGCCCCGGCATGGCTCTTTCATTGCGTGTGGGCTTTGACTTTGCTCGTGACCTCGCCCGCAAATATGGCAAGCCACTCATTCCCGTGCACCACATGGAGGCTCATGCAACAGCTGTTCGGTTGCAGCACAGGCAAGTGCTCTGAGCCATAGAAAAATCAATGCTGGTAGGAATAAAAGCCCTGAGCCTATTTAGCATGGCTTTGGACTAAATATTCACCATGTGGAATTTTTCATTGTGACCCGAAAGCATAGAATATGAGTATCTTTGAAACTGTGCCTACATTGAAATGTAGCCACTCTGGAAAGGAGCCTATAACCTTGATTTGAGCAATGCAATGCGTTAACCACTGAACAACCATGGCAGGTTCTTTCAGCTGTCTCATTTTCATTTTGAATGTGTGGTACATAATATTGAAATTTATACTAATGCAGAGGTTTCACATACCTAAGATGAGATATAATCTTGAGGCATGTGATGCTGAGGAACTTCAGAATAATTCTAACTATCCAGTATCTCTTAATGTATTCTTTAACCTAAGTATATATGTTTCTTACTTTAGCTTCAGTCAAAGTCTGGCTGCTGTAGCCAAAGATAAAGCCGATGCGCTCACGGCTAATGGTGTAAAGCCGCAACTACTAAGCTACTGCAGCAGGTAACACCTGGACAGAGATTTGATAATTAGTGTTTAACTGGTGGGCTTTTGAAAAGATGTTGATGAAATTGTATGTCATGCATGAATGTTAGTATGAAATGTATGACAGCCTCCATTCTTTTTAAAGTTACCTTTGAAATATGAGGTAAGTGTGATAAAATTAAGGAAATAATGAGATTTCTGTTGTGAGAAAAAAAAAAAGATACCTCCATTACTTGTATTCAGAAACAATGCACTACCTAAAGCATGTGATACAACTGTGGGAAATCTCTGAAACTGGGCAAAGAGTTCACTGTTATAGCAAATGTGTTCGTCATACATGGCTCATAATTTACCTTAGTCAACATGTTTGGTGTAGAACAGTGTACAAATGCATTCATTAACCCAGCCTCAGTGTATAATTTTCATTCTGTGAATTTTTTTTTATGCTTGCTGTATTAGCTCTTATATAAGAAAGCTCACTTACCCAGTGTATCATTCTTAAGCCAAGCCACAATATTGAGGCTTTAGTCTCCTTCGTTTCAATCGCTGAGCAATGAAGCAGCAACATTGTTTAGGTTTTGTTTGTATAGTGCATAGCCACCTTCAATGCATGTAAGTGTGACAGTGGTCGTCCAGTGCACTTGCTCTTTTTGATTGCCAGTCATTATCAGGGTGCATTTGTGCTTTTAGCATGAGTGTAAATCTCGTTTTCAGGCCACCTGTGTCCCGCTTGACTAATTTAAAATGTACAGGCCTTGAATGTAGGCTATGGGTCAACTTGCCTACCATGTGCTTTCTCTTTGGCTTCTGTCGTCATCACTTGCTCCGTTGTTTTTCTCGTCTCCTTGCTGAAGCATAGAAAAGCTGGCTAGGTAACGAACTCTGGCTAACCTTCCCATTTATATTCCTGTAAACTACTCTGTGTCGTTTGTAATTAGTGTGAGTGTGTTAAGAGCATCTGTTCTCCTGGCTTATGTCTGTGTCATTTTTAAATAACTCAGTCTAGACTGTTACCTGTATTATGCAGGGTGAAGTTTCCCTACCTCGTGTTGCTAGTGTCTGGTGGCCACTGCCAGCTGGCTGTGGTGCGTGCCATCGACGATTTTGTTCTGTTGGGGCAAACCATTGACGATGCTCCAGGAGAGGCTTTGGACAAGGTAGTCTTGGAATGTGCAATTGGTGTGCTTCTTTTGCTTCTTTGCCCAGCCAACATGCACTTTTAAAGGTGAAGTTCTTTAAGCTGGCTGATAAAATGTTTTGTGTGTATAAAAAACTGCCTCACAACCTCTCATGTTGCCTAGCAACTGCTACCACAACTGTGGTAAAGGAACTGAGGGTGGAGAGGAGGGAAAGGAAAGGGAGGTGAGGGTGAGAAAGAATGATGCAAAGGTGGAGAGGAGGGGAGAGGTGAAGCACAGCATAGAGAGGTGGTTCTAAGGAAAGGAAAAAAAAAATGCCAGAGGCCCGTGTACTGTGCGTTGTCAGTGCACGTTAAAGAACCCCAGGTGGTCTAAATTTCCGGAGCCCTCCACTACGGCCTTTCTCTCTATCTCTTTCACTCCCTTTCCCCCACCCCCACGGACGCTTAGCCGTGCTCCCTACATGGGCTGCAGAAATTAGCGTCCTTTCCTAACCGAACCACAATCATCATCATCATCAAAGGAAAAATGGCACTAGCTTCTGCAGCCGTTTCTGGAGCACGTCTCAGCGCCACCACAGCATAGTCTCATACAGTATAGTGTAGCAAGGACAAAAAGGGGAGTGAAGGCGAGGAGGAGGGAAAGGGAGGTTAAAGTGAGGAAGAATGATGTGAAGGTGAGGAGGAGGGAAAGGAGCAGCAGAGAGCATAGAGTGTAGTGTAATCTTATACAGTGTAGTGCACCAAGGAGTGAGGAATATGGGTGAGGGAACGAGGAGGGGACAGCATAGCATAGTCTTGTACAGTATAGTGTAACAAGGAGTGGGAAAGGGAAAGGAAGGTGTGGAGGAGGGACAGGTGGAGCGGAATGCCACCAGCTACGCTGTATCCTCAACCTTGTCAAACTTCGAATTGACCAATGTTCGCTGTGCCTTGCATGGTTTAGTGCAAGCTTCATAGATTTTCTGTCTCTTAGGAAGCTGGCCTCTGAGGAATCATGTTGCTTTTTTGTCTCCAATTACCATATCCCATACAATGTATAGAACATGTAATAGTGTGCCTGTTAGAGTAGTAGAAGTGAAAAGATTAGTGAACGCAAAATGAAAACTTGTTTGTGACTCTTTGCTTGTCTCTACCGCAGGTCTCGTCTCGTTTAACACTCATTTGTGTTTTCACCAAGATATTCACCAATGTAGTCCAGAAAGAAATGATCGAAAGTAAACAAATTACTGCAAAAAGATAAAAGATGCAGTTAGCACAGTAGATGCTTCAATGGATTGGTGAGCTTAGCAAACTTTTTGGCACTCCAAGAGAGACTATGATTCTCCAATTTTTCACCTCCTGTGTACTATGTCCTTTTTTTTTTGCCCTCCTCCTTTATGTTATACCTTAATATTTTTTTCCGTCTTTATTCTTGCTTTCCCTTACCCCTAGTATAGAGTAGAAAAACTAGAAGCTTCAATTTCAGTTAGCCTTTCTTATGCCTTTCCTTCATTCTTTCTGCCTTTCTCTGTATGTAGTATCCTGTATAAGATGGTGTTGCTTGACACAGGGCAGGTGTTACTTCACATCATAAAATGAGGCCCTTGTGTTCCAGTGGTTAAGATGTTACAGTGGTGACGCATGTCACATGTGCACCATGATATTGAACACCACAGGTGGCCCGCCGACTGAAGTTGCACAACCTGCCTGAGTGCCACCTCATCAGCGGAGGTGCTGCGATAGAACTACTGGCACGTGGGGCAAACCCTGATGCCTTCCAATTCCCAGAGCCCATGTTGGACTACCGCAGCTGTGACTTCTCTTTTTCGGGCCTCAAGAACTCTGTTTTCAGAGCAATTGCTCGCCTGGAGAAGCAGCATGGTGAGTTGAATGTTAGAGACTGTTGCAGTGCATAAAATTTTTGTGCAGCAGTAAGTTTGTGTGGTTTATTTTTAGCTCTTTCTCCATTTCATGTAGAGATGATACAATGCACTTTGAGTCATTGACAGGCTGACGGAACAGAAATTCTTATTAGACTGAAAAAGTCTCTCAAATTGTCATTTGCACGTGTCAAACGGCGCAGCTTTATGAGGATCATGTGGGACAAGTCTTGCAGCTTAGTTAACCATTAGTCTACCATGTGTCCTTGGCCTATTCTTTAAATTTAATTAAGTGAAAAAGTTCATACTTATTGATTAAGGTTTTGCCACTTATTACTAGGAAACATTGTAGTATTAGTTCTCTGCAGTCCTTGCCACCACAGCCCTGCTCCCACACTTGTTGTGAGCAGTTAATCTATTCATTTTATATAATGAGGTTTGTTAATCATAAATGGTGACAGGTTCGACAAGGTACCACTGTCTTATGTTCCAGTTCATTCAGTTACAATTCGTTCATTTAATCTCAAGCTTGTTGCACGGAAGCTCAAGCTTAGTCTAAGGAAGGATAAGTGTGAGTAGACTGTCCATATTTTCATCACAAGCTCAAAAGTGTGTTACATCGGCCACAGATTTCTTAACTAGTAGTACTACTTGCGTAGGGTGTTTCTGAAAGAGCCATTCAGTTTGGGATATATTTCTCTGCACAAATATAAGAGTACTGGGCCGTAGTATGTACATACTATGCCCAGTATTCGCATAGTATGTACATATTGTGCAAATACTGGGCATAGCATGTACAAATACTGAATACATAGTATGTACGAATACTACAAACATGTGGTATGAATACTGGGCATACTATTCGCATAGTATGTACATACTATGCGAATTATAGTGCTACTTTAATCTTAGTACTTCATGCAGACAACATAGTCTTGCTGAGCTTTCTATAACAGCAGCCTTTGCATAATTTGCACCCCTTGTAATTGGCAGGTATTGAGGCAGACGCTCTGGTCCCTGAACTGTGCGACATTTGTGCATCAGTGCAGCGAGTCATGGTTCAGCACTTGGTTCGACGCACCCAGAGAGCACTAGAGTACTGTTCACGAGAGGGCTTGCTGCCTTCACTGGCTTCTCACGAAGCAGGGCAAGATGGGGTGGCTCCCCCTACTGTGGTGGTTGCAGGAGGTGTGGCATGCAATGGCGTGCTCAGAGATGCGCTTGCGCAACTGTGTGATCAACTGGGAGCCACGTTTGTGGCCACACCCCCTAGGCTGTGCTCAGACAATGGCCTCATGGTTGCCTGGAATGGGCTTGAACTGTACAAAGTGTCACCATCATCAGCCATTGAGGACCTCGATTCATTTAGGGTCGAGCCTAGGTGTTCACTGGGAAAAGATATCTCACTTTCGGTCGCCCGTGCATCAATCAAACTGCAAAAGGTTAAGCTTAAATTCAGTTGAACCAAAAATGGTTCTTCGCTTTCAAAAAAAAAAAGAAATTGAAAGAACGAGGTTAGAATCACAACTAAGGCTAGAGTTAGGCATATCATGCTTTGTTATATGTGAACATGTTGTTATCCATGCAGCAGGTCTTATCCATGTAATTTTGAGCACTCTTAGTGGTCGAATTTTTCCCGGTAGTCTGAATGCTCCTACTCATGCCAATAATGCAGAAAGGGACAATTGGCATGCACCTTTCTGTAGCACAAGGCTGCAAGGAAATCCTAATGCACCCTGGGGCACCAAGGTTTTTTTTTTTTTTTTTTTCTGCTGGGGCCTTTGTAGAGGGATCAAAGCCAGCATAGGTCCGATCCTCGGACCTCTCCTGGCTTTGATCCCTGTACTAAGACGAATTCTCACCAACTTTAAAGCTTCATTTCTGAGAAATCCACGTAGATCTCCTTATAGCTTTGTGCTACAAAAAGGTGTACATCTTTCCAAAGCATTTGTTCTGACCTAATCAATAGACAAGAAGACCAGACTGCAGAGCAGAGCTGAAATACTGTTAACAACAGATCAGTTCTACATTAATCTGGAAAGGAAAGAAATTCCATCTACCTTGGAGGAACACCTTACGTATATCTGCAGAACTGATTTGCCAAGACCACCATGCTGTCCCAATAAATGATTTGTTCAAGTTAACATCATGTGTTGTCCCATGTGTTGTCTGTCAGGATGTTTGTACTATTGAACATGAGAATTATTCTGTTAATAACTCTCATGGGGTTTAGTTTTGTGCCACGTCCTCGAGAGCGACGCATTACTTTAGGATAAGTTGCAGTTATACCGCAAACATTTCGCATAAGCAATACATACATGATGCAATGCTTAGTGCACCAAAGTGATACAGGTCATTTTGGTCTACATGAAGGATCTCTGGAACTCTATTATTAGCTCCATGGCGACTGCTACTAAACTCTTTCACGCTGGACACAATGGGGATGTGTCGTGTTGTTATGGCAGCTAAAGCAACTGTTACAAATGAAGTGACAGGAATATATGTTTATGCAAGACTAAACTAGCATTGTGAGGTGCCTTCTAGCAGCAGCTTGCATGAAAGCTGTACTTCCAAGTAGAAGTGTAGGAGAACCATGAACCATGACAGCACAGAGGAAAGCGTTTATTCTTGCCATCTGTAGTAACAATGGTTATGGACCAGTTTGCTAGCCTCTGTCCTATAGTGACTGATGCAGGGATACCACACTGCCTTACCACAAGCTTAAAGGGGAGCTGACACAAATATTTTTGTCTGCTGTTTTTTTGCTGCAATACGTAGCTAGGGACCTGTTAGCCATAACATGGCACATCAATTGCTCCAGCGTGCGACAGATAATTATTTACGGCCTGTTTACTACCGACTAGTTTCAGTTTTGGTTTAGGAGAGCTCCAAAAACGACAAGGTGCCCGGTGCAACTGGCGCCATCTAGTGCTCGCAATGGGGTAAACAAGTTCAGCCGCGTGAGCACACGTAACTGTGACGCACTTCCACACGACATGCAACGCGTGCTAGTTTTCTTTCGCCTGTTGCACGTCCTGCGCGTTGTTGTCATTGTTGCTATCATGGTCGTCGGGTAGCAACTATTTTCTTGTGGTCTGGCGTCGCCGGGAGCCTACTAAGCAGGCGCAGCGAATATGCAATGGTGGCCATCACGTCATCATTGCTAGCTGCACTGCTCGGAGCTCGGCTGCTGTGGTGACATAGCGGAAGTTGGGGGTCCCCTTCAGGTCACCTTTGCTATTGTTGATGCCGCAAGGTACGGCGTCTAGCGCACGATCGCACATGCAAACTTCAATAGTCATTTAAATTACCTTCGGAGCTGTGTTCGCCGTTGACATTTGGCAGATGACATGTGCATGTCCACGAAAATCAATCCTGCAGGCTACCTCAGCAGCGAAATTTTGGTGTCAGTGCCCCTTTAATATCATGAAAAGGCCAGAAGTACCCTTCAAGAAATCGAGCTCAACACCTGTGGGTTGTCAGTTCAGGATTTTTACCTCCCTGCCACTCTGCCAGTGTTACAGTGGACAGGGAAATTAAGCACTGAGAGTGAATCTATGTTGTCAACTGCTACTACTGGCTGATGCCGGCTTCCTTTTCCTCCTCTTCACTAGAGGGCACTGGCATCTGTGCCATCCACTGTCTTGATGTAGCGGGCATCTTGATGTGTTTCAAGCCTATTCAACTAGGCCTCATGGTGTTGCCGCAATCTCTACTTAAAGAGTCGAGCGAGGATGTCTTGCCGCATGAAACAAGACTGGTGCTGCACACTTTACAGTGGACACGGACACACATTGTGCTAATGCCACTTTTTGCACAGTTCTTTTGTCCCGTTGGATACGCTACACTAAAGCCCGAACCACATGGAGCACTTTTTCCGCCGTTTTCTGGCGTTTCTCTCTCCGGCGTCACTCTGCGTCGACGCTGACAGTGACGGCAGCAGAAACGCCGAGATCAAGACCGTCCAGATATTGACGCCGCCGCCGCGCTGCAGCGCCGACACCGGAAACTTCTGGGTGAGCGGACACCAATCAGCGCGCGGCTCGAGGCGACTTCCGCCGGAGCAATGGCGTCCTCGCCGAAGCGGGCACGGCCCGCCTCGAATATATTCAGTCATCGTCGCGAACTGTGTGAACCTCAAGATCCCAACTGACGCTTGTATTTGACTCACGTTTGTCTACAGATGCTTCGACAGCAACGCACACGGGATTACATTACACCGTTTTCGAGAACCATTCTCAATTACTTCGGCAGCTAGGCCTTAGAGATAAGGGCGAGTCTCGGAAGCCATCGATTTTGAGTTTGCTGGTTCACTTGTATCTCCATAGGTGCCGCCACAGGCTCCAACAAGCAGTCTCTTGCTGTTGCAGCCTAGGGCCTTAGGGCACAGCATATTGATAAACAGAGTGCAGCACAAGCCCTAGCTTGTGCTAATTTGACACTGAGCTTACACTACTTGTTCATGTAGTTTTGGGACCCCTGTGTGCTTTTACATACTTCAGAGTGTAGAAGTCAGGGACATCCAAGGAGGTTTAAAAAAAGTTGCTGGAGTGGTAGTGACAACAAGCAAGTGAAGCCAAACCTCTGCCAGCTTACTTGGGGCACAGCAAACTTTAGCTTACGATGAAAACAAGCATTGTTTCACTCACATTCCGTACAAGCTTAACAATTTTTCCTGGCAGATACTGCTGGACATGAATCCTTGTGTTAACGGTTCATTTAAAGGGTCCTTCACCAGGCCTCATGGCAAACTCCGGTTGTACATCGGAGGTTCTTAAGTGCTCAATAGGGAGTGTTCTGCCGCAAGAATTTTTCAAATTGGTGAATTTTTGGCAGAGATAAAAACGTTTCAAGTGGTGCGAAACTAAGATTTCAGGAGGCAAGGGTCACGCCAGTATGACACCCTTGCTGCGTGCCAGTGCTGCGGGGCGATGAAACAAAAAGACAAAGAGAAGTAGTCCCTTCTAAAGAGCAAGCTGCCGAAGTGTCGCATCCTGACTGGGCAATTCATGGCCCACCCTTCCGATGCACACTCGCAAGTGTCACATGTCATGGCGTCTAGTGATGCAGAGGTGTTTTGTGGCGATACAGCGTGCCATAGCGGTGCGAAGAATCATCTCCTTTTGGCACGCGGCGTTTGCAGGAAGAGAGGAACCAACACGCTGTTTGAAATTAGAGAGCCTTCTGTGGCGTCTAGCTATGCAGTTCTTGGCTGACATGATCATGAGTGTGCAATGTATGCAATGCGCTGGCCAGTTCAAAATGGCCAGACCATGTGATGGGCTTCTTAAGCAGCCTCTAAAATCTAGGCAGGTATTATTGAAGATGAGTTTATCAATACTCACCTGTATGAACTACTTTCATCAGCAACAATAATATTTTATGTTATAATCAAACTAGCACTTATATTAACAGCATAAAAGCGGTTGACCACCAGGAGGGCACCACCCGAAAAGGGTATGTTTTCGAGGTAACTTCAGGGCAAATGTTGCCTTCACCATTGCCTGCAAGATATAGCATGTGCTTCCACTAGAGAATTTTTTTAAAAACTTGCTTAGGGACATCGCCTTACCCAAGCATACCTTTCACTGAAGCAAAAGGCGTACTTAACACAAGATGCATCAAGACTGTGTTGAGACACTTTTATTCATTTATTAAAAAAAAAAACCCTTCTGCGTCCCTGTTAAGGCAGAAAACAGACTAGTTGGTGATGATGGAATAATGATGGTGGCAGTTCGTGTTACGGGTGCCTACACAACGCGCAAAGTTGTACATTTGTACAAACTCTTGAAGAAAAACGAAACAATAAAACTTGATACGCAAGTGCTGGCGATACTGCAGATAGGGGCTATAGTGCTTAAGCCCAATAAGAAATTGGGAGGAAAGGGATATCCACAGTTATACAGTTACATGGCACACATATACAAGCATACACTTCACACAGTGATGGCACATTGTATCGCATCAGTTGTCTCTGTAGGGCACAAGGAAAGGCACACAACTTGTCTCTGCACTAAGTGGCCTGTTTAGTATTACAAGGAACCTACAAGCTTCTGCTTAGAACATACAGCATTCCTGTGCACCGACTCAGACGTATGCCAGCTTAACCTCAGTAGGAGAGAAGGCCACAATTCTTACAAAAGCCGAGAAGCCTGCTGTTCGCCTTTGTGCAGGTGAAAATCTTGTATAAACCTGCGGCAGTGGTGCCACATGTGTTGCCGTGCGAGCCTGACACGGCTGTCTTTATTCTAACGAGTAAATTTCCTGCAGAGGCAGCACATTGTGGTGCGTTTTGTTTAATATTGTGCTTGGATGCGTAGCTGCTTTATCCATAATGTACAGTTGGCACGGAAAGTTTGCGGACAGCGGGATCTGAGAAAAAATCTGAATGTTTCCATAGCCTGGTTTTTCAGTGCAGTAAAATAGAAAGAGATCATTAACAATTTTTTAGGAATAAAGCACGAAACACGATACCAGCAAAAATGAAAACAACACTCATTGTCAATTATCTGCTTCATACCTCCTGAAGATGTTGCCTCAACAATCAGCTCAGAGCACTTTGCACAGTCCGACTGGTATGTGAAGTAGGATTAAGACGCCGCTGTACCTCTAGTCTGAAAACGTTTTTGACACCTATTGTACGCATCCGCAGCGGTGCTGCACCAAAATGAAAACTTCTTGCCGGCAGAACATCTGGAGAACACTTTCATCCATTGAGGTACTGATGAGACTACCATTCCTTCCACTGCATATTTTTCATGTGGTGTCACAGCTTAAGATACGCAAATCTGGTTCACTTCGGTATGAAAATGCCAAGCACGGCAACTGGGCATGGTGTTGAACAAAATGCACCAGTGAGTGCTTCCTCTGCGATAAAAGCACGTGTATGCAACAGCAGACTCAGCCGAGAAAGATGTTTACGCCTATTCACCCAGCTGTGCAATTATGTTGCCTCCAATGCTTTGCAACAATTTGCCACGTAGTTATATCAAATGGCAGGCTATAGCAACTCCTAAAAAGCTACTAAAACCTGGCCAACCCATAACGAAACTTTCGTCTTTGGGCTAAGTTCAATGTCTCCCCTTCAAGACAACTCAAATATTATTATACTACCTTGCAGGGAAGTCATACACACTGTCCCTTAAAGTTGCCCCCAGGACAATAAGTGAAAGTTTATAAAAGTGAGAAAATGTCGCCACTGCTCACCTTAGCTGTGAAAACTTGTAGTGTGGCTATAAACAACTTTCGTATGCCAAAACTATCCAGTTGTAAGCAGCATTTTTTAAAAGCTGTTGAAATACTTATTTAATTGAAATGGGGAAGGGGGGATCTTTAAATTAACTCTCAAACTGCAGCTCGTGCTTTTTAATTAAGAATATCTAAGCTTACTAACCTCCTAGTAAAAAAAAAAAATAAATAAAACACCTGTTTTATCAGCAGGAACAATTAAGAATAAATAACATAGGTCCTCACTTTCGACCTATAGTGCCCAAATCTACAAAGTAATAGCCATGGTGCTGCTCTCCTAGCAGCACTTGAAACGTGCGTGCCATTTGCAGGCCGCACAATCAAATGGCTTAAAAACGACGAGAACTCCACACTACGACTGACGCTCCCCTCATTATTTAAAAGTACTTGCCTGCAATGCTGAATATCAAGTGTCATTAAATATACAAATGTTTCGTAAGTATCGCGGCACAGTTTCTGTGAACAAAATGACAAAGATGACTTACTTCATCGCTTACACAGCCAATTTCATAGCTGCCTTGGAAGCGACCCAAGGATGTATAAATACCACTTGAGAGCATGATTATCACAATGTACGACCTACCAATTTCTTCAAATGAGTGCCAATAAGATGACTTAACTTCATAATGCCAAATGCAACTTCAATGCTATAACCAAGGGCCTTTGCTTGCTTTGCACAATGATGAAGCTGTGGCGAGCATACCAGAGACTGAAAGTGCCCAGTAGGCAGGCCTGATGACACAGCTCTAAAGCCAATAAATCCTGCTATACTCCACATGAGTGGTCGCTTGAATCAGCTAATGTCGTACTCTATTGAACATGAAAGCAGCGAGTGACTCCAGTTCCATGAAATTCACCCATAGTGAGTATTCAGTGTTAAGTGTTAGGCTGAATGACACCACAGTGCTCAGTATGTGCCAGCGACGTACTAAGAAAGGACTGGAGGGGACACGGGATAAAAACCTACAAATGCTCTACAGTGCACGAATGAAACGTACACAACACAAAGAAACAAAGTCAGTCGTAACGCGGAACAGAAGCAGGAATACTGAACCTAAAACACAGCTGCGACCAGCAAACCAAATCACAAAGGGTGTGCATGGGCGGACAAGCCTGGGCAGCAAAGTGAAATGAGGTGTCTCGGACTTCTGAAACAGCTATGATGCGATTTTAGCAACATGTGGCTGTAAGTAAGTGGTATATATAAAAAAAAAAAACTGCGAGAAGCGGACACCTGCAAGACCTTTTGCGCAGTGACAAGAATGTAGGAGCGTCTAAAAGAAGAAGAAGAGGAAAGGCGCTCGTTGAAATTCGATCTTTACTGTTCCGAATAGAATGCACATATGGGGTCGCCTACTACTAACTGCTCATGAGTTAGGCTTGTGTACCATGTAAAACATGTTCATAAGATCTATGCAGGAGTATAAAAAGACACGAAATACCATGTGAAGGTTACAAAAACTGGCTTTAGGTGCCCCTGACGTGTGGAAAACGAGATAGCGCCAAGCAGCAGACAGGTCGCCATCAGCAAAAAAAAAAAAAAGGAGGGGGAGGGGGCTTCACCAATGGTATTCGCTGAAGAAAAATAAAAATAATTTAGGCATGCTAGATAGAATATTTCCTTGAGGCTCTTTCTAACAGTATGTGCTCAGTATGGCAGTACAAGCACATGCACCGGTGAGTTATGTCGCTGTCACGAGCTAATTTTCACAGCTTTCATTCTCTGAAAGAAACGGCCACCCTGGGAAACACTGTGCTTTGAATTGCCGAAGACACCACAGCACCGTAGATAAGATGGGATCCTTCAACAGTATGTTTCATGATGAGATATGCAAAGCAAGCTTTTTTTTTTTGTTGAGCCTGCGACGCGACATGGGCAGTCTGCATTTTTTTTTTTTTGCCAGTGGCAATGGAGAGCCAACGACAAAAGCAGTCAAGACAACACACCACGATCGTAGTGTCCATGCAACATCACTACACAGTCTCGCAGGCACTTTATAGATGGAGCGTGGAGAGGTGCCAGAATTCTGGCAGCACTGGAGTCCGCATCTGCATGGCTAATAAATGTCCATAGCACAGGCAAGACGGAAGAGGTGACAACCTTGCGTGAAAAGGTCTGCCACAGATGACATCACTGCAGTCCCTGCACGACTGTATCATCCTACGGCACAACACGGCGATGGCTGTGGCGAGCTCAGTCCGACCCAGACTCGGAGTCGTCGTCGTCACTGCTGTCTGAGCTGCTGTCACTATCACTCTCACTGCTGTCGTCATCGTCGTCTTCTTCGTGGTTGGCGTTGGGTTCGGTCTGAAGAGAAAGACCATGCAACCATATCTAAACATCAAGCTAGAAATAATAAATTACAGTACAGAAAACATTTGTGAACACGTATTTCATGGGACTGGAAATTATGTCTAACTTAACTGTCAGAATTATTGAGACTGTTAAGAGAACAGTAAACAAGTGTCTGCTGCATAGCTGCATTTTTTCTGAATAAATACACATACTTTGTTCGTATTTTGCAACAGAGCAGGTTGCCACTGTCGCCATCTTGTGACTTCCTTCACAAGGCAACTGTGTCGTGGGGGCACCCACGTTTAAGTTAACCAGAAATGGGTCCTTCACACTCCCCTTTGTTACCGCCACCACCACGCGCACATGATAATGATTTTGCCTGCAAATTGTCTGGCAACAGATAATTTGCCCATTGGGATGTAACCTGCTTCGTTTGATGCCAATGTGCAAGACACGGCAGCATTGCCCATCTTCAACAGCTTCTGCTAGTTTTGTGCGATTGTATGCACATTTGAGCCAAAGCTAAACTGTCAAGCTCTACTTCTGCAATTGATAAAGCCGTGTTTGTAGGGGCAGCATAGGTAACACTGGGTAAAGTGACCAGAGCAACTGCAGAAAAAGTGAGTGCTATATGGCCAACTCTGGCGGCCTGCTGGTCACCTGAAGTGGAAAGTTGCAGAGCCCTACTGTGACTGTTCTAAAAGAAAAAGAAAGGAAAGGAAAAAAAAAAAGACCAGTTGTGCTATGTACCGGATACGTCTGGACCTGGACCAACAGAATATAATTGAGTCTGAGAAATTACAGCGTTCAAACTTTCAACAGGCTGTTGACAAGTGAAACACAGCCCACCCTGAGAGTCTATAAGTGACAAATGTGACTGTAGCCACACCTTGTGCAATCGTAAAAAATAATAGGTGGGCAACAATGCACAAGTACAAGACAAGCAAGGGCTTCACCTACTACAAAATAATGATAACTGGCAAAAGAAAAATGCAGTGGTGCCCCAAATTTTCTCGGATGCATTGATAACCAAACCAGCTTTCCTGAATACAACAGAAGACGAGGAACTTGGCTCTTCGGCACTGAGAGTTGGGCTTACCTTAACCATCGCTGGCTGTGTGGGCAAGCTTGGTGCCTCTTCCTTCTTGACGACAGGTGTCTGTGGCTTTTGGAGGGTGGAGCCTGCTGCTTGGGGACCCCTGCTGGCAATGTTGGGGCAGATGGCTCGTCCGACTCATCACTGCTGGAAGAGTCTGAGGAGCCCGATTCAGACTCTTCCTCTTCATCCTCCTCTTCTGAGCTCGAATCCGAGTCCTCGTCGTCGGACTTGGCTGCTTTCTCCTCAGTCCCTTCTTCATCCTCTCCGTCCTCCTCCTCCTCCTCTTCATCATCGTCCTCATCTTCATCAGAGGACTCATCGGAGCTGCTTTCTTCTGATGACGCGTCCTCCTCCTGTAAAACAGATAAAGAGAATTCTCAACATGACTTGACTCAAGGTTGGCATGAGCGAAAGGAGTCTTCGCTTTGTTGTCCCGGACAGTCTAGAGTTGCTCAAGGTGTTCGGCCTTCAGCCAGCGAGCTTTGGTGCCTGCATCTCAGTCAGTCCAGGAAAAAAAAAAGAGACACCACGAGCTATCTACCGAACCAGTGCAGCGCTATCTCGGGTTACTGCACACATTCCTCATAAGCATCTCTGCCACTGACCTACAGATGACCAAGGCCTGCTAAATGTCTTGGTGAAGACAGATAAAGCTGCAATGTGGTCAACTGCTAAGGGACTACAAGAGTGTAAAAATGAAAATTACTTTGCTGTGAGGAGTGTACATCCAGCAGCTGACTCATAGTTTGTGGGACAGGCACTTTTTTGCACAAACATCTGCATTTCATAGAGTCAGAGTCAGTAACCAGTAGACAACCAGTAAACCTCCAGGTAAGAATCTGTAGCTAGAGTAACAGCTACTGTTCTGTTCTAATGTTATTACCATTAACGTGCCGCACCTACCTTGGCTTTGGTGTTATCGGCGGCGGCGGCAGCCTTGCGTCTCTTCTCCTTACGGGTGGCAGCTGCTTTTATTGCCCCACCCTTGCGCTTGGCCTTCATCCTGGCTCGCCTTGCCTCATACTCAAGTCGATCCTCAGCACTCAGGCCCTGTGCATCACCCACGACGACAAGCAGTTTAAGTTATCAACACAGCACTCAACGAAGACTGGCGAATTACTCTTTGAGTACCCCTATTGCCTTTTATTTCATCACAATGTCTGTTATTAAAGACTAAATGAAGGTCAAAGTGACATTGTTGATATTTGATACAGATGAAATCTAGAGCTGTGCGAATGGCAGATTTGGCGTGCAAATTGAATTGAATCTTTTTCAGATATTTTTAATAACACAATGTCCGATTATGGAGAAATGTACTGTTAAACATGAGTAAAAATATTTACTGTATGGCCAGTGTACTCCCACAGTGTTCTTCCGAAGTCCTGAAGAACAGTTGAACAGAAACTGCAACATAAAGCTGAGGTAACTTTGCTGCAGTACACGGGTGTTAGCTTCACTGCAGCGAACGGTTATTAGCTATGCCGCAGTTTGTGAATGTTAACCTCACCACAGTACAGACACATTAGCTTCACCGCAGTACAGATGTATTAACTACGCTGCCGTACACAAGTATTAGTTTCGACGCAGTACACGGGTGTTATACGGCAAAGCAAACTACGTGCGGGAATGGGCACGTCAATCCGCACTGAACGTTTACTATTCGAACTATTCAGAGTTGGTAATTGAAAGGAAAAAATACAGTATGTCTCATGACACTACATGTGGGAATGGGCATGTAGTGTCACGAGACATACTGTATTTTTTCCTTTCAATTACCAACTCTGAATAGTTCGAATAGTAAACGTTTAGTGCGAATTGAATAGCGAACGCTATTAGAAAACTGTCCGAAATTTCATATACAGAAGAACCTCTTTATAACGAAACTGGATTTAACGAACTATCAGATATAATGAAGCAATCGCAATTCCCCTTGAAATTCCTACAGATGAAATTGATATTGGTTATAACAGGTTATAACGAAGTAATTACCACTCCTCCTTCAACTTCGTTATAACAAGGTTTTACTGTATTCGCACACCCCCAGAGAAATCCTTTTCCTCTAGTATCCCTTTAATAGATTAATTATGTCAACAACCTCAACCATGAAGAACAGCTCGCTCATGTACAGGGTTCGTACAGGTTCCCAAGAGAAAAATTCAAGGACTTTTCAAGGACCTTTGACAAAAATTAAGGAACACTATTGTAATTCACGTGTTGCACAAAACAAAGGATATTCTGTTTACTTATTGCACAGTTTCACTAGATTAGAAGTTCTGAAGCTCAAGGCAGGTCCTTCAGCTTTTTTTTTCTATTGTGGCTTAATGCTCATTGTGGCCATCAGTAGCCAAAGCCGAGGCAAGCCAGACAAAAAAAAAATGACGCTGCGGGCATGCGCATGCCTCGATCCATCGAGTACAGGCGTTTTGACCGTGTTTGACTTCGCGATCGCGGCGTCGCGGAATGCGATATCCAGTGAAGTTTGCCCCAGACACGTTCAAGTGCCGTGAATTGCGAATAGTACAATCGGACTCTGAAAATCCCCAAAATTCCAGGGTTTTCAAGGACTGAAACGAAATTCCAGGACTTTCAAGGCCCTTGAAAATGAAATTTTCGATTTCAAGGGTTTTCCAGGATTTCAAGAACCTGTGCGCACCCTGCATGTAGTCTCGCAACAGGTCTATAAGACCAGAAAAGGGTGCCCTTGATCCGAATAAATAGACCACCCTTGCTTTGGCACCCTCCCTTTAGACTTACTGCAACTGGGCATCAAGGAGACTGAGAGGAAGAGATTGAGAAGGTAGGTATGGAATACACACCTCGAGGAACCGTGCCAGTTCCTTGTTGTACTTGCGCTGCAAGTCTTGGACCGCTCGCTTGTAGCGCTCCTTGTCAGAGTCTGGCATGGCATTCCAGCGTTTAGCTATCTCTGCCATGCGGTTCTTGGGATCCACGTCCACCAGTTGGCTGAGCATTTCTGTTGAGAACACTCCATACCCACTCCTGCAATTAATATTAACACAACACTGAAGGGGTATGTATAAATCTGCAGCAATAAACAAGCCAGAGGTTTATTGACAAGAAGTTGCACACATATCAGCAGCCCCAGTTATGCACCATACTGTATATAATGCTCGTTTCGAGATGTCCAAATGTGAACACAACACTAACTATACTTGTGGTCACGTAAGTATCATATTTACTCGCATAATTTGTGCACTTTTTTTCGGGATTTTAGAGCTCCAAAAAGGGGGCAAATTACGCGGACATTTCGTGAACACATTCGAAATAACGTGTAATGTAACGTGCGTGGCATATGGTAAATCTTTTGGATACGATCTCACATAACGCACCAAAACGCCAAAGAGAGTACGGCTGCTCCAGGGACGCTTTTCGCAGTCTCTCTGCATTGAGAACGCAGCACATAGAAGGGTTTATGAGCCGCCCGCTGATGGCTGCCGAGATAGCGCGCGTGCCAGCGCTATCTCGGCAGACGTGCGATTCCCCCCCCCCCCATCCTGGCTTTTCATGCTCGTTAAAGATGGGCGGGGCGTTTCCTCTCCGCTTCGACAGCAGGCGTCCCGATCGGGGTGATGTTATCGCATGCGCCTTCCGAGCGATGGAGATGGGTCGGGCTCGTTTCATCTCTGCTTCAGTCGTTTTTGTTGCCCCACTCATGTGCTTTTATTCTAGTGACCGTACTTTAAGCTCCGGGGGGCTTCCGGACAAAAGAATCGGAAAAAGGGACATCGCACTCGTAGCCCCTTTTGCGTATGACTGCGCTCGCCTGCGCAGCGAGGGGGGTCGCTGCGTGGCTGTCCAAACTCTGTCCGTTCGCATGCACCGGCGAGCTGGCTTGGGTGGGACGGGGAGCACAAAATATGCGAGGGATCCTTTTTTTTTGTAAAGCTGGCTAAATATTAGGGGTGCGCAAATTATGCGGGTAAATATGGTAAAAAGCTGCCCTGCATGAACTTCACCCCTATCTACTATATATCTGTTTGGCAGTACACCGAATGTACAGACACGAGGTGATGTATTTGGCAACATTGGTTCATAAAATAAAGGGGGGCTGGGGAGCCCTCACCTTCAACTTACTGAGGAGGCTTTTTTGGTTCCCCCTTGAAGAGCCGGTTCCTCCTGTTGACACTGGGCACTGCTGGTACTTGGTGGACTTTCTCCTCTTTGCTGTCAGTAAGAAAAAGAAATGACGGCAGTTTAGTACGGATCTGGCACAGAGCAATGACTGAGAGATTGCACAATTTGGAAGAATATTATTTCTCCTGCAGGTAAAGGCACAACTTACACTTTGTGGCCATTTGTTTCCTCAATGGCCTTCTCCTTTGCTTCCGTGGCCATCTTCTTGTATTTCTCCTAAGAAAACAAGAATTATTTGCATAAAATGTAGTCAGCAGTCGGCGGCATCAATTACGGGGAAGGCGTTGGTGCACTTCTCCCATCCCTTGCAGTCCCCATTGCCGAAAATGCTGATGTGCCTAATCACCAGCTGCATGTAAATATGGTAAAATGTTTTACCACAACATTTACTTAGCTTGTGTACTTCCCACAATACATGGGTACTTTGCTTCTGCAAACCCACCAACTCAACTCGCTCCTCTAGTGCCCCCATAAAGCATGACTGAACCCTAATCACATTGTGGCGCTCGCCGTTCAGTGCCCCGAAGAAGCACATGACCTCTGAAAAATGTGTCAATGGAAGGCTCTGGATGGATATGGACTTCATAAAGTTGTTCAAAAATAATGCACGAGCATCCTGGTTTTATGTTCATGCCATCAGAACGGAGTCAAGGCAGCCAGAAATCGAAGCTGCGACCTCACATGCAAACACACCACTGAAAGGTGCGTGTTTGCCAGCTCACCTTTTTGCGGTCAGGCAGCTCGGAGAACTCTCGAGCAAGTGCACGCATCACCTCCTGGTGGGACATCTGCGGGCAGCGCTCCTTCATTGCTGCCAGCTTCTCCTGCTGGAAGAAGAACATGGCTGACAGGGGCTTCTTGGGCTTCGGCCGTTCCCCTGCGGGGGGCTGGTTCTCGTCACCAGGAGTTGCACGGATGGCCTTGCTGGACGCAGTCACGTTGCCGCCCTTGGCATTCCCTTTGGCTGCTGCGCCCCCGCCAGCAGATGCAACTGACTTGTGCGTCCCCGACTCAGCCTCGACTTTCTGTCGTTCCTCCTCAGGTAGGTTGCTTAGGTAGGCTGCGTACTTCTCCTTGTACTTGGCATTAGCCTATGCCGCCAGGCAAGGATGGTTTAAGAAAAAGGAAGCAAGGTAATTTAAGAGAGGATAAAAGAAACACTGGGAGATTAACATGATGCAAAGCTAGACTGCTGCACTTCCGAGGAAGGGATAAACGACGAACACTACAGAGGAGGAAGGAGCTGGCAAAGTGCCCAAGATGAACAAGCTTTCACTAAAAATAGCATTGCAACTTAGACATGACTGATTTATTTCTGGGGTTTTATGTACCAAGACCAAGCTATGATTATAAGAGACGCCGTAGTGGAGGGCTCCAGAAACTTCGACCATCTGGGGTTCTTTAACATGCAGTGACATTTCACAATACACGGGCCTCAACGTTTCGCCTCCATCGAAATGCAGCTGCTGAGGCCGGGATTCGATCCCGCGACCTTTGGATCAGCACCTGAGTGCCATGGCCACTAGACCACCGCAACGAGGTGCAACTTAGACAGACTGTTCTCAGAGCACAGTTTACTCCTTTTGTACCAACAGCTGCTTCTATGATGGAAATAATAAAAAAAAAAAGAGGTGCCACTGGCCGACACTGAAGCAGGAAAACGTCTCACCTTCATGGCCTGCTTGTTGTAAGAGTCCCGCTCTGCTTGGCTGAGGTTTTTCCACAACTGTGAGATCTCCGCCATCTTCTCCTTGGCCGGTACATTCTTCAGCTGCCGCAGCATGATGCGCGAGAACAGGCTGTAGCCGGAGCTGCAAACAATACAAGGTTACGGTAATTTTTAAAACAGTAGTTCAAAACAGCTCAAGAGCGTCGTAAGCAAAGAAAGAATTCAGATGGTATGTTTCCTTTTGATAAAAATGATACACAATTGGCTAGAACTACAACGTACACTTTGGCAAAACCATTAAAAAGACATTCATCACAGTGGAAGATTACTGAGGGTGAACCTGAGACCACGATCACATCATCTCCCACCAGACTGTACCCTTCACGTATCACCTAACATTATTCCAAGGTGAACCGACAGATTAACTTGTAAAGACTTACTTAGGAGGCCGCTCAGGCTTTCCATCGCACTTGTCCTTGAACTCCTGCTCGGCCTTGCTCAGTATCGGCTTCGCTGCGACTGGTTTGAAGTCTGGATATGCCTGGCTATACTCTGCAACCTCCAGCTACGATACAAGACATGAGAAACAGAGAATGTCACTGTCTATGCTTCCTAAATCTGCGACAACCAAAGTGGGTCATCACTGTTACCATAAACACAAAGCATACAACAGGAAAGTGAATGGACAGCATTGTGCCCTCTCCCGTCTTTAACAAATCTTGCTTAGAAACACGAAATGCACATGTATGTTACCCCTAAATGCATATATATATGAGCGTAATGGCCATATGTGTGACTAACCAGTACCATCATGTTGGTCAAATGTGCTCCTGCTTAGCACAGCCAAGTTGTAAAACATACCAAACAAAAGCACCACACCACGGGGGACATCTTACAGGTTTATAGAGCTGTGTGATTAGCCAAATTTTAAGTGTGAAGTGAATTTGAATATTTATGTTCAAGTGCGAATTGAATCACATTTAAAAAAAAATAATACCATGCCAAAGTACGGTGAAATGCACCGCTAAATATGGAAACATGGGCGTGAAAATTTATTGCATGATTAGTGTACTCCCACAGTGTAATTCTGAAGTCCTGAAGAACAGTCCAACAGAGGACTGTGCAAAAGAAAGCTTAGGTAACTTCACTGCAGTACACAAGCATTAGCCTTGCTGCAGTACGCAACTGTTACTTTTGTCACAGTACACTAGTGTTATGCGGCAAAGCATACTACATGCAGGCCTTTAATTGCCAACTTCTAATAGTTCAAGTAGTAAAAGTTTATAGTGAACTGAATCGAATGGCAAACACTATTAGAAAATTATTTGAAATTTCAAATATTTGCACACCCCTACATTCTCCTATGTGAATGTATTGTTGGTAAGCAAGCGCTAGGTCCAACCTACATTATAGTGCAGTGCCAAACACCTCTGACCAATTCATAAATTATTGTACAAACCCACACAGGTGTCTGAGCTCACCTCGTATCGTTGCTGGTCTTGGAGTGCTCTGCGGATCCACTTGATGCGCTTTCCATCAGACAACTCCGCCCACTGCTTGCGGATCTCCTCATGAGCCTCTTTCTTGTCCAGCTGACAAGCCAAATAGGCGTACGGGCACTTAGACAAGTTTGGCTATCAAGAAACCTTCTCCAATGCACCACCGTGAGTGCTTAAAAAGCAGTTGGGCACATGCACTTAGAGTCTCTAACTACACAGGCCTTTAGAGGAACGGCAGCCCCCTCCAAAAATTTACTACTTGGTGGGGCCACACGTGGTAGCCGTGCCTCAATTCCTGGTGCCTTCGTTGCTTACCTTCGCAAAGTCTGGCTTCTTGAGGCGGTCAAGAGTGAACAGCTGGATGGGTGTCTGTGGTTTATCGGGTGCGCAAGGTGGTAGCGTGGGAGCACCAGGAGGGGGTTGCTTGCCAGCTGGCTCCGGAAATGCATCCGGGTTCTCCTTCCTAGGCAATGGTACAATCACAATGTGGAAGTTTACAGAAACTGGCCAAGCCAAAGCTGGCATGTTTCTTTGTTCTCTCTCCTTCGTTTTGACTTGGGATCAAATAACCCGTATTCCACCAATAAATTGAGAGCAGCATGAGAGGTCGTTGTCGTGCTGGGTGAAAGATGTTTCTGCAAGTGCCACTTAACTACAAATCTCTGAGGCTCTTTTTGAACCTCACATTCAGTAAAAGCTTGCAAGAAGAAATGGGTGACAGTGGACACACAATGCTGCTGCTCAACAATTAAAAATCTCATGCACACAAGATCAACATGCACAAGAATTTTAGCCAAAGAAAAATGCTCAGAGCCAATGGCTGAAGATGCACTCACTTGAATTTCTTCAGCTCCGCTTTGTACACATCATTGTCCCGTTCGAAGCTTTCCTTATACTTTTGCTGCAAGAGAGAAAGAGACAATATCACGTTACACTGGCTTGCCCACAGTCATACCAAACACAAGCACGCTGGTGTGTGATACAGCATGCATCATGCAGGTGGGGGCTACTGTGGGGCACATTCACATGGACTGATCGATCGCTCGATAGGTTTAACCTATCCATGTTCACAGCTTCTCACCTTCTTCTTTTCAGGAAGCTCCTGGAACTTGTTGGAGATGAACTTGGCCAACTCTGTCATGGAAAGCTCCGGGTTCTCACGGGAGTACTTCTCGCGCTTCTCCAGGAAGAACCGGAAATAAGGCGTCAGGGGTTTCTTGGGCAGGCCGGGGTGTCGCTGACGTCGCGCTGTGCCATTGCCCGGCAGCCATGGGCGCTTGAGCCATTCCCTAGCATCACCTACCAGGTCAGTGAGTGTGCGGTACCGCCGAAGCTGAAAGCACACGTGGTTGAGTTTAGGTCTGCATACATCCTATGCACAACGGAACGAGTGGCTGTTCACATTAACCCAACTCTAAGGCAAAATGAAGCCAGCCTTCAGCAGTCTATCGACACCTCAAACTATCATGTAATCCAGCTACAAAAACACGTCTTAACCTTGGCTCAGTCCCATCATATACAATTTAATATCATCACAGCCGGCCTCGATAGAGAAGAAGATTTTGGTCTGTTCTAAAAGGAGTAAGTAGAATACATACTGTTAAAACAGACTTCTATGTCGACACTGAATGAGTCTGTTATAACCGGGGTGAATCACAAGTAACAGACATGGTCGAAGAATGGATTTATCCCTCTCTAACTTTTCGGACTAAGAAGCTTATGAGCTTTAACTGTGCTGTGCAGTGAACAGTTCGGACACTATGCGTGGATCATTACAAGGCTGTTGGCTTTATCTGCCCACATATAACCTCACTGTGTTGATCCCACAGACGCTGTCAAGTGATGTTTGAAGTTGGAAGCTATTGAATTTGGGATGATCCTTTGTACGCAAGTCTGCTGTAAAGGTATGCTGATCAGTTAGCTGACCTTGTAATTTAGTCCTTTATATCTGAATCTATGTTGTATCAGGATCCATTGTAAAAGAAGTTCAATCAGTGGAAGAGATGGGAAGATCAGCACAACACCACAGTTTGATATGTTGTGTCCAAATGTCTGTTGTAATGAGGTCATACTGTACTATCATGCACATTTCAGTCGAAACATAACTTACAATATGGTGTACCATTTAGCCAGAGACCACTGATGTCAACAATGTTTCAAGACTACCATCAATTATGCCCTTTTCTAAGATTGCTACATTATGTTTTGCTATGATTTTGCTAAGTCATTACTGTAATCTTCATACACTGCAATGCTTGTAACTCTGCCTCTTTCATCTTGCAATAGGCCTTGGAACTAGGTTGTGTGCCTAGTGAACCAAACAGTACACACATACATGTACTTGTGCTCAAGACAGCAACAGACAAGGCATGACGGAAGGTAATTGCACACACCATCCCGAAGACTGGGTGCAGTGCAAGACTCTCACCTTCTGCATTAGCTGTGCCCACTTCTCCTTGCACTGGGCAGCTGTGTAGGAGCCAAAGCGCACCTTCTCCCAGTCCACCTTCTCCACCATGGTCGTGTACTTGACCAGGTCATTGGCGGGCAGACACTGGGCCAGGTTGCTCACCAGCTGCCCCAACTCCTCCACGCTCCAGCTGAGGGATGCCACTGCACACATTGTATGGAGGAATGTTTGTTCCGTCATCCTTAGCACATTGACGGACAACACCAAAGACAACAGTGTACAGTCTAGCTGGACTAGTCCACTGTACTACAGGGCACTAAAGGCAAATATTAAGTCGGCATGCACTGTTAAAATACCATTCAAGAAAGGCTGTAGTGCTTATTTTATTTATTTATTTTATTTATTTCATTACACACAGTGCCACCAGGCATTGCAGTGGGGGGAGGGTATACAAAAAGTAGAGAATGAAGAAACATCTTCAGGGAAACAACCACTCAGACGAAGTTGCAAAGAAAAAAAAAATATATATCGCAATCAGGAACTGCAAGAAGACAGTATGCAAACACACAAGACTTTTGTGCCAAAGGAAATGGCTAGTTTGAATGGAAATCATATTTGTGTGTTCAGCACGCCATTAGAGCTATTCGCCTCCAGGCTAAGCTGATCTACTGATATAGATTCATTGTTTTCTCTCTTTACTGGCCAACAGTCCAGCCAGCTGTGCAAAAGGTAGGAGCAGATCCCGCTGTTTCTACTGCCTCAACTACTTCACTGTGCCAAGTTCACAGAATGTCCTGCAGGTGGCACAAGCTTTGTCGTGCACTGTCCTAAATTTCTCGGTGAACTGAAAGGATTTGAAAGGCATTTCGTAAGTGGGACATACAGAATTGATTGTAATGAAGTGAACCAGCAATTAATGTGGGGAAGAAGGTGAGGGAAAGTAAACTGAGACTGTGGACTACAAACTCTAATGGCTCAGAAAATGACTCGAAGGCAGCTCTTCAAGTCACCAAATACCTAGTGTAAATAAGAAAGAGAGAGAGCAACACAGCCCAAAAACCTCTGAAACCACATTCTGCCTGGAAATAATGGCTGTGGCAGGACTCGGAGAGACAAAAGAGATAAGTGCCACACATTTGCAAATAGAAACTACAGACTGCAAGAAGACAGTGTGCAAACAAAACATGCACTATGGAGGGACACAACATGCACTGTTGTCAGATAGTGCTTTATTCATGGAACTCTGCTCTTCTTTTCTGAAATTTCTCATATATACTAACAAGGCAACTTATATGCCTGAACCAACAGCATGGTATGGAAAAGGCACCATGCAGGAACATGTATTTAACAGGGCACCAAAACTTCAAGTTTGAATCATGCACTGTGTACCAATGTGCTCCTGTACTGCAGCAAGTAGGAAAAAGTTTGAGTGTATTCAGTGCACCAGGAAATTTGTATGAAATTCTTGAATTCCTACCTGAATGTGGCATTTGAACCATACAGCTGTGTGAAAACCACAAGTGGTGAAGAAATGAACCTGCATCCCAGGAAACTAATCTCTGGTGACAAGTGCCAATCTCAAAATGCATGCTTTCTTATGCTGTAATAAAAAAAAAAAAGAGAGAAGGATTTGAATACAGCTGCTATAAATATGCCACGAACACCACACACGATTTCCTTTTTTTTTTTCTTAATGCAAGCTTTGGCTGTTTGCTGCAGCTTGTTATCATGTGAGTGAACAAATTGTGAACACAAATCAACAGCAATGCCCCTGCTACGCAATTACCAGAGTGTCCAGAGCAAGATGTACAGATACATCTAACATTGAATCCTACTGTTTCACATAAGAACCTCGACTCTCACTAACGATGAGAAACTGAGAAGAGTAGGACAACTGCATCATGGCTGCTTTTAGGGTTACCAAACTGAAATGTAATGCAATCATTTTTAGTGCCAGTTCTTTGTGACAATGTGTTGTGGATAACCAGGACATACATTGCTGTGACGAAGATCAGTACAATATCATAGATTATGCTACTGTACTTGCTAAATAATAGCACAAATGTTACATTCCACTACCACTACGGGTGTGCAGTTCATTAAAGCTGGCATGGACTTCCTCCAGACTACTTTTTTTTACTACACAGCTCCATAAGCTGCACACGCCGTTGTAGTCAAAATAATGTAGTATATGTCATCAAATCCATCGTGTGTATCCTGTCTTCTCTGCCATTTCTGCAACCAATGCTAATTTCCAATTACTTGTTCTGAGATGCATCTCCCACACTATTGCATTGAAGTCAAACAGAACTAGAATGCATTGAGTTTTTCACTGTCATTTCAATGCCCTCATGGGATCCTTCCACTTAATTTTGTATGCTCGTGCATCAACACGCCATTACTCTGTATCCTCATATAGCAACATTACAATGACCACAACCCTTTCATTAATGTTGAAACGTTCAATTCATGTATGTAGTGTAGTACCTCATGTTCACTCTCATCAGGAAGGCATCTGAACAGACATGCCCATTTCAGAAGCATACATCCACTCTCACCTTGCTATACTCTATTTTATCTCAAGTAACAACTGATTATGCATGAGAGACCTGTTAAGCCATCTAGTGAGGACATTCTTTTATTATCTTTACTTGATTATATAGTTAAACGTTGGAACCTTCAGCTCCCAGTAAAATGAGTTACCAGAATGAGGGTTTCTCTGTTTGCACTAGTTCATTTGTACCACATCTTAATTTTAGCAAGCTGCCAAATGATGAGAATGGTGGAAAGACACACACATTTGCCAAAGAATTTGCTAAATGGACGAGCATTTCTATGTTGGCTGAACGAGAAATCCTGACCGTACCTCCACTGCATAAAATTAATATCTATAAAGAGACATGTATAAAAGAAAACAAAATCTTGTAAGCAGTGCAGAGTTTCGAACCTATGGGCCCACGCTCTAAAGCTTGAACCCTAAATATTGTGCGCTCCCAATATTGCAACGTATGTCATTTTCAAGGATGCTAGCACACCTAAGCTCCTGCAATTTCTGCAGATGGGTCGTGTGACTTGGAAGGCAGCCAATGCCCTGACGAAGACAAGTACCTTTGTTAAAATGCTGGTTCCAGTGGCATTCTCGACTTCAAGCCTTGTTTTGCTAGGAGGAGACGAATGGTGAGCAAAATTATGGCAATTTTCCCCAAGTTGGAATATGCCTAAGATAAGTATTACCAAATACAACCTCTTTTATATATGTGATATTTAAAGGGGCCCTGCAACACTCTTCCAAG
This sequence comes from Hyalomma asiaticum, assembly GCA_013339685.2. Lineage (NCBI taxonomy): Eukaryota > Metazoa > Arthropoda > Arachnida > Ixodida > Ixodidae > Hyalomma > Hyalomma asiaticum. Next base: position 88,451,682 of record CM023483.1, on the reverse strand, counting down.
TAGTTCTCAAATAACTTCACCACAGGAAGCTAAACTTTACGGATCGCTTGCTGCAAAAAAAAAAAAAAACACTAAAAAATTTAGGGCAGCTTGCACTAGTGGCACAAGGCTAGCACAGCTGATGGGCACTTGGCTGGTCTGGGTCCTCATCATCATCACCAGCCTCTTCGTCTTCATCATCTTGTTCTGATGACGTGTTGTCGTGACATCATGTTACGTGATGTAGCAAGATGTCGAGGCAATATAAGGTTAAGCTGGTAGATGTTGCATCGCTTGGTTAGCAACCAAGCGATGCGACATCTACCAGCTTAACCTTGTCGCTTGGTTGACCTTGTCGCTTGGTTAGCAACCAAGCGCAAGGTCATTTCAAGGTCATATACGTGATGTGGATGAAAGAACAAGAAGCTTGAACAGCTTCGCTGTTAAAATTTTAGAAATCATAATGTTTCCATGGAGTTACAGGGGTCTTTCAGAGGCATTTCATCCCGATAAGCATGCCAGAAGCTGCTCAGGGAGGCATTACAAGGAGGGAGAGAAGGCACGTCAGTGCACATCATGACCTTTAGTATCTGCATTGCTTTATGTTTTCTTTTTATCTGTTCATACACTTCTAGTAAGAAGATGGGCCACTGTGGCGGTCGAGTGGTTATGGTGACTGACTGAGGATCCAAAGCACCTGGGTTCAAACACACCCACGGCAGTTGCATTTTAAACATAGCAAAAGCGCTAGAGGTTCGGGTACTGTGCGATGTCAGTGCACGTTATAGAACCCCAGCTGGTAAATATTTCAAACAAAGCCAAAGTCTTCCACTATGGCATGCCTCATAATAAAATTGTGATTCTGGCACATAAAACCTTAGATTTGGCGTTTTCCATATGCGACAGCGCTAACATAGTGCTAACATCACAATAATTACTGTGGTTTTTCACAATTAATTCATTTTTGTTTAACTAAAAATATTGCCATATTAGTCGGTTACGGCCTGTAATCAAATAAAGCACAATGACAACAGCTATTTTCTACTGCGGCGGAAGGAAGCTGTGAGAGTGAGTGGAAGAGAGCTGTTTTTGGCATAATACTTTATTTCACCGAAAGACAGTGCTGATGGCACCAGCATCTAACGCTTTAAAAAAAGAAAGAGCGCTCTGCCGCAAGTTAGCGCTACCAGATGTACATGTGATGCAATTCTGAGTAGTAATTTTTGTTTTTAAGCAAATAAGTGAACCTGCTTGGGTTTTTCTTTAAACTCGCGGAGGTCACTCTCGTTTGACACACCAAGGATGGCGCCACCGGTCGCTTTTTCACGGATTTAAGGCCAAGTTACAAATATCATTCTTTTTTCATGAGGTACAATAGTGCTCGTTTCTGCCTTAAAGAAACGATCCTTTAATTTTCACGGCAACGGAAAAATGTTTTCCGACAGGTTAAGGGCTCACGGTGGCACTGCGTACAAGGCCTGTGTCACGCGCTTAGTCCATAACCACCCATCACTCCGTTGCCTTCCAAACTTCCTCCACTGCCCGAATTCAACAAACGATGCGGTCGCACTAACTAAAACGAGTACCAGAGCACACCAACGAAGCGAGTGCGCGCTCCCGGTCCTAAATTTGCCACCTTCAACCAAGCGTAACAAACAAACAAGCAGCCGGGAGCCTCAGAAACGCACGAAAGTGGCGCGCCGAGAGCTTCCGCTTGCCGACACGAAAGCCCCCGCGAAACGGCAGTTGCGGCGGCGCGCAACGGTTCCTCGTGCGGCAGGTGGTCTCGGGCACCCGCGCGTCAGCGGCACTACTGATAAACAGAAAAAGAAGTCGACGTGCTCCAACGCCCAAAGGGCGCAGTAGACGAGCGATTCAGCTTAAGAGACAATGGAAAGCGCGGTAGCAACACGAAGACCAACGGCTGCGGAATCGGCGCGCTGCTCTCGTGCACAAAATAACGCTGATGCTTTCCTTTCCGGCAACGTCAAGAGCCACACGTAAGCAGTCAGCTTAGAAAAGGGCTACTAATGTGTCCCGTTGTGTGATAACACGTCCCAGAAAAAAAAAAGAAAGAAAACGACGCACTGGTGTGTGCGTGTGTGTAGCAGACGACAATATAAGAGGCAGTAAAAAAAGCGGTGTTGAGAGGTGGCAGCACCGCTGCGATGTAGTAGGTCCAGTCTGTCGTCTGCTCTCCGGAGCGCGTGTTGCGCGAATAAAAATGTAAACAAACTCACGTGCCCCTGAACGGCCAGACAAAAACGAAAGTACTACACGAGTCCGAAAGCGCGCCAAAGAACAGCGGGACTTTTTTCACACAGAGCAAACGACTACGTCAGCCTACATCACCGATGGCACTACCGAATATCGAAGCGGCCGTGCCTCGAAGTGGCACGGAATGCTCCCGACGCAGCACGCTTCTCGCCAAGCGACGCAGGGGAGCCCACGCGCTCGGCCAGCGAACGGGGAAAAAGAGCCTCGCGGCACGCAGCCCGACCTCCCTCCCCGAGGCGCGCTGCTCAGCCGAGCCGAAAGCGGCGGCGGGACCCGACGCAGTAGTAGCGGTCGAAGGGACAACACCGCGGCGAACGCCCGGCCTGTCCCCGCCAGCCCTCGAGCACGGCGCGCTCCCCGCGGGGCGAGCATTAATAACGACTCCCCCCCTCCGGAAAGCCTGTCATCGTCGAAGCGCAGCAGCCGGCAAGCGGCGCAGCCGCCCCGCGAGCGAGCGAAACAGACGGCGATCAGGGGAGAGCAAGCAAAGCCCGGCGGAGTTGCACGAGTACGGACGCACGCACGCCGGATACGGCCGGCGAGTAGGGGAGCAGGAAACCGGTTGCTTCCCCGTGCGCCTGGAAGGCTGCCACGGCGCCGGCTGCGCGCTGCCCGCCACCACCCCGAGATCGTTCGCTCGCCCTCGCTCGCAGCCCCGGCAACGAGGTAGCAAGCACGCAGCGCCGAGCGGCGCCGCCGGGGAAGGCCAATCGGGCATCGGCGTACGCGGCTGCTGCTGCGGGCCCCCGCCCGTCGGCGCCGCGCCGGTCTCCTTGCCCCCCGCCTGCGGCTCGCACGGCTCACCGCCGCCTGCCTCGCCCGCCACATCGCCGCTTTGTCCGCCCGCCCCGGCGAGGATCTCGTCGGCGGACATTGTGGCGTCGCTCGCCGTGCGAGGAACGGCCGTCCGCCATGCGTGCATCGGATCGTGTGGAAGGAAATCGTCCGCTGACGAGCGGGAAAGACTGTATTATTCTAACAGGCGCAAGCTGGACGAATCGTTTTTCAAATAAAAGATGAACAAACTCGCGTTATGTCCGGACCCAAGTCGAAAATGCGGCGTTATCTGTCTCGACATTGCCTGCGCGCATTGAAAGCACGGGGGTCAGCTCACAACAAAATGCGACCGCGTACTGCTTGGTTCACCGGCAGGCTGTTCGCACAGCCGCGTTGGCGCCTGTTCCGTCTATTTGCGTCCTCTTCACAGGCGGAAAACTGAGCTACTGCAATGGCACGAAGGTCGTTAACTAGAATTTCCCTCCAGATCAAGCGCCAACTCGCGAAATTCGCGAATGCCGGCAAGCGCTGCCCCCACCAACGCGGCAGCGCTCGACACCGCACCACCGTTCGTCCATGTCCGATCGGCGCCGAGGAGACAAAAGCCTCGCGAGCACGCGTCTGCGTGTAGGCGAGAGCGCTTACCATCGCTGTGTTCGGGGGCCCCGCCATCTCCGTTCTTGGTTCGTTTCGGTGCCGTGGCTCCGTCGCTGTCCGAGTCATCGGGTGTTGTCGCAGCAGCAGGACGCTTCGGGCCGCTGCTCTTGCGTCGAGGAGGGTTGATCGTCGCCGTCGCCTGGGCTGCCGCCATCGCCATTTTCTCGGCGAACGCGAATCGGGGTCACGGTGCAGCGCTCGGGCACGCCGGAGGGACCGGGCTGCGCGTCCGCGCTGGCCGGCACGGGCCCGTGCCGTCCACAAAAACACCGCGGGAAAAATACACGTGAATCGACAGCCTGTAGCAGCCCGATTTCACCCGCTCAAAGCCCTCCTGCTGGCTGGTGGCGTCTGCTTGGGAAAACAAAACTTCCTCCTGACAAACCGCCGCCGCTTCCCAACTGGTGGACGTCGAATGAACTGCGCATGCGCTCTTGGCGCCGGTCTGAACTTTTTTTTACCCCGAATACAGAGCTCGACCCTGATGGTCTGGCAACCTCACCTTGTTCCGTCGTCTGCTCTTGTGTGTAAGCTGTCGCAAGTACCACGCCTTCACAACGCAGAAAGTGTTACTGTCATGTTGGACGTACCTATCAGCGCGTTGAAAAAGCTTCTAGTTTTTCGTGAAGGTCTGAACAATAAAACGTTGAGGCCTATATAGTTATATGCGCAGCCCATCTTGTATCATCAGACAAGCAACAGGCTAAACACGCGATCACAGAGAAGCAGTATCGTTTTTAACGTCACGCCGTACCGTGGAGGTTCTATGCAGTCTTGTAGGTGTTCTATCGGGAAAGTCTGATATGAGAAGCTGCTTTACTGCATCTGAAACGGATAATAACGCTGTACGTGAGCTGTCCAAGTCTGAGGTAAAAGCGATTTTACAACCGGCAACATTGTGCTTAGCGTCACAATCAAGAAATGGTGGAAACGAAACTGTGCTGTGGCGCCAAGTTAAACAAGTCGGCATAATCAGAGTTCTTCAATCATGGGCATAATCAAGCGCTCAGACGCCAGTAGGCCAGCATATGTATCTCTCAATACTTGTTTAAAATCAGGGTTGCAACTAACCCAGTGCGTTGTGACAGGTCTTAAAGGGGTCGTGAAACGTTTTCTGAACATTTTGTACTAAGTGCGTATTCGGGATCCTGACCCTCAAAACAACAATATGCATTGTTCTGTTGCACCGTGTGCGTTGATTTAGAGCGATAAAAAACGCGGTTTCGGTTTCACTGCGCGCGTTCCCCTCAACTCTGCAGATGACGTCATCTTAGTAGCCGTCACGCCTCCGAGATTGGCGCGCCCTCGGAGGCCATGGGAGAACAAACCGTGCTGCCGCTTTTCTTCCGAATGGTGGCACCGCACGATTTCCAAGTATTTTCTTCCTTTCTAGCTTTCAAGTAAATCGATTCCTTTTGAGCAAACGCAAGTTCACTGTGCCTTTGAACTTAAAAATATCTTAACTCAACGTCACCAAATAGTACCAGGCCGGCCGGTAGTGTCGCATAGTCGTTTCGGGAGCGCAAGAAAGCTGAGATTTAAAACGGGCGTTGTTAAATGTGCACTGAATATTTCGCCGAATTATTTCGGAATCGGCTTGTCGAATGCGTATTGAAGCAGTGAAAATTACAAACCGGCATCTCCAAATTCTTTTCACGACCCCTTTAAAGGTAAATTTTTACCGCTAATTTTTAAGGTACTTGTTGTATTTAGTGCAACCAGAGTGCGTTGCAACTAAAAGTTTGCCATTTAGTGCCTTATATGGTATGGCAACACGAAAAAATGCCGTGAAACATCCTTTATCAGAATTTTTCGCCGATGTGGTCGCACGCGCGAGACACGTTCAAACAACGTAGGTGAGCGTGATAGCGAATTTTTGAGAGATGGTAAAACTGTGTTTGTCAAGCATGTGCGCTGCGTTTCGCGTTTCTGACGTGCTCACTCACATCTACAACAATCACTGCGTGCTTTCGTGGCTTCATATTCCAGTGCATTGGCTAAATACAAAAGCAAAAACTGCGCGGCATGGCTGTTTGCGCCAGGTACTGCTGAGCCGCAATGCATGCGCGCGACGCGTGAGAGACGTGACGCGCATGCATCGCGGCCCTATGCGGGTTTTCAGTTTATTGTGTAACTCTGTCGACTATCTGTTCAGTGTGCCAACAATAAGGCCTTTTTTTTTTTTAAATATTAACTGCAACTCTAAGCCCGTTATATGGTGCGTTCACACAACAGCAGCTGGCTAGGTACAACAATGCTAACAGCACATCTCAGTATCAAAGTTTCACCGCAAGGCGACGCGAGTAGTAGTTAAAAAAAACTTTAATATCGGTACTGGGAGTGGTGAATTCTGCGACCCCACCAGATGACCCTCAGTCAGGGCTGAAGGTGACCTCTTTGGGCCCTTGCTGTGACCCGGACTTGAACGTCCAGAGCTGAGCTGGCCAGTAGGGTCTCCCACTTTTGCGAGCCTACAAGCTTCTGGAGTTCTTCCATAGAGTATTTTCATCTGCAGAAGTGACACCTTATGGCCGGTTGTCTGTCCCTTAAGAGTTCTTACGTAAAAGGCGCAAAGGCGGCAACCTACAAAAGGAAATGCCCACATGTGCTCCCTTTTCCTTGTTGTCATTTTCGCGCCTTTCACCTCAGGCCATTTGCACCAATACTACCAGTTAATTATTCATATGGTTTGGGAACGAATCCCTTTGTCTCTTCGTGGGATATTCGTGCTTCTGCTGACACGTAGGACAGCACACTTCTGTGCAGGTGCGCCGGCTCTTGCCTTGTTTTTAAGATTAACATATATCACAACAGGTCATGCCTGTAAACACCACATTGCGAAAGTGTACATCACCAAAAGTTCTTTTTATTCTTTCCAGCAAACCTTTATGCCTACTTTCCCAAGATTTTGTGCGACTGCTTGGATGGTCTCTCCTCCATTGCAGGTGACTCTTGCGCCGTCCACAATACCGGTCTATTCTGGCTGACATGCCAACTATGCAGATCAAGGTTGGCTGCTTACCAGATGTGGCATTGATGGAAAGTGTTAGAACGGCGCTTCATCTTCTGGCAGGCAGATAATCAACAGGTTGGCAAGTTGGGCTATTTGGTTAAGATTCATATTTCAACACTTTGAGCCAGGACACAGATGAGAGCCTAGATAAGCAAGAAGGACAGCACTGCCTTTTGTGTTTGCTTTTCTTTAGATGGGCTCAACTAGGCATATAATAGCTGTTGTGCAGAACACCATGCAGAAATCGATATCAGTTGTTTAACATTTCACTTAAACAAGCTTTGCCTGTTGTAGATTTTAATGTGTGGCATAAGTAGTGTCTTCCTTTCATTTACAATATTTCTACGAATTGACATTGTAGATGGGGAAAGATACAAGCGACAAAAAGAAAGAAAATTTAATTTACTTGACGTTTCGGCTCCCCATGTAAAATCCTTGTTCACAGTCACAATGTTTGTGAACAAAACTCCCGTATGGCGAGCTGAAACATCAAGTAAATCCAGTTTTCTTTTCCTTTGATTAGTGCCCACTTTCACGTCTACTCAGCACGCATTTCTCAGGCCAAATGTGTTGCCGTCAAACCTTGGATTTCATCGAATTGACATTGTGTGTGTGCCAGACACAGTGCAAGCCTGTTTCAGCAATCTTCTTTTACTGTTATTTCTATGAATTCAAGCTTGCTACTGATGGCAGGCGTATTTTACTTCAGCAGTTGAGTTTCTTTGCATATGGCTCCTTTGTGAAAACAAATAGCATCTTTGAGCAACTTACGCCAAACACCACCCAAGGTGCAATTTAGCATCATGCCAGACGAACACGACGAGAGCCCACACTGCGCAATATGCGAGATCCAGCTTGACTGTCCACGTAAAGGAATGATGGCATGACTGCACGACCTCTCTTGCGACTGCTGTCTGCTGTAGTAGTGCCGTCAGCTAACGTGCACTGCAAGACACATTTGCACTACACTCCACCATCAATCACAACGGTGGCGTGCATTTGTTTCATGGTAGGCCTGGCCGAACGTTTGGCACTGCATGTGTGCGCAGGAAGCGCCACTAGCGCCGTCAGCTGAAGGTGCCGAGGGTGTCATGCAGCGTGCAACTACATACCATAGATTGACATCATGGTGTGCTCTACAACTGCACGACCCACGTGCACAAGGCCATGGGGACAAAGGTGTTGGAGTGTCTACGTCAGTGTGACTTGGATGAGATCAGTTCTGTCAAGTTAGCCTTCCAAGACAACTAAACTCGTTTATTCACCTACATACAACTTTTATAACTCCTTTAAACATGAAATCACTTTACTATGGGGAACACAAAGTAAAGCACACTGTATAAGCTCTTTTTGGGAAATGTCTATTGGGTTCAAACTCTGTGAGCAGGCAGGCCATAGAGCTTGCTAGTTAAGTGCCGATTGTTCTGATCTGAAACAACAGCCCTTGCTCATTTCAGATTCACCCATAATTTGGGGCTATAACTACGTCGTCACAGGTAAGGGCAGCCAAGAGACGATCACTCGAAAATCAACAAAACCAACAATGGTACAAGCTTATCGTATTCGGTTGGTCACTTGTGACTACCATGGCGGTGCTACAAATGTTGCAAAAATCTTCTGGAAAATTGCATTACAAAAATACATTGTGATGGGGAATATCTAGGTCATTACGATAGGTTGAGCTTGGTTAAGCTAACAATGGACAGGTTTAGTATAGAACATGTGTGGCACCATGCTAAATGTAGCTAGGCCTGGGTGCGCATGCACGGAAAGTTATGTCAGTATTGCCCATAGCGTGCATATGCCACGTTTCCAATTTAATGGAACCGCCAATGGCTGGCTAAGTTTGTTTAGGGTTGGAAACCTGGCAGCACCCTCAAAGCTACAGCGGCCTGCATCACATCTGTTGTCTCTTCCTGCTGCTCGTTTTCATTATGGGTATCACTTAACTGTGTTTGAGTGCATTGTCTTCAGCGTCAGTTCTTGGTGTAGCATATGAACACTCCTCATATGTAGTAGCAAGACATTAAATTTTGGGCTGCACCTCTGACACTGTTGTCATAAGTACCTTGATGTTGTCCCGCCCAAGAATTGCTAAATTTGTGTGCCCCACAAGAAAAACAGTGGCATCGTTCATAAAAAAATGTGTCCACCCAAGACAAAAATGAAAGTCCAATGCCATCCAATACATGCTCCTTCCAATGCCTGGTGCTGACCAAATGAATAGTCTTGTTTTCGAACCGCTCAATCTGCTTCTTTGACAACTTGCACCTAGATGCTAAAGCAAAGTTTTGCATTTTATAGCTGATTATTGTTTTATGCTATGCTGAAATCCTGTCAAACAGCGTCTCACAAAGGTTTAGCATGTGTAACTCGCTAATGCACATATTGCCTGTCATGATAAAATCGTTTAATAGCACTTAAGTACTATTTTATGTTACCTTAATAACGTTTATGTGGTGTCATAAAACGTTATCCTCTCCTATAAGAAAACAATAAGTTAGCCTAATCTCATGTTTCTCTAGAGCTCTCAAATGTTCCCAATTGGCCAAATTTGGTTACGTTTCTCCTTAATGGACAACCTGCCTGATACCATTGTCTTGTTTTATGTCCACAAGTGAAGTGTAGGCACATGAATATTTGTGAATTAAAAAAGTCACAGTTTCGCCGCAAGGGCGAAGCAATGAATGCGACAGCAAGAAACCGTAATGCCATACGGAGCTTCAGGAGCAATATTAATTGTAGCAAGCATGCACTTGCTAAGTGAGCGCCTCCCGTGGGCTGCGCGTGCTGGTACGAAGGGCTTTATACGTTGTGTGCCACAAAGCTACACATACAAAGCTAGGGGAGGCCGCTAAATGAACAAACAGAAGATGAGCGTGGACTATCAAGTGAAGCACGCACGAAACGAAGGCACAGATATACACCGAATGAGCGCAAATAAGCTGTCACAATGGATACTCTCAGTTTGAACAGTGCTCCTGTTGCAAAGGCGGCCGAAGCAGCGAAGTAAACTAGCGTGCTTCAACTGTCGAGCTGTGACACTTGATAGCTCGCGCTCATCTTCTGTTTGTTTGTTTAGTGGCGTCCCTTGAGCTCAAGTGACTTTTGTACACTCCCGTAACATCAGCACGGACATCACGGTGAAAGCTCAAAACATTCCTCTTCCTCTCACCATGAGGCAACCGCACGAGCAGACAGTGGAAGGGCAAGGCCCTGCCCAAATATTAGAAGAAGTGAGCAAGCCGGCCGACGACTTTTAAATGCACCCGCTGCGCTCCTTGCGCCATCTCGCTGGTAATGAAGAAACGCTTATAAGCACCTGCCGTCTCTGAGTCCTTCCAGCAGTAAAGGGTATGTATATAAGGCTCGCCGTTAGCTCCCTGAAGGATCTGCTCTTTGCGGCGTAGTGGTTAGCGCCACGCACTGCGGAGCGAGAGGCTCCTGGTTCGATTCCGCGCTTCGGAAGCATTTATCTGACTTACTTTTCTTTGGGATTTGTATATATATATATATATATATATATATATATATATATATATATATATATATATATATATATATACATACATACATATGCGGTTCATGACGCCGGCGACGGGGACGGCGAAAACCAGCCGAGACTGTCCATATAATTGCTATCGCAATAAAATTTAATTTGGGTTGTTTATTGTGCCAAAACCACAACAGGGCTACGAGGCACACTATAGTGGAGACCCAGATTAATTTTTACCACCTGATGTCTTTTAACAAGCACCTAAGTGTACTTGCATTTTACTATGATCAGTATGTAGCTGCCATGGCAACGAGTCGAAACCCGCCTCCTCAAGATTAGCGGTACGACAGTTTACCTGCCAAGCTTCCATGGTAGTTGAGAACACTCATGCACTATGCTTTTAAACAAATTAAAAACTGGCGGCAGATACATGTCCTGTTGGAACCTACATACAGTGGAGTTTTGTCTCGCAGCACACTGATGCTGTTCTTGTTTGATGTGTTGTTCTTATTGCTTCACTTTCTCTTGCACTGTCAGGTTTTGCTTTTAGGTTCCATGTTAATGAATTATACACCCTTGAACAAAATTATTTTTATAGGGGTTCCAAAGGGCAAGCTGGCTCTCTGTGCCATTTGCTTTGGCTGCTCAATGCACTTGGAGGCGCACATGGGATTGTCCACATGGTTGCTGACATCCAGGCAGGCAGCAGAGTCACAGGCTATGTAAGGCAACCTCCTCCAGTTCCCTCTGTCTCCAGTGCTCTCTGGCATGCTGGCTTTGCAACCCGTCACTCTCTCCATCAGCAGCCAATGTTTTGCCTGCACCTGCGCAGGCCTTGTTTCATCCCTCTAGCTTCTGTTGCTGCTGGCGTATGTTGATGCAGTTCAAGAAGGTTACCTGTCAGTGATGATTCCTCTATAAGTAGGCAATTAGTTCGGGACATGTTCGGCAAGAGAGCAGAAGCAACCACTGTCAATGTAGCACAGGAAAGTTCGTAACGAAAGCTCTGCTTTAAGAAAGATGCGGGTGGTCAAAACAAATATGGTGGCCCTCCACCACAATATCTCCCATAGCAACTGCGTGGCTCCAGATCATTGATATTTATTGTCGTTTTATCTATGCAATGATCAGCACAAGGCAGCTGCCCACTGTATTGCTTGTGCGCATCAGTACTGATCTTTCCTGCGTGCGTAACACTGTGTAAAGGCCCTAACATTGATGTGTGTACCCTTTGTGAGGGTTTATGAACCCAGGAAGCCCCATAAGAAATGGGGAGACAGACGTAAGAAACTACTTTATGTTGACATAATAACAGATGAGCCACAAGTGACCGCAGTGCCACCGTTCCTGAGCTGTGAGGCAAAAGACACAAACACTGGAAAAGATCCCAAGGACCAACATAGCAGTCCCTCGGAAATGATCCCACGAAAACTTGGACAGTTACGTTTTGGTCCCCTTCAGCGCACTAGCAAAACACCAAGAGTGGTTCAAGGACCGAGCCAGAGCCAAGGGTGATCAAACAAAACAAATATATTCTCATCAAACAGGCAGTTACACAAAATGTGCATGAAATCGGCTCTTCACAATACAAATGCGGATGGTCGCAACATTACACGAAGCCAACAAACACGAGCAAGCGCATGCACTGCAACAAAGAACAAAACACGAGAGAGTCCTATTCACCAAAGTCACTCAAGGTGTCTTCTCAACTTGAAGCTTGCAGGCATGGCTCGTTGGAGCAGCGTCGATTCACGTCTTCTTGCTTCTTCTTGCTCAGTCACATAAGACTATGACTGCTACGACTGCTACTGACGGCCCATGGTCAACTCTTTATATCGCCTTGGAAAGCCATTCTTGAAGGTTCAGTGCGGGCCGCATGATACAAGCACATGCAAGGTTTAGGAACCTTCTTGCCCTTTCTTGGTTCTTCGCTGCCTAGACGGCGTCTCTTTCTCCCTCTCAAGGGGCGAGGAGCATCGCTATGCACTCGCCGCCTCCTGTCTTTCCCTCCGCCGGTCTCGCACGCTTGCTCAACGCAATAAGGTTGCTCACTGACGCATTCTACAATATTCTCCCTTTTTCGAGATTTGCAGCATGACCTTGGGCGCCTCTTCCGTGTGCGTCGCTTTTCTTGTTGTTTTTTCGGTTTTCCCCTTCCACTCGACGCTGGGTGCCTCGACGAAATGGACACTATTTTGTGACACACAGAGGCACACAACTGATAAAACATAAAATCAGCACTGTGATTCACTGTACTTGGGTAAAGGTCAAGTAATAAGCGGCGCATCCCCGTCAAAAGACACACCTCCAGTCAATAGTGCCACTCTGTCAACGTCATGTCACGGCAGGCCTCCTCTGTGCCGCACTCTGATTTCTCTCTTGAGCATGGCACATATGTGGTCAGCTCTGATGTCATGTTGACACAGCGGCACCATTGGCTTGGGGTCCTTTGACGGGCAGACGCCTCTTTTTTCTTGACATGTGCCGGAGTATAGCAAACACGTCATCTCAGCCTTGCCTTCCATCATCAGACGTATGTTCACATGGCACTGCACGCCTGGACACAACACAGAATGCTTCTGATGTTCTTGACTACTCACTCATGCCGTTTTGTAAACACAGGAGCCGGGAAGCATGTTGAAAGGGTCTTCCCAAACTCGTGAGCAGCTACATTGTTGGTCCCCAGCCCAGATGTGCTGTACAATGCTTTAAAAATTGTAGACATTTCCCTCATGCCGTTGTGGTGAACATGGGTGCTGGGCAACAAAAGTTTGTCTCTGTGGACTTGAAGGCAGGCACATTGCCAATGCTTGTGGCTGAAGCGTCTCTCAGTGGGCCAGCAGCAGTCTGGTACCACCGTGTCATCCTTACAGACTCTGTTGTGTCTGCAAAGGGCGACTGCGCAATATGCACGGCCTGGAGCCTGAGGTGCCTGATGAAACCCTGTGATGGCTTCCCGAACCACTTCGTCTTTGTCATTCTTTGCTTCAGCTTTTTGGCATCAGCAGACATTAAAACCGACACTTAATTGCCACACCTGAAGGTCAAAAAGTATTATCAAGGTACAGTCAACCTTGATTCTACAGTAGAATCTCGATGATACGATTGTGGTTGATGTGAATTTCGCGATGATACGAATGGATGCGGGAATAATCCGAAATGTGAAGCACCATTTCAAGGGATTGCTTGTGCGGAGGCTCCTGGCGAAAATTGAGCGCAAGGTTGAAAACTTGCGAATTAGCCTGCTTGACGCATTACATTTCATGTCCATGTCCTGGGATAATGTGACCCAGGTCATGATCGCGAACTGCTTTCGCAAGTGTGGATTTTTCACGGAATTGGATGCGGCTCCGACAGAAGAAAACCAAGAGCCTGACGACAATTTGCACATCGAGGGTTGGGAGAACCTTGAAACTCGAGCTTCGGCGCGAGACTTTGTCACCTCATACGACAGCATGGCCACCTGTGGGCTGCGATCCATCGAAGAATTGGTCGACGAGGACCAATTACCTAGGATACCTAGTCTGAGAGTGATGGTGAAGATGCCGGTGAGTGTGATCTACCGTCAACGTCGGAAATCCTTGACGCCCTCGATGTGCTGCGTTGCACCATAAGCACCGGCAGTGTGAGTGAAGAAACTGCAGCACAGTTTTATTCCTTTCAGGCGGCTTTCTTCAGGGACAGCGAAGTTCAAAAAGTTCAAAAGAACATCATGGACTTTTTCAGCAAGAAGTAGTTGACCCCAATGAAGTTCTTGTTCATCTTCATGATCAGCTTTAACTTGTTTTGGCTCATACGAATTCAGGATGATATGAATATTATATGTGCTTCCTACGAATTCGTATCATCGAGATTCTGCTGTATAATGAACCTTGATTTAACAACATTCCTTATGTAACAAATTATTTTGATTTCCTGGTCTTACTCGAATGAAAAATCATGTATTATGCTTTCTATTTAGCAAAGTAATTTCACCGTGCATTCTCAATTTAACAAAGATTTTAGCTATTTCTAGCATGTATTTGGAGTCTTTATGCCTAGTAAACCTAAAGAAGGTTGGCCAAACTAGAATTTGCCTGTAAACATCCTTTCACGTGAAATGTTTGAGCAGCAATAACACTGTATTGCTGTACCTTAATGTACCCAAATTTCACCTTAGATCATTCTATACATGCAAAATACTGAAAGAAAACGAAGCTTCGATTTTAAGTCACAACAGTCATAGACAAACACAAAAGTACGAATTAGTATTGCTGACACCCTGTCATGATAAACACCTTCAGTTATCTGGTGCATACAACGTAGCACCATTGTAAAATGTGTTTGCCACTTTAGATTGGTGATGATGCAAGGCCTCGTGTCCATTAGCTGCTGCTTTATGGTGCAGAACTTCTCAAAATGCGTGTTGCCTGCAGGAAGAAGGCAGCACTTTGTAACAGAGTACGTGCCACGCCCAAGCACAGTCAGGAGCACTGTTGGCCCTGGGAAACACCACTATATATACACTCCCATTGCAGACATGCTTGTATGTATGGTATAGCAAGCATCCATGCACAGTGAGAGCATAATAGGCGATGAACAGCGCACTGTTAGCTACTCTGCTGTGTTCCCAGACTGCTTCATTTCAGTAAGCTTTTGGTATGAGATGCGGGACTATTCAACAAACCACTAAGGTTATTCTTACTCTTGAGATTTGGAAACACTGATTTGATGAAATTTGGGAGATGACAAGGCTTTTTTGTGCACTTATGACTTTGTTAATATTGAAGTTTGACTATAGTATTAGTATTTCACATGTGACTTTTCGGTGTTGGCCCTCATGGTGATGGAGACCACTTTTGCAGCTTGCTTTAATTTTTCTTTAGCGTTCACATTGGTCATGCATTTGCCTGTCAGTTTTCTACAGCAGCAGCTAAATTATATCATTCACATATAATTCCAATATGAAGGTTTCATTTTAATTATGTAATAACCACCTCAACATGTACTTTGCACCTAAATCTCAATGATCCATTTGGCCTTGGTGGGGGCACTAGTATTAAGTATGAGTTATCTACATGTTGGCATTAAAATAAGAATTTTGTAATTTTGTGGTTAAATAATCGAACTACACTGTGGTGTTACAGTAACTGTACAGCCAACGTTAAATGAGCGTAGACACCAAGATCTTTCATGAGAAATTTATTTTTCATAGAAGGCCTGTTATTGGGGGCCATGATAACTGGCCGGCATGTGTCTGATTGTTCCATCAACAACTTATTAAATGGTTTATGTGTTGCTGTTCAAGATTTCAAAAATTTCACCAAGGAGGGGGAGACTCGGGAGTGATGAATCTGATCGAGGGACATATCGAGTGACGTTAACGTCATGAGGGCTACCAAAGCGATGACAGAAGCAACATGATGTGTTGTCTGCTCACTGCCAAGGCTTCTCAAACTGGTCATCATTACTGCTGTAAACAGTGGCTGATCCATGGTTGGGGGGAAGAGGGAGGGAGGGGGTTGGGATATCACCAGACCCCCCAGAGGTATGCAATGCTTCATACGGCTGGTACACTATGCGAAGGAATGCCTAGTATGCCTCACTGAAGGAAGATTAGCAGAAAGAATATTAGCTTTACTGTGTCAGTCCTACGCTTTTTTTGTGCTCTAAGTTTATTCGAACATGCTATACCAGCTGGCCCATCTAACTATCCTGTTGCAAGATTAGCAACCACCCATAATACTGAACTGTTTGTATAATGATGTGAAGTTCCTATTCCATGAGTGTACTAATAAAACAATCTGCTGAGTTGTACATTTATGAAGTAATGGACAGCTGATCTTGGATGCAGTGGTGAAATACTTTTGGCAAAATAAACCTTACGTTTGAACTTTGTGAGAAAGTAAATCATGGTGAAGTTGATTGGCTGCTTTTCACTGCAGGATTTTTTTTGACAATCTTGCTGTTCAGAATAAAAGATACACTTTCACCGTGTTGCATATAATGTGCATGTTTTATCATTTTACGCAGTACACTTGCTACTAATGTGGGATCCTAACTAGTGACATTACTTATTTTTATTGTCAACTTCGGAAGGAAGCTAAATTATTTTAGCAAGCTTCTCATTCATCTATGGCAATGTTCCTAGTGATAGGAATTGTAGACATAAGCTGGAAATTGCGAACAGGGGTAACTCTTGTCACAGACGTAGCCACAATCTTATTTCATAGTGAGGGGAGCGTCACAAAACAGCACCCACTTCATAGAGGAGCACAGCATCGTGCTGGAGACGCCATGAAGAAAAACTATGTGCACAGCGAAAGCCCCGTAACAACTGCTGGCCAGAAAACATGCACTGCACAATTCTGGTGTTTTGTCGAATCATCTACAGCACAGTACTGAGTCATCGCTTCACAGAGGGCGAGCGGGTGATACGGAAGGGGAGGGAAGTGAGTGAGTATGTGCTGATGTTAAATGCAAGTGGCGAGGAAGAAAAGACACCTTCGTCACGATAGAACCTAGAAGTTTAATCGAGAGCTTCCCCTCAGCTTTGCACATGCTGAGATCGGGTGTTCTGCGCTGAATATTCTAAAAGACCAGCCAAAGCCAATTTAAAGGGACAATAAAGTGAAAAGGTGAAGTGGTTTAGTATGATAACTTATATTTTGAGAACTCAATTATTGTTCAATTTTGCCATTTTATGTTTAGTATGAAAAGAGAAAATGAATGTCAAGGTTTTACTTTGAAATTCACTCTGGAACTTTGGCCTAAGATGACGTCAGAAGGCCCATTTCTTCTTTTTTTTTCTTGTATTCTTATCAATCTAGCTCCATGAAATGTTCTGAAACTCCCTTTGTTAAGTCTCTGGCTTCCTTAGCACGCAATATACATCTTTCTTACCGATAAATACCTGTGTCAGCCTCAATAGACACTGTCAAAGATCTCTGACGTCAAGCCTATCAGTGCTGGTGCTTCAAAGCGGCATTGCCACCCGTGGAACACACTTTTTTGCCAGGAGGCGTCACGTAGAACGTGACTTAGATGAGATGGCTGCTGTCCAATAAGCCCTCACATGCTACCTAAGGCATCAAGTCTGCCACAAAGAGGCCCAAGCTATGAAATAACGACAGGGAGGGGGTCAAGGGCTTGTTCTTTATTTGTTAGAAACAACTTAATGAGCAAACAGACACTGAAGCCTTAGGAAAGCATAGGGGAAGTTATTTGTGGTATTGTAATTGTGAAGAAAGTAAAAAGGAATTAAAGTGGACGGAAAGACAAAAGACTTGGTGCCTTAGGTAGCATGCGAGGGCTTATTGGGCAGCAGCCATCTCATCTAAGTTCACGTTCTATGTGACGCCTCCTGGCAAAAAAGTGTGTTCCACGCACGCCGCCTTGGCCTCGAGTGGTGCTGCCTAACACTCCCAGGATAATACCTACATAAATACACAATAAAGTGGACGGGGGGACGACCGCCTTTGTAGCTCAGTTGGTAGAGCATCGGACGCGACATCCGAAGGTCGTGGGTTCGGTTCCCACCGAAGGCAAGGTTTGTCTTTCCTTCCACTTTAATTCCTTTCTACTTTCTTCACAATTACAATACCACAAGTAACTTACTTCCCCTATGCTTTCCTAAGGCTTCATTGTCTGTTTGCTCATTAAGTTATATATATATATGTGTGTTTGTGTGTGTGTGTGCGTGTGTGTGTGTGTGTTGAACTTCATCAGCCTTTGTGCCGCCACAGTGGTCTAGTGGCTATGGTACTCGGCTGCTGATCCGTAGGTCGCGGGATCGAATCCCGGAATCCCAGCCATGGCGGCTGCATTTCAATGGAGGCAAAATGTTGAGGCCCATGTGCTGTGCAATGTCAGTGCACGTTAAAGAACCCCAGGTGGTCAAAATTTCCGGAGCCCTCCACTACGGCGCCTCTCATGATCATAGGTGGTTTTGGGATGTAAAACACCAGAAAACAACAACAATCATTAGCCTTGGCATACTCAAGCAGGCTTCTGGCACCCTTGAGAGGAATAATCTTCTGGTATAGAATATAAAAAAAGGTGGTGTAATTCTAAGCTTGAAATCTTTTTCAGCAGCACATTTGATTATGAGTAAACTTAACAATGATGGACATTAATTTTGCTTCACTAAATTGCCTTAGGTGACATCATGCACATTCATTTTGCAATGATTTTGGGGTGAAGAAATGCCGACGTACTAAGGATCTGAGCGGTGAAGCCGATTTCTAGGGTCATTACACTGCTAGTGGTTTAATTTTTGCTGATCAGAGTGTATCGACAATCCACACTTTTTCTAAACATGGGTGGAAGAGGTGATTTTTTAAGCAATAAAACCATTCTCAAAACAAGTATACTTTTGAGGACACAGGAAATGCATGTACACAGGAGTGCAAAAACAACGCAAACTAGAACTCATACGTGTTCAAAAGAACCGCAGAGCACCAGTGCTGCACCAGAACTGCAGAGCACGACAGCGAAGGGTTTGCACGGAACAAATTTTGGAGGCTACAAAACCAGCATCACTCAGCGTGGAGGATGAGTCTGATTAATCACACTGGATGGCGCCATGTTATTGACAGGCCACTTTTCAGTTTTTGTGGAAAAAGAGGGCACTGGCATCGGTAGCGATATTCCTGGTATGCCTAGTCGTTTTTTGCTGCAGTTCAGTTTAACTATAGTTTAGCCAACAAACATGCCGTAAACAGAGCCGTACATGCTTTAACACGCAATGGGAGCTTGACGTGTGGACGACGGAAAGTAGAGCTCGGCCCTAGATTGAGGGCCCCCACTGCTAGCTGAAGTTTTTGATTATTTTTTTAACTGAATAAAGTTTCCGCAAGTAACTTTTGCCTGCTATACGGTATTTATAAACCTTTCAAAGGGGGAGAGAGGTTGCACCCTCTTTCTGCGCTGTTATATGCCAGTAGAAAGGCTGGCGTCACTGCCTCAGCAGTGCATTTTTGGGAGGTCATGCATATTTGCAACTGCCCGCAGGGGATTATGGTGGCACCCAGGGACCCTTTTTTGGAGCGGTGTATGCCAAGTGAGGGTTAAATTGAGCGACCGATAAGTATGCATTGCATATTAATTCAGTCCTTATTACTTTTTTTTTGTTTCCTAATTTACTTAGTTCTCATTACTGACTTATAATTTGTTTAAAATATATTTTGCCTCATTAAAGATGATATTTCCACAAATTATTTGTCTTTTGGGGATATGCTCCAAAACAGTGAAGTTATTGTATGAAGCATACCCTTCTGTGGGACACATGAGTGAGAGTCAAGCAATGCAAGAAGGCTAATGAAAAAACAGTCACACCTGTGGTATAGGCCCTCACCCAGCCATTCGTGCTCAGTTGCTGTTTCTGTAGGGCACAAGTAACAACTTTGTTGTGATGCAGGAACCTTTAACGCTGTTCAGTATACATGCTTGTGGATCAGAGTTGTTACGAGCCTGCTAATTGCAAAGAACTACTATTACATCTATGTAGGGCAGGTCATTTCTATATTTGAGTATAATAAATTAGAAAACGTTTTGGTTAGAAGTGAAATCGGGTAGTACTTCTTGCCTTTATTGGCTGAAAATGAGGGGTGCGGGAATAGTACTGAAATTTTCAGATACAAAAAAGTCAAGATACTGTCTTGGAATATCAGATCGAATATGTGTGTCGATCTAATAAATTTGCAAAAGAGCAATTAGCAATAATTCTTATTACTGTTTTTGAACAAATGAATGCAACTGCATTTCACTAGACTCCAGCAGACTGAAAAGATTTCTGCTGATACACTCATTAAAAATTATACTGCAAGAAAAAACTGCTCCATACATTAAGAAAATAAGAGCTCTCTGTGCACCATAACATATGAAAGTGGGGAAAACGTTTCTTGGATATAGTTGAGAAGTTAGGATTCCTTGTAATGATTCTATGTAAGCTTTTGCATTTCCCAACATTAGAATATTGCTTATTGGTGATATTATCGAAGGGCACAGTTGACCTTCATGCAACAACAACTGTTAGGCTTTGGAAGATCTCATATGGCAACAAGTACATTTCCTTCCAATTGCATTTTAACCATAGTAGGCTTAAAATTGGCATGCATTAACAACTAGGGGTGTGTGAATAGTCGACAACGTTCGATAATCCGGATAGTTACTAGGTGTCTGGAGATTGAAACCTATAAGTTTAAACTTATCCCTTGTGCAAAAGAATCCTTTAAGTTCATATCTAATAAAAATTTGTTAGACTAGCTGCTCTATGTGCATGAAGGACATGTGTCCCCATCTACACAGGCAACATGCTACAACACACACCAGCTGTTCAACATTCAGTAAAATGTGCTCTGCTCATAAGCTGATAACGCACAAATTTAAGAAGAATCAGAGAGTAGGCTTGTGTGAACATCACTTGTGCTTGTGTGAACATGATCACACAAGCGCCATTAGGATTTTAATAGAAATGAGCGTACGTTAAAAGCGGTGACGTGCCCTATGTTTTAAGATTTACCATGATTTGTCAGTATAAGCTCATATAGCCTGCTCTAAGGCAAAAAAAAAAAAAAGAGGCTTAATTGAGATACAGGTAACATGCATACTTCACCGCTATGTGTGGCTTCACAACAATGTGCATTTTTTCTCTAAAGATTGTTTCACGGCATAGCGGCCTGTGCTGCAGGGAAGCCACTTTTACAGGCAGCTCACACGCGGCAAAATGCGCCTATTCAATTAGAATCATAGGCGTGCGTAGAGGGGGAGGGGGCAGAGAATGCGGCCGCCCCTCCCCCCCTACCGCCTTTCCAATCACATGAGGGGGCGCGAAATCTGCTTAATACGATTACATGGCACTCTGCTTTGACCAAAATGGCCTCAGCGAGGGGGGGTGGTCTGCAATGAACCTCGGCCCCTTCTATTTTTTGGCGAACGCTGCGCACGCCTATGATTACAATAAAGTAAAAGCTGCATATATAGAACTTATAAAAATGGGAAATGATTCAATATATCGCGTGATTCGATGTACAACTTTTCAAGAATGGTTGTCCCGCATGCGGCCAGAAAGGAGAAGTAATCTTGTATTTAGTTTCTTAAGGGCGCTAAAACCGCTTATAGAGTTCTGATTCATTGCCATTAATGTTGCTGTACATCAGAGATTATACTATTACTTGTAAGTATACCGTGCCTGCGTAGTTGATCACACACGTGCGCAGTCCAAAATGTGCCATATCCTGTGAAAGCTGGTGGCCCCTTCGCACATCTAGGATGCTTTACTGCGTGACAGGATTGCTTGGCGGGGAACCTAACTTTAACGAATATTGTGGGCAGCTTCACCTAGGGGAGCAAGGCTAGGTCACAGCGGAGCTTGTGGCTTCCTTTCCCCATCCTCACCTTCGCTTCCGTTTCCCACGTGCTTGTTGTACCGTACCATACATGGGTATGCTACGCTTTACCCCCCCCTCTCTCTCTCTCTCTCCTCTTTTCCTCTTGCTCGCTCTTACGTCACTCTTCACTGTCACCTCCCTTTCGCACCCCCTTGTTATACTATGCTGCAGTGCTGGTGGCCTTACCCTCCTCTACTTCCTGCTCACCTTCACTTCCTTTCCGCACATCCTTGCTCTACCACACTATGCATGGATATGTTATGGTTTACCCTCTCTCCTCATTTCCCTCTTCCTCGCTCTCACATTCCTTCATTGCTATACTATACTATTACTATACTATGCTTTACTCTGTGCCCCCTTCATTTTCCCTCCTCCTCAGCCTCTCTTCTTTTTCCCACCTAATTTCTGTACCATAGTATACATGGATATGCTTTGCGATTTGCTACGTATCGGAGCTTTTTTTCCGGAGCAGCGTTAGCCGTTGGCGTAACTATTTAGTAGGACACCTGCCTGGGTTTCGACCTACGCAATGCACTTGTCAGCTCAGAATGGCAGACCTGGTAAAGGGCCCTTTAATATTGCAAAAACATTGTGTGTACTACTGTTCGTTTTCACAGTGACGCTGCTTTTCGTTTTGGCATACCTGCTGACCTGGGGACCTCGAAAATCGGGAGGTTTACGCCTAAAGGCGTAAACCTCCCGAAGGCGTAAACCTCCCGTAAACCACCTTCCTTCCGCAAATAAAAGAAGAAAAAAAAAAACGCGCAGGTTTGTATTGCTGATTTTTTAGGGCCGCAGTAACGTTATATGCCACTTTGAATGATTTGCAGTAGTGTTTTCAGACGTCAATAATCATACTGGTACTGTAATAATTGAAGAACGCATGTGTAATTAACGCAGGCAGGTGATTCCACGACAGATCATCAAGGTCTAAAAAGTTGGCATTTTATATTTAATTGACTTTTATATGTGATAGACATATGACTCGGTAGCCCGAAAGTGGACTTCATTTATTTTTGGACTGCCTAATTTAGGAGGAAAGAGATATCAAAGTAACCCTGTCGGAGGCACCATTTCCATGCACCGGTCATTTCAGTGATCGTAACACCGTAGGTTGCGATTATCGCTGCTACAAAAAAAATATTTTTGTGTAATATCTATATGCATCGAAGAATTCTTGACCTGCTGGAGGAAACTAAAGTAGTGTCTAAAATTCTAAACATGTGAGAATTTTCAAAAAGTTGCTATATTTGTGATTTTTTTCCTGCTGATAAAATGCTTCCAGCTTTTTTGCAATGCATGTTCGTCATGCATTGGTACCCTGCTATGTTGATTTTGGTGTGTACCTAGTGAACAAGACGACCAGCATTGTACCGAGACATTGATTAGATTGATTGATTGATCGATCGATTGATTCGGTCGAGGTTGCTTTGGTTCGCTAAAAGAAGTTTCAAGCCAAGTCAACGCCGTGAAGACAGAGCAGCTAGGTTACCGTCAAGGTTGTAAAGTGGTAAGCGTGACAAGCGGTGTCCCCGCGGCTTCGGTGGTAAAACCCGCAACTTCTGGCTAAACCTTTTCTACACAGTTATCGCAAATTGGCCTTCGCGTAGTCACTATGATGTAGCAGTGGATTGATGACAAGAGTGGGTCGAGTGAGGCAGTGGGTCGAGGGCAAGAACTGGTGCGCTTTTCCCTGCAGCGTGACAAGCACTAACACATGACGGATGGCTCAGGTGATCGACCTTGGGGAGCCGCGCTGTTTTAAAAAGATCTTTCGCCTTATCATCATCGTCACCATCTCACGGTGCAAGGTAGATTGAGCGTACTTTAGGCTCTGTGGACAGGCGTAGACTATTAGTGTCGCGCAGTTTGGCCTTGTTCACCATGTTCACAATGTTCCGATATCGGTGTTTTCTAGTAGTACTGATAGTCCTGTAGCAGCCAGGGTGGTTCAGTTTGCTCAGAAACGAACCAATAATTTTAAATAACCGACTGAACGGTGTGTTAAAACCGAAACTGAAACGGGTAGACGCTTTGCGCAGCGTATTCGATGACGTCACAATCTCCCTGCATCCTGAAATATGAAGGTGGTGCTAGAAAGAACGACAGCGGGGTGGTCTTCCGACGATGTATTGAGTTGTGCCAGCTCTTCTGAACTTGACAGCGACGATTTGAGTGCTGAGGTGTCGCGGTTTTGCGTTTGACTGCCCGCCTGCTCGCGTAGGCAGCGTTGAAGGTAATGACGTCAAAAACACAGGGTGGCGCGCACGAGAATACGCTCTAAATATTTAAAATTCATTTTCAGGAAAACTAAATGACCTGCGGCCGCCTGGCTTGGCATATATATTACACTGCCGAGGAGAATATATATGTTCAAAATTTCATTCAGATCACTGGACACTGAAAAATCGCTAGAGTTGCCCTTTAAAAAGAATACACTTCATCCGATGGCCGAGACAGACCCGTATATACGTTTACGCAGTGTTGCACAGTGCTGAACGAAAAAAAAAAAAAGCGTATAGAGGTGCATTACGCATACCTGATGTAATCGTGCAAGGAAGTTCGACGCGTTACGCGCAGTCATGTACTAAGGGAGCTCGCAACGTGTAGGTGATTGTTTCATTTTATCACCATCTACGCAATTGAAAGCTTCCGCAAACTCGGGTAAGTACTGCACGGGCATATTGCACACAGACTCGCCGTCCACACCTTTCATGCCTTCGCACGCGACGTAGCACAACGCAATGAAGAGCAGCTGTTCGCCGCTGTAGTTTTCGAGCCCATACACAGACTGGTCCGTAGCTACTAGGCCTCTCTTCTTGAACGCATCCACTAGAGCCGCGTACCCAATCGCTCTCGATGTGTATATCCAGTGATCCGAAACGTCTCCGTACGGCCCCGAACGCATGCATCCCAGCAGAGCCTGAACTTGCGGAGCCTTGTTGGTGTCATCGTAGGAGAAAAGGAAGATGTCCCCCAAGGCGCTGGCCAGCTGAGCCCCGAATCCTCCGTAGTTTAGTGACGCCGGCATCGTGTCATCAAAGAGCGGGAAAGACAAGGCGTACGGCATCAACTCAAGGTCATGCCTTCTGTACGACTGGATATAGTACCTCAGCTGGTAGATAGATGTAAGCATTTCGTCTACCTCTGGTGGGTTCCTGATGGATGCGGACAGTTTCCAGTTTTTCAACAGAGAATCTGACATGTCCAACCCTGAGGTGTCCGTGGATGTTTGGTTCTCCTTATCTTGTCTGATGTTGTAGAATACGGTTTCCACCGAGTTCCAATCGCTGACTACGGTGACGTTCCTGTCATAATAGGGCCACTTGGAAACGCGGTCGAAAAAGGCCTGACGCACCGCTAGCGCAACCTTTCTAGCGGCCACCTCCGAATGGGTGACATCGCTGTTGTATTTTGCGAAAAGCGCGCGTCTAGAGAAGAATATGGCTCTGGTTATGCAGAACGCTCCGTGGTAGATGTGCGCTCTCTCAAGGTCGTGTTCGTAAAAGTTGAGTACCAGGTGCCTGTTCGAAAATAATGCCGCAACCTGCACTATCCACCATGAGACGTGCAAGTGAAAGGTGTCCGAACCGAGCTTCTTCCAAATACTCAACACTGCTTCGAGATACTCTGGCCTCACAGTACTGAGATGGACGCCTCTCGATACGCTGATGTTGATCCTTCTCAAAGCAGCTACCCAATGTTCCTCAGTGAGGCCAATCTCCGGCGTGTTATTGTAACCGACGGCGGCAGAAATCGCGCTGTCGGACGTAGTCTCGGTGATCACGTCCATAATGTTCAGCGCAGGCTCATCGAAGTCCGAAATTTGCCCATAGCTCACCGCGTTTGCGCCGTCGGAGTCAAAGCTTGCTTTCAGAATGTCGAAGTAATGCTTCTTCGTCCGCGTTTCCTTCAAGCGCCGGTGCTTAGTGAGCACGAAGACGAAGCTCTTTCCAGGATGCAACACGACTTCGAGAGCGCCTCTCAACGGAATAGTGTTGAAATAGAAGATTACATCCAGCCCTAGAATGACCGCGCTGTAGAGTAGCGTGTGAAGCACGTCGGCACCCTTGGACACTGCAGGCCACACGATGCCCGCATCGGCCAAGGCTGCCTTGACGACAGCAAGCTGGTCGCTCGTCCCTCGAAGCAGGGCGTCGCAGCTGCGGTACACGGCGGCGGCTCGCTGCTCCTCGTTCTGACCCGTCTTCGGTACGTCGATGTATCGAAGCGTCTGGGTGAGCCTGTCCAGTACGTAGTGGAACTGGTCTTCCCAGACGCTCAACTGGTGGCTGTTGCGCTGCCATCCGTCGCAGACGAAGCGCGTGAAGCTCGCACACGGGTTCACCGAGCTGTTGATGGACGCACGTAGCCGAGCCGAGTAAGCGAAACAAGCATGGGTCGTGCATGCGTTTCTCGGGGGCGTTACACGAGGCCAGAGGAGGCTGAGGAGCGCCATCGTCAACAGTGACACGGCAATGACGGCCAGTGAGGCGCCGCAAACGACGCGTGATCTGGTTGTTAGTTTCCTGGTTATCTGGAGAAAGAAATAAAGTAGAAACGCGTGAGCTACAACGACATCGATAACAGCCATAGTCTATGCAGACACTGATTAGATTATGTCTAATTGTCATCTTCAATAAGTGTCCTCTATAGCTCCTTCGACGTAAGTGTGAACCGTGGTTTGACTTTTATTCGACGTAAGGTAGCCGCTTGAATAAGGTTCGTTTCTGTTACTTTATTCTGTCATTCTCATATCATTACCGGCACTTTGGTGGTCAAGATAGTGGTGCCTATAAATTAGTCATGCCTCTTTAGTATGGTCATGCGGGCTTTTGAGTGATACATTAGCCTGGCAGCTAGCACATGTGGTGTGTACAGAGGCCCACTATGTATACACGTAATTGGCAATGGAAGCCGCCGGGACATCAACGTTTCACCGCCCTCCTCTCAACTCTTTCCTTCCTCACTTTGCGCGGGGAGCGTGTGACACTGCTTTCCTTGCCGCTCTCGTGACGCTTCTCTTGGTTTAAGTTTTCTTCTTCCCCATGCACCTGCTGGAGCGCGATCGAGCTGTCCCTACACGCGATTCAATTACTGCACTGGATATAGAACCCACTTTCCTGCTTTTACTTAGAACCTCTCTGAATTCGGTAACCATCATCACAATTAACCCAGTAATCGAGGTGCATCTCTTGCGCGCTCTCTTACGCAGCGCATCCTCATTTTCAACAGAAAGGATTATGCTGCGGGCGCTTACTGCAATATTTTACAACGCGTAGCCGCCATCTTTCCTCGAACACGTGACAAAGAGGGAGAGAGAACCTTGTTGAGTCACGCTGTTTGGGACTCCCCAAACAGCTGGACTCTCCCGGCCTAAGCGGCACCCGCCATAGCTCTTGGGCCCCGGAGGCTTCTCTGCCAGCTGGGCACTTTCGGCTCCAAAAATTGAGCAGTAAGGCCTTACACTGCTCCTCATTGACTACACTGCGGCCCTGTCGATTCACCTAAGAACGAGTCCGCAGGATGTTTCTCAGATCCGCCCGTACCGTAACTGGCACTTTCCCTCATGTTTTTCTGGGTACTGACATCACTACGTGTGCTATAGAGGCCCGGGATACGGCTGTGCACTGCACCGGATGAAATGCGAGCTGTGATCTACATGTGGTCTCCTCGACCCGTCGCGGTGGTCTAGTGCTATGGCACTTTCCTGCTGATCCGAAGGTCGTGGCATCGAATCGCGGCCGCGGAGGCCGCACTTCGATGGAGGCGAAATATTGAGGCCCGTGTACTGTGCGATGTCGGTGCACGTTAAGAAGACCCAGGTGGCTGAAATTTCCGGAGCTCTCCACTACGGCGTCTCTTATAATCATATCGCGGTTCTGGTACGCAAATTCCCACGAATCATCATTGCATGCGGTCGCCTAGGACACCGTGAGGACGTCTTTGCCGCACCCAATACCAAGCAATGCGTAGAGGCTGCAGAATTCTAAATCCCACCGAGGACCGCCAGTGTGAGCCGACGTGCTCTTTGCGTGAGAAAGGGCGCATGACAAAAGGTTCCGCGAGCGGTTTAAACCTCGGTATCTACTGAAGAAAAAGGCAGTGGGAGCGAGTGCGCGGTATACCAGCACCATAGGACGCGACAAAAGAACGATGCGTTTCTGGCACACAGCGTGTCTGCCGATACCCCTCGAACGGTCTCTTGGACGAAGTGGTCGCCGAAAACCGAGGCTTACTTCATATACATTGTATATAAAGTGCAGTGTTCCTCATCCTAGCATTGAAACTTCGTTTGATTTGATTTGATTTATTGATTTCCATTTACGCACGCACACACACTTACAAAGGAGTGGCAAATGATGGTGGGTGAGGAAAAAAAGCCGCACTAACGCGGCTTGAGGGATCCTCGCCGCCCAGGCACAGTATGATGATTGGTTGATTGAATTGGGGGGGTTTAACGTCCCAAAACCACCTATGATTATGAGAGACCCCGTAGTGGAGGTCTCCGGAAATTTTGACCACCTGGGGTTCTTTAACGTGCGCTGACATGGCATAGGACACGGGCCTCAACACTTCGCCTCCATCGAAATGCTGCCGCCCTGGCCGGGATTCGATCCCGCGACCCTCGGATCGGCATCCGAGTGCCATAGCAACTAGACCGCCGTGGCGGTGCGCCTATAGGTACAATATGGATTTCCGCAAAGTGTGGCATATTTGTTGTTCTTTATTCGAAGGATCTAGTATAGCGAATAATCATGCGACTGTGTAATCGCGAATCAATGTAATCACAGTCGGAATAAACATAATGTGTGTAACAGAGCCTTTCACTCTCTCACTGCGCTGGCACAGTCTGAAGATGTCATTCTGCTCTGCTTCATCCCCAGCCGCTCCCATAGCAGCTCCCATACGAGACTGCGTCGACTGCGTACAGTTCCACAACTACTGCAGCTTTCCCTGGACCTCCGTGTAGAGCCATGTAAGCACATGGTCCCTTTAGCCGACAAGCGAAAAAAACTGTACCAGGGCCTCCCTTACAGTCCCTTTATGACATTCCGCTATAGACGCCGAATGAATGAAAGCTCAACCGAAAGATAAGCAGAGCCTGCAAGACTGCGGTCGTTGTCCCTGTTTTAACGTTTGCGTCTGGTTATGATTTATGAATTGATTGCAAATGCGCTATAGCTATATTGGTTCACTGCAAGGCATTGGCTAAACCCACAGGTCGTCACGGCCAAATATACACCTAAACACAGATCTCTGTAGTAATCTCATCTAACCAAGAAATGCCGCATTGGTACGGCTTTAAGATCGCTTCAAAGCCCGACGTGCTTCACAGAACAAACTTTGCTTGAAATTACGTTTGCAGAGGTGACTCCGCCCGCGTCAGTGCGAGAACTGGCTGGATGCCCAGTGGTCGAGAGACTGTCTGGATGCTTGGCACTGGCAGCGTTTGCGGTGGTGGCACGCAGGCTAACCCCCTTGGACAGCGGTGACACCATCGTCGACTCGGCGGTTTTGAGGCTGGTGCTTGTAATAGCGCTCGGAACCTGTTTATCTTGCGGGGGAGCAGCGGCTTTAATCTTCCGTACACCTCGCGTTGTCCTCGAGGGTGTTCGGGATTCAGGAGCAGGAGCTAGGAGAAAAGTGGTTGCGATTGAAAAAAAAAAAAAAAAGCTTGGCATCTGTAAAGATATTTCGACACAAATAGACCCTTTTCTTATTCTCGTATTTATGTGTTGCTCTTCATGATTACTCAACTCTTTTAACATTGACGACACTACATAGTAATGTGCTTAAAATGTGAACCTGTTCCCGAAAACGCTGAAAAGTGCTTCCATTTTGTAACATTGGCAAGTGGCAGCTGTTTTTAGTGGCATACTCGACATTTAAAGAGACACTAAAGAGAAACAATGATTTAGTTGAGTATTATTTGAGGACACGTTGATTTCGCCGCCACAGGTTCAGTATTAGAAGAGAAAAAGTTCGACAATCCCTAAGCGTATCCTTATGAGATGAGAACGCGAAAGCGTTTCTTTTGGCTTGATTGTTTTTGCGGAGGGGTTCTGGAAACTGGTGTTGCCGAGTTAAGAGCGCTTGTCCACTTCCAGTCGCGGATTCCCCTTTCCTACGCCGGAGCTGCAGACGGTTGCTGCGGCGGAGTGGCGGAGCCGAGCGTGCGCCCAGTGTTCCTACGGTGACGCCACGCAGCTGGGCGCGCGGGCACGCAGCAGAACAAGCTTTGCTTGAAGTTACGTTTGCAGAGGTGACTCCGCCCGCATCAGTGCGAGAACTGGCTGGATGTCTAGTGGCTGGATGCCCAGTGGATGCCCCGCATCAAGATGATTAAAGTCCGCATCAAATGGAGTGAGAGAAGGGGTGCTAATGCACTTGCAGCCAAGTTTTCTGATATGGTAGGCTTCCAGACTCCGACGGTGCCTTTAGGTCTCAAGAATGTACCAACTCGCCCAACAAGAGGTTTCGATGAAGATCTCCCGTTGAGTTCGTGATTTCCTCGCTTTTCTGTGGCTCCCTTCCTTTTTCTCTTTCACTACCTTCTCCCTGATTCCCTGTTCTCCACTTTGAGACATTTACTGCACCGCTCCAAACTCTTTGTAATACTCCAATGTAATACTTTATCTCGATTCCACGACGTGCCGCGTTCGGGGCGAAAGATGATCTTATCGCGTTTAGGCATCCTACGGACCATCACGGCGACGCCGCCGGCAAATTTTCGCTCTACGAGTTGCTGTAAGTTGGACTGCTATATAATTAAAAAAAAAATATCGCTTCGATTGAGAATCACCTAGGTCTTGGCATGGCGTAAGCTTCAGTGGAACCATCGGGCTATGATACATGGCGTGAAGAAATATCTGAACTTATTTGAATACCAGTGCGTTCTTTTGCGTACGGCGCATGGACGTCCTCCAACCCACCCAACCTCTACAGATGCGGCCCAATGTCCATACACTGTGCAGCACCTGTATAGGCGAGCCGTCACACCTGGAACCAAACGCAGGACGTCATCATGCTCACCGTCAGGTGGTTAACCCGCACAGCTAATATTTAAGGTGATTTAAAAAGTTCGCGAAGTGTGCCGTGAACGTACTTGTTCTAGTGGAGACTGCCAGCGAGGACGCCGCCTTTGCGCCCGACGTTTCGGCGTGGGTTGCTGGGCGTCCACCGGAGCCAATGCGGCGGACAACAGAGCCACCCTGCGAGCTGCGAGGCGTGGGCGCGCGCTCTCGCCTGCTGCCGTCAGAACTCTTCTTGTCGTCTTGCGGCAGCTCACACTTGGCAGACTGATAGCCCGAGTCCGTGGGATCCATAGTGGTGTGGAGGCTGCCTAGAGACGAGAAATCTGCAGGTGGATTCGCGACGTGGAACTTCTTGAAGCTGTGAAGCCAGTGAGGAAGGATCCCGGATGCCAAAAGATGTCGAGCCGCCTTCGATTCTTTTCTTCTTCTGGCTCATGCAGCGCGCCACGCGCAAGAATGACGGTGATGATACGCCGCTGCTGCTAATGTACTACGTCGCATGACGTTTTTGATGTCAGAAAATAAAAATCTTTTTGTAAAGTAAAAGAAAAAAAATCAGTAAAGCAAGAAGAATGGTGGAACTAGGAAAATAAATTTCATGCGGAATGCTAGGAGGCTAACGAGATCATTGGCATGCAGTTTGCCGCCCAGCACTGGAGAATGAGGTGAGAGAGAGAAGAAACGAAATAACAAGAAACAAGAAAGAGGGATCGGGAAGTGTACTGTGCGTTGTCACTGCACGATAAATAACTGCAGGTGGTCGAAATTTCCGGAGCAGCCCACTACGGCGTCTCTCATAATTATACCGTGATTGTTATGTTGCCGCTCATAAGGCGATCGTACAGAAGGGACGGCGTAGCACCGTACGCTATACAAAGCTTCTTTCTCGGCTCTCTCTCTGCATGGTCTTGGACAACAATTATCAATGGAAAGCAAACTGCTCCCATTGAGCGGCTGGTCTCCCACGCTGGCCCCCAGGGGTTCCTGGTACGAGACCCTTCCCTTTCGCTGAACGTCGCTCGGGGGGGTCGCGGCTGCGCGACCGTACTTGTCCTCTCAGTGGCCGTTTCGGGGAAGAGCAGCTCGGACGCGTAGGAGGAGAATGCATGAAAAGTGCGCCGTCGCTTGAAGCGACAATGCGCTTGGCCCAACCAATTCTTTAACGACCAGCATGCGCTTTCGGCGCGCCGACTGGAACGAAGGGGTGAGTCGCAGCAGTGCACGGTCCGAACTGCGGGAAAGGCGAAGACACGCTGTGTTTCCTGGAACGACAGGGTTCGACTGGATGAGCGTGGGAGATGGCCCGAATGCCGCAGGGCTGCTACGATACCGATATTTCGATTGTGAGAATATCTGAGAGCGTGGGATAAGGAGAGGGAGAGCCATGATGGGAAAGAATGCCAAAATGCCTGTTTAAACTGCAAAGACGCTGCTGTCGAGATTAGGGACAGCCCACTAGGGAGTGGCTTAATCTGAGGATAAACAGATTGGATGACAGAAGGTTGAGGCGGACCAGCAGTGGCCACCTCCCCTTTTTCTTTGTTACCGCAAGGTACTAAAGACTGGACGGGATTCGTTTCCCTTCAGTCTAGGCTGTAATCACTTAACTGATCGATCAGTAAGACTCCGTACGATGCAACTTCTGTCTGGGCCGTAACCACTCGGTGGTCGAACAGTGAGACTAAGTTCGTTGTATGTAGTAACAGTGTTCTAGGCTCTAACTTAAGAAAAGTTAAGTAGAAGAGTAAGACGCTGTTGATGTCTATGTTATCATCAGTGTGCTTCGGCAAGATGTACATATGACTGTAAATATTTTGCTACAATATACCTTCAAGTTCATTACCTCCAACCTGCCTCCTGCTTCATCGACGTCGATCATCTTCTTGACGGGACTTCAGTCCACATCAAGGAGAAAACGAACAAGAAAAACATAACTGGCGCAGTCGGACAGGGATCGGCGAAGCTCTACAGCACCATACACTGGACCAGTGCCGAGGAGACCGAGGGGCAAGGCATCCGTCAGCCACCAGCGGCAACGTCGAGACGATCCCACAGCAGCCAACTCCGGCACCGTGGAAGAGATCCAGGAACGACAGTGCATACAGGAAGGGGTGAGCAGGATTTCTTGCGTTTTTCTCTAGTTGGCATGGCAGTTTATGTGTAGAGCACATGGTGAGAACACGCGGGGGTGCTGAAACAATGGAGTCTAATGGAGATGAAGGTGCGAGTGCGGTAGCAATGGATCGGAGTCGAGAGCCATCAAATCATGGTATTCTAAATTCTGATCAGTCAAATGAGGCGAGAGTGCCTACTCAGAGGCAAGAATCGATGCAGCAGGCATCTCAGGTTTTGCCGAATTCAAGTGAAACGAGAACGCTCGAACTTGAAATTCAAAGGCTCAATCTCCAGATTGAGTACGAAAAGCTATTGCAAACTAGAATGAACGCGGAACGTCTCAATGGCACGTTGTCCAACTCTGGGTCGGAGACGGGCGATCGGGGGCGACGGTGTTTCGATTCTGTCCAGCAATGTGCAAAAGTGCTGAAAGGGTTCCGCCTGCCGAGTGACGCGGATGTGCCATTATGGTTTGAGGAAGTAGAAAAACTATTTGCTACTTACCAAGTACCGTATGAGAGTCGCGTGCATTTGGTTATACCAGCACTAACTGAACGAGTTCGTTACCTACTGCGTAACCTCAACTCTGAAGAGAGTGCAGATTACGAGGCAGTTAAAGCAGCAGTACTGACGGAACTGAAGCTTTCTCCGGCAGAGTATCTGCAGAGGTTCGAAAGAGCGGTAAAGCGGAAGGAAGAGACGTGGGCGCAGTTCGCGTCCCGCGTGAAAACTTATTTCTCCTACTACCTCCAAGTGAGAGAGGCCGACACGGTAGAAGTGATGGCAGAACTCATGGTTGCTGACCGCATAAAATCGGGCCTTAGCACGGAGGGTCTTGAGTATGTGAGACTAAGAGAAGGCGAGGGATGGCTTAGGCCAACTGAGATCGCTAAAGTGCTGCAAACTTTCGAACAAGCGAAAGGAAAAGGGCGTGCTTCAAAGCAACCAACTGTAGAAATGGGGCAGAAGCCGGCGACACGAGTAGAGAAAGGGGCTCTGAAGTGCCACTTATGTCACGGCTCAGGCCATTTCGCTAAAGAGTGCCCGAAGTCTAGTGATAAGGAGAGCAACCCGAAGAAGGCTACCGAGCCAAAGCGGAAGGTCCAAAAGGTAACGTTATCCCACGAGACGGAAACTGAAATACCTGATGGAGTACTTAGCGCAAAGGTGAAGTCTCTAAACACGAGGGTGAAGGCACAAATAAACTGCAGTTAATTCCCGTATCATGTGCAGGTATATCCGCAGATGCAATTTTGGATACAGGGAGTGAAATAACTGTCTTTCGGGAGAGTCTGCTTCCGAGAAGTTTAGTAGAGCCGTCTGGCAAGGTGAGATTGGTGTCTGCTTTTGGTAAAACTATCGAGGCAAGGCTAGTTACGTTGCCGGTCAAATTAAATAGCCCGCGAGAGGTTACGGAGCCTCAGAGCGTCGACCTACTCTGCGCGTTAACTGATGAGCTCGTCGAGGGCACAGATTGTTTGTTGACCGAGGAAGATTGGAAACTTTTGTCGAAGGCCAGCAGCCCTCTGGCACCCTGTCGAGCACCGGCCGAGCCTGCTCCCGAGGCAGAACAAGCAGTAGAGAAACCAAAGGTCGTGGCATGCAATCTTACTTTGGAGAAGAAAGACGTTTCCGGCGAAGATGCGCAAATTGATGAAGAAAGGGAGGCATCATTAGGCCAGAGAGAAGAGTTCCGCAAAGTGCAGTTGGGTGACACTACGCTAAAGAAATGTTGGGAAGATGCGCGTAGTGGGAAATCCGGCATGTTCATTTCAGACGGACTGTTATATCACTGCGACTCAATAGCAGGCACTCGAGTGAGTCAGCTAGTTGTCCCCAAAGATAAGCGCACTGAGGTGATGCACTTAGCCCATGAGTCGCTATGCGGGGGGCACCTGGGGCCAAAGAAAACAAGAGCTCGCATTAGGTATAATTTTTTTTGGCCAGGTATGGCGAAGGAGATATTAGGGCATTGTCGTTCGTGCCATGAATGTCAAATTCGGTCAGACAGGCGTCGCACAGATAAAGTGCCTATAACTCCGCTCACTAGACCCGAGCACCCTTTCCAAGTTGTCAATGTAGATGTGATCGGACCCCTCGACACACCGTCAGCGAGAGGGCATAAGTACGCGCTGTGCTTAGTGGACCTTTGCACGAGGTGGCCGGAGGTGGTTCCACTGCGCTCTTTGACCGCTAAGGCGACTTGCGATGCACTGATTGAGATATTCAGTCGCACAGGCGTTCCGGAGATGATCTGCTCCGATCAGGGCACTAATTTCAAATCTCAGCTCACGCAAACGATGATGGAGAAATTAGGTTGCACGCCAAGGTTCTCAACCCCAGAACACCCAGAGAGTAATGGAGTTGTAGAGAGGTGGAACCGAGTACTGAAAAACATGTTGTATCATGTCATTCAGAGAGACTCTAAGAATTGGGACAAATTGATCCCAATGGTTTTATGGGCTTATCGGGAAGTTCCCCATGAGGTAACCGGAGTAGCTCCGTTTCGTCTATTGTATGGAAGGAATCCCACGGGACCGCTTCTAATACTGCAGAGGACGTGGACGGGAGAAATGCCGGTGCCCGCAACATTGAGAGAAAGCCCCGCTAAGTATTTACAGCAACTTAAGGAGCAGCTCGAGACGGCCGCTAATATTGCTGAGCTAACTAGTGCAACTCATCAGGAGAGTTACGCCAGTGCCTATAATCGCAGCACCAGGCTCAAAGCTTTTAACGTTGGCGACCAGGTTGTGGTTTTCGACAATGATCGGAATTGTAAGATGTCACCTAAATGGCTAGGCCCATTCACAGTGGTTGGACGTGAGCGCGAACACTCTTACCGCGTTGAAACATCTGAGGGAAAGGTGAAAAGTGTCCACGCCAACAACATTCGACCTTACTATACAAGGGTCAGTCATATTGGGGTAGTCTTCGATGAGGACCATGATTTTGGGGAGGTGGAATATGCTCCACAACCAACCACTATAAAGCGGGAAGAGCTAGTGCTAACGAGCGAGAAGGTTGCTCACCTTGATGCTGACGCGCAGGCGGAAATACAGGCGGTGTTCCAAAGACATTGCACACTCTTTGACGGCACCCCGGGTATAGCGAAGGTAGACGAACATAGGATAGAAATAGAACCGGGCCACCAGCCAAAAAAGGTGTTTCCTTATCGGGTGCCGGAACTATTAAAGAAGGAAGTCAGCCGGCAAGTTGACGAACTTTTGACTTGGAAGTTGATCTACCCCACGGAGAGTGAGTTTGCACACCCGGTAGTATGCGTCGGAAAAAAGGATGGGACTATCCGCATGTGTGTGGACTACAGGGCGTTAAATGCCGTCACCAAAGCGGATGCGTTCCCTATGATGAATCCTCAGGAATTGATTTTCCGAGTAGGCAGAGCGCAGTTCATTACGGTAGTGGACCTTAGACGCGGGTACTGGCAGGTACCGATGGAAGAGAAGAGTCAGAAATTCACCGCGTTTGTAACGCACGAGGGTCAGTACGCATGGAAAGTGATGCCTTTCGGGCTAAAAAATTCCGCGGCAACCTTTCAAAGAATGGTGAATAAACTCTTGTCGCAACATCAAATGTATGCCACGGCATACCTTGATGATATTGCTATTTTTTCTAGCACTTGGGAGGAGCACTTAAAGCATCTCGACATTATTCTTAATGTCTTAGAGAAGGCGGGACTGAAAGCCAGTCCGGAGAAGTGTCAGATTGCGCGATCCCATATACATTACCTGGGGCATATTGTCGGTTCAGGGACACACGCACCAGACCCTGAAAAAATAGCAGCGATTAAGAACCTGGTACCACCGCGCACCAAAAAGGAACTACGCAGCCTGTTAGGACTGTGCGGTTACTATCGCGAGTACGTCCGAGGATATGCAGAGGTGACGAGCCCGCTCACGCTGTTAACAAAGAAAGCGGTACCTAATAAGATACCCTGGCCGGAGGAAGCTCAGGCAGCATTTGAGATGCTCAAACAATCTTTGTGCGAGGCCGTGGCGCTAAACACCCCAGAGCCATCTCAGCCCTACTGGCTTTTCACAGACGCCTCAGCTACGGCGGCGGGAGCATGTTTGGCGCAAATGTCAGCTGAGGGAGGAAGAGAGGCCTATCGCCTTTGCAAGCCACCGCTTCTCACCGACCCAGATGCGTTGGTCGACAATTGAGAGGGAAGCGTTCGCAATAATATGGGCCTTAAAGAAGTTTGACTACTGGCTTTTCGGTGCCATAGTAAACGTCGTTTCCGACCACAATCCGCTGTCGTACCTTACAACTTCTACTCCGCACGGGGCGAAATTGACAAGATGGGCGCTGGCGTTACAGCGATATCATGTCTCGGTACAACATCGGAAGGGTATATGTAACGGGAATGCGGATGCATTATCGAGGCTCCAGAATAGTTTATGGAAGCCATCAGAATAACAGTGTCATGCCAACTGAGGGGGGAACGTGAATGTTCCTGCCCACCCGCTGCTGTATATTGTGGACTGTGTGATTGACAATACAACAAACAGACACTAGTGATCTTACTGCTTGAAGCAGCAATGGTGTGCTTGATCGTTTAGCATGTATTTGTTTTCGTTTCTTGTATTCTCCTGTCGTGTTGTCTCGCAATTGTGTTTGATGTTTGTGTATACTGTTGTATGGTTAGAAAGTCCAGTGACCTAATCGCGGCAGTGATTTATCGTACCACTGAGCGTAGAACAGCCCAGCGTACTCTTTAGGGGGGACGTGTTATGTTGCCGCTCATAAGGCGATCGTACAGAAGGGACGGCGTAGCACCGTACGCTATACAAAGCTTCTTTCTCGGCTCTCTCTCTGCATGGTCTTGGACAGCAATTATCAATGGAAAGCAAACTGCTCCCATTGAGCGGCTGGTCTCCCACGCTGGCCCCCAGGGGTTCCTGGTACGAGACCCTTCCCTTTCGCTGAACGTCGCTCGGGGGGGTCGCGGCTGCGCGACCGTACTTGTCCTCTCAGTGGCCGTTTCGGGGAAGAGCAGCTCGGACGCGTAGGAGGAGAATGCATGAAAAGTGCGCCGTCGCTTGAAGCGACAATGCGCTTGGCCCAACCAATTCTTTAACGACCAGCATGCGCTTTCGGCGCGCCGACTGGAACGAAGGGGTGAGTCGCAGCAGTGCACGGTCCGAACTGCGGGAAAGGCGAAGACACGCTGTGTTTCCTGGAACGACAGGGTTCGACTGGATGAGCGTGGGAGATGGCCCGAATGCCGCAGGGCTGCTACGATACCGATATTTCGATTGTGAGAATATCTGAGAGCGTGGGATAAGGAGAGGGAGAGCCATGATGGGAAAGAATGCCAAAATGCCTGTTTAAACTGCAAAGACGCTGCTGTCGAGATTAGGGACAGCCCACTAGGGAGTGGCTTAATCTGAGGATAAACAGATTGGATGACAGAAGGTTGAGGCGGACCAGCAGTGGCCACCTCCCCTCTTTCTTTGTTACCGTAAGGTACTAAAGACTGGACGGGATTCGTTTCCCTTCAGTCTAGGCTGTAATCACTTAACTGATCGATCAGTAAGACTCCGTACGATGCAACTTCTGTCTGGGCCGTAACCACTCGGTGGTCGAACAGTGAGACTAAGTTCGTTGTATGTAGTAACAGTGTTCTAGGCTCTAACTTAAGAAAAGTTAAGTAGAAGAGTAAGACGCTGTTGATGTCTATGTTATCATCAGTGTGCTTCGGCAAGATGTACATATGACTGTAAATATTTTGCTACAATATACCTTCAAGTTCATTACCTCCAACCTGCCTCCTGCTTCATCGACGTCGATCATCTTCTTGACGGGACTTCAGTCCACATCAAGGAGAAAACGAACAAGAAAAACATAACTGTGATTTTAGGGCGCGAAACCCCCGAAATTATTATTATTATTATTACGTCGAGCGGAACTGCTTTATCGCTAGGGTTACAGCGGGCTTTTTTCTTAAAGGGACCCTGAAACGATTTTGGTGATTTTGTACGAATGAGTTGCACCGATAGCTCGAGTTCTGATATATCAGTACCAGCACTCTGCGTAAACGTGTAACTTCCTACAAAGTTTTCAATACGCACATTGTGAAAGATCGACTAGACTCGAAGCGTTTTTAACCGCCCCTGTCAACGGGACATGCCATGGGTGCCACGAAGCGCAAGCCATACGACGTCACAAGCACCGAAGGGCCATCCAACGGTATCGCCGCGGCATCTGGCGGCGTACAGACGAGTCGCCGGCGCACTATTACAGAGGCTAGCACTGCCAAAGCCGGCGACCTCAGTAACGACATCGCGGCGCTATAGGCGATGCGCAAAGCGCCGACGACGCCATCTGCCGCCACGGCTCGGAAGCGTTGGTGGGTCCGAGCGAGCAGTGTTCCCGCGAGCGTGTACGCGTGTGCGTGAATGGATGTGTTTTCATCGTGATTTAACGACTCTCTCGGGCTTCAGAGATGCCGAAAAATAACTGCTGCGTTGTCGGCTACTCAGACACACACAAGAAATCGCCACGAACGCACTTATACAGATTTCCGGTGCTATTTCATGAGCGAGAGCGACGGCGGCGGTGGATTGCGGCTGTACGACGCAGAAGGCAAGCAATCGCGCTGTTTGCAGGAGTGTAAAGTCCGAGGACCTCGATGAAGAATAAACCAGGCTTCGAAGTGCGGCGGAAGACAATACGCCTGAAGAGCGCCGAGCAGCGAGACCCTACGATGCCGTTTCTTTTTTTCTAAAGAGAAAAACCCAGAACATCACGCGCTCGCGATCCTACTTCGTCTTCTTTCGCGCCCGCTATTTCTCTTTTCTTGTTAACAGCAGTGTTAGAACGATTATCGTGTTTTATTTCTCCATTTATGTCGCTACGTCTTCAGCGAACCCTACTACGTTTACACTTGGTCGCCTCGCCTGCATTGTAGACGCTACAATGCGCATGAGGTTGTTAGTACTGATAAGACGCGATGCGTAGGCTCTCTTGAAAAACGAATGGCGCGAAGCGCAATGTCAGAGAATGTGGGGCAGGTGACGGCTCCTTTACAAAATCGCCGTGGAATCACACGTGTGCTGCACGAAATCGGCTGCATTCTACCTATTGATGGCACTGGAATGCGATCACCGGTGCAGAATGTTCGCTGTGCGCTCGCCTCAAGTTGCATATTAGCTGTAGAACATGGCACCTATGCACATTTAAGACTTTGACGATCGCGTAGAATGTAACGCCATTTTGCAACACTTGGTAATAGCTGCAAAAAACCTAGCAAATACGTAGCCAAGCTGCTACGACAAGCTATAGGTGACCACCAGCTCCGCAGTGACTCAGTCTCGCGCCACTAGCGCAAGCTGCCGAGGTATATATTCACAAGCCCCGCCATGGTGGTCTAGTGGCTATGGTACTCGGCTGCTGATCCGAGGGTCGCGGGATCGAATCCCGTCCGCGGCGGCTGCATTTCGATGGAGGCGAAATGTTGAGGCCCGTGTGCTGTGCGATGTCAGCGCACGTTAAAAGAAGCCCAGGTGGTCGAAATTTCCGGAGCCCTCCACTACGGCGTCTCTCATAATCAGAGCTGGTTTTGGGACGTTAAACCCCACGAAACAAAACAATATATTCACAAGTTTATCGTGCTGGTTCCAGTTTTACCAACGCCGACCCTTCGCGTGGCCGCACCCGTGAAATCCATGCGCCGGTGCGACAGCGATCCCTCAAAATCTACTATATAAACACATGGCAAGTAAACGCTGTGTCGAGAAAACAACGTTGGTTCACGCCTCAACGCATGCAGGCATTAGTGATCGGGACGTTATAAAGAAAGCGGTGCGATGAGCTCCACTTTGTAGGGAAGCTTGTTGACGCTTGTCTGTGGCAAACACTTGGCGCGTATGGTGGCATTGTCGTCCCACACAGCTGTGACATCGGACACATGTCCACTATTATAATGTGCAGCTCCTTTGCACACACTATCGCCGCAAAAGTAATTATCTAGGACGTGCACAAGCGGCAAATCGCACGCGCGCACTTCCGCGATGCTTGCAGTGAAATGAGGCGTCTGCTACGCGACCCACCACCGGTTCCAACGGCCGCCGCTACGCGGCTTTCAGTGGCGCCCCTATAGGCGCTGCGCATGGCGTATATTCTAGGCACTATAGCGGCGCTATGTCGCTACGGAGGGCTCTGCACAGCGGCTGACGTTGGAGGCGCAGTCGTCGCTAGCGCGCACTCCGCACCTGATCGAGTTGAGGAGGAACAGCAGTGGTAAGAAGGAAGGCGACAGCAATAAGACCATAGCTGCCTTAGCGCAAGATGCTTCGCTTTATTTATGGTGTGAATGATTTCACAATTGTGTTGGCTAATCAGTGACACAATGTCAAAAATTCACAGCATATCCACGGAGTGAATGATGATGAGTGGGCGAAGCTCCGGATGTTCATCGTAGATCGTGCCGAGTTCCGGATTAGTTTAGTTAACGCGCACGCTATGAATCCTTATGGTTCAACTACGCACAAGTGAAATCTCCCGCCGGCACTTCATTGCAAGATCTAGTGCATATATATATATATATATATATATATATATATATATATATATATATATATATATATATATATATATATATATATATATATATATATATATGGGTGGCCGGTGAACGGTTCTCCAGCGCGAGCAGTCGGTATTTTTCAATCAAGAAACTCGCTAGAAGACGCTGCCTGCGTCAAGCTTGTCTCTCGCGGGTGAGGGCGCGTTCTCCTTCTTTGCGAGCTGGTAGCGCGTTCATCGAAGAAAGAGCGATGATTGATTATTGATTGTGGTTCGGTTAGGAAAGGACGCTAATTTCTGCAGCCCGTGTAGGGAGCACGGCTAAGCGTCCGTAGGGGTAGGGGAAAGGGAGTGAAAGAGGTAGAGAGGAGAGAAAGGCCGTAGTGGAGGGCTCCGGAAATTTAGACCACCTGGGGTTCTTTAACGTGCACTGACAACGCACAGTACACGGGCCTCTGGCATTTTCGCCTCCATCGAAAATGCGACCGCCGCGGCCGGGATCGAACCCGCGTATTTTGGGTGGCAGCCGAGTACCGTAACCACTACACCACCGCGGCGGACAAAGAGCGTTTCCATAGTCAACGCGCGCCTTTCGCTCTCTCTGTCTCTCTCTCTCTCTCTCACAAGACAGCAGATGGAAGAGTGAGAGAGCTCGCGCGCCGGGAGGCACGCGCCGAGGGCGCGCCTCCCACACGCGCCCTCCTAGTAGCGCGTTCCTAGTAGGTAACGCGTTACTACAACGGACGGACAGACCCAAACCTTAAGGAGCTTGGCCCCTAAAAAAATAAATAAATAAACGTTTCAAGGCCCTTTAATTTATTTTGAAGCTTCAGCGCATGGCACTATTGTGCCGTGACGGAGCCAACTTCGCCACGTGACACTAACGTGCTGCGGCGAAGACAGCTTTGCGCGAAATTGCATCAATGTCATGCGGTGAAGCGTAATAGGATTGGGAAAAGGCCACAAGCTGTCGCAGGCCACAGTACTGGAATAACAACAAGCCAAGAACACGTCGGCAGACTTGTCTAGTTAGCCGCTGTTTTCGGTGTCCGGAGGAATCGCGACGTTGACACGCGTGTTGCTGCTTCCCAAGTATATAGAGCAGCTACCCTTGTTTTATGACAGCACTGAACAGATGCAAGTTTGGTACTGTGAAGGAAAAAGTGTTGTAAAATGCGTAATTTTGTTGTGCATTATTTGCTATAAAGCAACTTGCTCTATTGCCTCTGGCTGATGAAAATTTTTACAAAAGTCAAAAGTAGCATTCGTATTTGAAAACTATTCGATTAAAGACGACTGTCCAGTTCCTCGGCAATCGGCTACCTATCCTCCCCTTTCGCTCTCATTCACAACCTGTCTCTACTGGATAGTCGCTGAAGGGGAGGAAGTATAGCTACACCTAATCGCACAGGCGGTCAAAATGCTCGGCCTATAACTTTGGGCTGAAACAAAACTCTTATGCTGCTACTACTACACTATTCGATTCAATTCACACTTAGTTTTCACGATTCCAATTCTCTTTGAAGTTGACTAGGTGTTTGCACACTCCATGGTAATTTCCCAGTTGTGGGACCCGCTCTCATAACTGCGGTAGCAAAACTGGAAAACACTGCCTCGGTCGCTTTCCGTCACTACCAATTTCCCGCCGTATGTTGTGTTATGTTATTTTATATCCGCTGCACCCTCCCACCGTTACCTTGCCCCCCCCCCCCCCCCTTTTTTTTTTTTGCCGCAAGGGGTTCCCTGTCACTTCCACTCGTCCAGATGGGGGTCCTGACACGTCTATGCCTGAGAACCACTGGGGCAGGTCAGATGCGTGATATCCGGACACACTGAACGTTACACTGCGCAAGCCAGGCTAGCCGTCATGAACAAAAGAGAACCATTAGAAACAAAAAGGTATTTTGCGCAGATCACTGCAAAAATGCGTTGCAACGTTGCTTAGTCTTTTAGGGACCTGTCATTCCGATTGAAATCATCAAGCTTGTTATGCCAGTGCGTGACCCTAATCAATCAATCAATCAATCGATCGATCGATCAAATTTTATTTTTGCCATAAACAATGCATAATGTTACAGCGAGAAGTAGGAACCCCGCGGTAAACACGCAGTTAACTTGAGCCGCCCAGAAGATGGTGCGCGTTTTTAGAGCGTAGCTCCTAGGCACCCGTTCGGTTCATCGTCGGCGACTTAACCGAGTGACCAATCTATGACACAGGGGCGGATAAACAAGAACAAACGCTCAGCGCAGCGGCGAATGTAGGACAGTGATGTCGAGGAGAGCGAGATGAGGAAGTGGGAGAAGACACAGTGAAAGAATGAGGAGGAAAGCGGAGGCGGAGGGTAGTGACGCCAGAAACACAGCGTTGCATGAGCAGAGGCCTGTGTGCGGCGGCTGACAGTCGGCGCCACAATAGCACGCCATCGTCAATGGCCGATAACTTCATCGGTGAACGGACGATGGTGAACGCTTCTGCCGATGCCATAATTGGAAACAAAGAGGTTCATGAACGGAGGTCTACCTGCTGCGACAGCTGCGAAAGGAGCCCTCTACATCGACGGAATGATACCTGCAGGACATTATCCGCGCCAGCAATCCTACCCACAGCGTATTCGCCTTACAGTCAATTATTTCCTGTCAACGAGCGATGCAACCGGCGGAACTGCTTTTGAAGGGAAAAACTGCAACGAAAGTTTTTTTCCGCCCCGAATGTATTCCCTTGACGCAGTTGCGGAATTATTTGAGAATGAAAGGGAAAGTTAGCATCGGCCTGTTTGTAGCACAAGCTAATAAGGAAATCCATACGGATTTCTCAGAAATGGGCTTCCGTGTAGATTTCCTTGTATACCGTTGTGCTACAAAACGGGTGGATGCTAATTTTCCCTTTCATAAACGTTACTCCACCTTGCGAGCTTCCGCAG
The DNA here is from genome assembly GCA_013339685.2 of Hyalomma asiaticum. Classification (NCBI taxonomy): domain Eukaryota; kingdom Metazoa; phylum Arthropoda; class Arachnida; order Ixodida; family Ixodidae; genus Hyalomma; species Hyalomma asiaticum. The sequence continues at coordinate 88,407,493 of CM023483.1, read as the reverse complement.
AACTCGTTTGCCGAAGTTATTTGAGGGTAAGAAATTAGGTTGTTTCATGTGATTTCTTACTGCGAAAACGCACAACTCCAGTGATGTTTCGAGGTTAATAGATATTAACGAAATTCGCTGGGTACGTTCTTTGGCATGCTTCCGGCACCTGCGCAAAATTATAGGCTCGAGAGATGCGCAGATTGCTTACAAATCATTTTTTACTGATTACCTCAAAGCGCCCACCTGGCTTCCTAAAATTATTGGCCACACTGTGTGGCGACAGAAGCACACTGGTACTATGGTCCATAGAATACTATGGTCCCTAGTATTATCCCTAGTATGGTACTTATGGGTTCCTAGTATTCTAGGGACCATACCGGTACTGTACCACGGCCTTCGAGATCTGCGCGTGCCGGCCTACCTTCGAGTATGGTCCCTAGTACCATGGTCCCTAGTATGTCCCCTAGTATGGCACTATGGTCCCTAGTATTCTGGCGACGATACCGGTACTATATACCACGGCCTTCGAGATCTGCGCGCACCGGCCAACCTTCGCGACATTACCGCCAGGCATTGACTGATTGACTGATTTGACGTCGCTACTGGGTTATATTTCAGTTTCGGTTTCACGCTTTTTTGCTCATTAAATACTATTTTCGCATTTACTGAGCATTTCTACTATCATGAGTGTGGACAGGAGCGCCTCGGGAAGACAGAGCCGCTATTACCTTCACATGCTAAAAAAAAAAAAAAAATCGCCGGAGTTGGGCCTTTTAAGGGCCATTTCGGTCCAAAAACTAAGCGTGACAAAAGCACCCCGATTCCTACAAGAAAAGCTGAAGTGCGTTGTTGTAGGCGAATCGTTCATGGTTAAGAATTCAGACACGGTTGTTGAGTACCTAGGCAGGTAAAAAGCAGGTCACCGCTATCTGGGTCGACGGGAACGGTGTGTATTATTCTTTGTTCCTAGATTTAATCTTGAAGTGCGATAAGAAGATAATCATTTGGAAGCCTTTGATCTTCAAAATGCCACCAGGCTTTCTGTGCGCGTGTTTTTAAATGTTACTCGTTGTTTAGATGCACTCATATACAGATATAAGCTGCGAGGATTTCCCTTTTTTACAGAAACACGCTGTTCATATTGTCTTCCTTCTTGTCAGATGTTTTAGCTTCTGGTGGCAAACGTATTTCGGTTTGTAGATGAGTATTTGATCTTACTTGATGTCAGGACACCGCGGAACGCGATAATTCCAAATATACTTACCATCTTTTCTGCATCCACTGATTATTACAAATGGTATGGCTCTAGGAAAACCTTGGATTCCGATACCTTAAGCTACCATATGCTGACGAACGCACTTGTTGGGTGTACGAACCGCGTGCTAGCAGGCATTTGCTCCAATAAGATTGTGACCTCTGAACTATAGTCACGCGAAACATAGCCAAGCCATGCACACAGATACCCTTAAAAAGTTGTGTCCTCTTCAGTGACTCGAAGCCTCAACCGATAAGCACATCATTCAACAGACGCAGCGTACCCAAAGCGTTTGCTAGCATAATTCTTGAAGGATTTCTCATAAATGAACACAGACTAGAACTGTCATCTTGATGGCTATCTTCTACGCCTTTCTTATAGAGAAGCCTCTAACTGCCGTCCTACCTTACATGTGTACTTTTTCGCACAATCTGAAAATGGAGCTGAATATTTTGACAGAATTACCTGTCATGGTTGGGAACTTGATCTGAAATTTGGGAAAGACTCAAACCAAAAGGGTTTATTGCTCATCGTGTTAATGTTCGTGTTGCATTTTCGACACCCGATAAAAAAAGTAGCGACAGGCATTGTTAAGCACAAAGATGCGTTTGTACAGTGCACCGCAAACGTTGTGTACTGCGTGCCTGTGTCTTGCGGTAAGACGTCTATGGCTCAAGCTGGACAGGTGTCTCCATGTTATAGACTACCTCAGCTCAAGCACAACATAGAAAAGTGTAGGCAAGGCAGTCTGGTTAACCAGTGTTCCCGATGCGGATGCATTCCGAAGGTCTACAAGTTGTATGTTGTTTACAGAAGTCCGGGAGAGATTACACGAGAAACTACCGAGGCTGACTTGGTATAAAAAATTGGAATCACTTTATATAGGCGACGCTTCATTCTTTCTACTTGCCAAAAAAAAATATTAAGGGAATTTCTGTACACGATGTGAATCTGTGCACTCTGCGACGTCTGCGTTATAGATGTGCGCGACTCTGAAAAATAAACCATTTGCAAGTGAGCGCCTGTATATCTCGTCGTATGCGTTCGTCCGTCTGTTGTTTATGCGCTGTTGAGACGACCATGAGCTAACTATACTGCAACGTTACCGGCCTGCGAGAGTGCTTTGTTTGCCACTGCTGCATAGTGCGCGGCGCAAGCAGAAACTCAGCAACACCGACGCTATCCAGATGTGAATACGTGCCGGCGAAACAAGAAGTGATCGCTGCCGCCGGGACATAAATGTATGTCTCTCTGAAGTTTTTTTTTCTTTCTTTTGTTTAGCGTATCGCAATATCGGAAGGACTAAAACAGCTGCGCTGAAATTTCGCATGCAAATTATTACGATCGTCAGTGAACTTCTTTTTAAAGCTCTTTTGATATTACCCGTGGTTCATGGCGCCCAGGAGGCGTGTATATAGGTATTATTTGCGACGGTGTCCGAATGTAAACGTGGAATAATTCGCAAAGCAGCGTCTGAGCGTGTTATGTTGTATAACTCCCGAAAAAATGCTTCATTTGTTTTGTTTACAGATGGTGGTCGCTGCACGCTGCTGGTCACTCGCGGCGATGTGTTGAAATTCACCGTCTAGAAATCGTTTCGTTTGCTCCCTGTCGCCGATAAACTCCGGCCATTCGATGCCCGGCTTCCGGGTGTAGTTCGTCACGGTCGGTAACGAGAGCAGTTCTTTCTCAAACTTGCGCACGAAGTAGATCCACGCTTTTCTCTTGTCGCCACACTCGTTCAGTGGTGTCGGTGTTGTCGCTTCCATGTTCGAGATCGTCGACGAATTCGGCTGCGCCAGCAATTCGATGTCCTCGAGCGATCTGACGTAGTAGTCGGGGTGCGACTCCAGACGGTCGAGGACCTCCAACATCTGGTCGTCCACTTGGTAAACCTCCCCACATATTTCCTGCGTTGAGAAAAATAATAAAAAATGGGGTTGTTGACAGGGGGGGTAGTCGTTCTGAATATACCTCACAGAAATAAGGGAGAGTGAGGGGGTTGGGGGTTAATTGCTCATGAAACAGGTGGCAGTTCGGAAACTGCACTGTACTGGCATTTTAACGCGGTACGTTAAGCGTGGCCTTTAACCCGATATGTTAAGCGATCGGCTGTGGCACCGAGCAGCTGTGCGCGGAGGCCACGCGTTAAGGAGATTGTGTCGCAGAAAATCCGGCGTTGGCGTCGTTGCCGGACGTCCACTGGAAATAATCATCTCGAGCTACCGCTACCGCCGTAACAACCCGGAGCACACCACGCCAGTGCGCAGCTACTTAAGCGAACAAAATTCAATTTCTCAAAGTAAAATCCGTAAAAGAAATTTCAACTACGGTGTCACAAGGACCTATACAAGTTGAAGCTCGGACTGTAGTTCCGTCACGAGGAAACGTAGTTATGTTACAACGAAACCCAAACTATTTCAGCACTTTATAGACCTATTCCATGCTGGTAAACAGTGGTAGGCACCGGCGATATAACCGGGGCTTGTGTCGACGTCGCGGCGCGGAGGCCCCGCCCACCGCTTGCCGCGGCCCTGCACGGTCGCGCCACCGCCGCCGGCGAAGCGTGTGCGAAAGCTGCCTCCGAGCACGGGGCGTCGGAGCGCCGACGGCGTGTTTACAACAGTTTGCGAGGGGCAGCCGCGTGAGATGAAGTTCCGTTAGCTCTGTAGGAAGCATTCAATGAATGTAGAAAAGAATGCGCCGACGCCCAGCTATGACAAGATGTGAGAAACTGATCGAAAGGACCTTGCCACGCGATGCGAATGATCGCGAGCTATCATGTCGGCATCGCTTCTTGTGTATGCTTTAATTCGGTAACTATCGCAAGGATGAACCACTTGCAACAGCGAGACTTGTTTAAATGCGACTTGAAGATGCCTCAGCTAAAATACTGTTTCGAACCTAAAGCCTGTAATCCCTACACGAAATCCTTGCGCAGAAACAAATGTAACGGAATAGGTACTCAAGCATGCGATATCGGTGACGCTATAACCTATGTAAATACGGCTGTGAACGCAAACACACACACAAAAAAAGCAATAACGTGCCAAGGACAAGGCTCTCAAATAACCGCCAGCAAGGCGCATAACCGCGGATTGCGGCTTCCGATCGTGAAGGCATGAACTCCTGTAACGACGCGGCAAATTTCAAGCGTGCAGTTCATTCTAGCAGTCTGACAATCGAAAAAAAAATTTAAAGCGCATCATAACCACTACAGCATTGCCAAAGACACTTCTCGTGTGTATGCTATCGCAGCCGTAAGCAATTTGCAAAAGCGTCGCTGTAATCGGCCTTTCGCTCACGGCTACGTGAATTAAGCTCTTATATTTTTGTTTCGTTTGAGTGAATGAAATTCGTATGACGTATGTACAGCTTCCCCACTTCAATAATACACGGCGACCGCGATTACTTCTACACATCGAGCTAAGCTATAACGTCGTGCGCGCTTTGCGGTAAGCGTCATCGCTCTGTGTCCGCACTTTGTTTATGCCAAGAAATTTGGTCTCGAGCATTACACTGGACAAACTTGTGAGAATGCTATTTCTCTCAAATAAAACAAGCCGCACTAACGCTAAATAATTACACATATGCTTAGTCGTGACGAAAATGTTTGGCGCATAACCGATGCGCCAAACAGCCGGCATTACAGGTTCGTCCCTTTCCTTAAGACAGACATAAGCAGGAAAACGATAAAAAAAAATACCCGCATTTCCCCGAAGGGGAGTATGAGGAAGTGCGAAGCACGGGCTGATGCTATGAGGGGGCGCGCGCGACTAAACTGCAGAGCCGAGCGAAGGAGACGGCAGCGAGAGAGCACGCGCCAACCGACCCACGGAGGTCTGGCCGTTTTTAAGTGCAAAGCACTTTTACTGATGATGATGATTAAGTGTAATTAATGATTTAAAGTGTTGTTGTCATGATGCATTTGTACACACACACGCACATTTATATATGAAGTATTATTTATTTATTTTACACTTCACGCTTTTCGTATGATGCATTAATGCACCTCGCGAGTGCGTCACACACACACACACACACACACACACACACACACACACACTACACACGTCACTACAGATCAGCACCTATTCGGCGGCCGAGGGTGAGTGCAAACCTAACGGGGGGAGAGGCACACCAGCTGCGCGGAGAGGGTGCGAGGAGCCGGCGCGGCGCGCGCAGCCACGGCGCGCAGGCGCCAGCTGCACAACGCGCCGTGACGTCACGGCGCGGAGAGCGGTGCGGAGCCGGCGCGGGGCGCGCGCAGCCACAGAGCGGAGGGCGGAGCGCGCGCAGTCACGTGGGGCGTGACGTCGCTGCGCCGTTGCTACAGACGCTCCTCTCCGCTCCTCGCGCCGTTGCTAGGGGTGAGGAGGAGGAGCGCGGATGCCGGCGGAGTTTTCGGGGTCGCTTAAAGGGCCCATGACAGCTATTTTTTTTTGTTGGAGACTTTTATGTTCTAATGAGTAGAACAGTGTCTTGTAATCACGGCATGGAGTGGCAAATTCTCCAGCGCCAAGTCTAATTAGTCACAGCATCGTTAATTTTGTTCAGTTTTAATGAAGCTTCGAAACGCGCGCCAAAAACTGCAAGAAACTAGCGCCGCGGGGCTAGCGCGGCGGCTGTCGGAAGTGAGCGCATGCACTGATCACTTGAGCTCAAGATTCGGTGACATTGCGGAGAGCGCGAGCGCCAGACCAGCTCGTCACACTCGCTTTGCATCATAGCGTGTGTACAATGTACGCTTGAGCGACCAATACGGAGAGGAAGCAGAAAAATACGGCTTTTGGCGTGGCCTCCGCGATCGGCTGCGAGAGCCGATCTTGGAGGCTACGCTCGGAGGCCATAGCGCGGCGCGCCCGTGTCTCTCTGTGACGTCACGATATCAACTTACAAAAGTGAAACGTCACAGATGGCCCACAAACTACGTCACACTAGTGGCGATGTCGCGAGGTGCTGCAAGTTCGGATGAGCATTACCGCTTACTTTGAAACCTTATTAAAATTACTTAGAGGCGACGTTCGCCGCTAATACTTGGTCAAGATTGCCTTCGTATGCAGGAAAACCAATTAACGCAAGCATCTCGCGTTTGAAATTTTGGTGTCATGGGACCTTTAAGAAGTGCATTCGCACTTAAAACCTATCGCACGTGTCTTGTGGGTTGCTGAGCAACCAACCCACGGCGCAGGTCATCGGTGAACACTTTTTTCTTCATTTCACGGCGGTGAGAAGCGCCCGCACCAGCGAAAACGCAGCGGCTGCTACGGTAGGCGCGCCGGCGGATGCCTACCATGCGAAACCAAAACTCCCGACGACAGCGCCACCGCATCTTCGTGACGTAGGCCCGGTGGAACGCGGCGCCTGTGCGCGCGACCTTTGCATGGGCGTGCAAAGCTTCCCCCACTGCTCGTGGATGCCGACAGAAGGAGCTATCACGTCCGCGCTAGGGCAAAATGTCGAACGAGCGCTGCGGCACATTTTGCCCTAGCGCGGACGTGTGGCGGATTCGGTACTGCGCTCTGGTGCCGGGCGCACTGCAGGGCCTTCCTCATCGGCGAGTACTGATGGGGCATTGACATCAACTTGTACCCGACACTGAGGGAGGCCACGCAAGACGTAGGCCGAGTGTGAACTAATACAGAAATTTTGTGCCGTGGCACCTACGCAGTTATGTGACTGAAGAGCACGGCAAGCTAATGAGTAGACGATTCGAACAGGGCGGATAACGCTATCGCGTTCCACTCTTAAAGGCGAAGATTAAGTGTCCCACAATTTCTTTTTTCTTTATTTTGTCGTCTATCTCGTGAAGGCTGTTTTATTCCGCGAATTTGATTGAAGATAACACCCAGATCGCTTTGCTTATCAAACCCAATCAGACAGGCAACGCTGTCAAAACGTTTACTTTTCAGCTGATCCAAGTGCGCAGCAGTGAGCTTCACCGTTGTTGTGTAGGCACAACACAACACAGTGCGCCAGCTTACCATAAGTTGTAAGGAAGCCATAAAATAATCAAACTGGCTCGCGCGCTCTCCAAATAGTTTTTGATATGTAAACAGTAGGAAAGATATAACAGTGCTAAAAATTCAGCATAACGCATCTATCTATCTATCTATCTATCTATCTATCTATCTATCTATCTATCTATCTATCTATCTATCTATCTATCTATCTATCTATCTATCTATCTATCTATCTATCCGAAATTACAATTGTGCTGTTGTGCTTACTCTGTGATAACGTGCAGCATTTCTCAGTTTGTAATTAGTGCTTCGTGAGGAGGGACTCTTTTTGCTCATTTATGGTTTCGTGAGGCTTCACAATGACATGTGCTTTACGAGTATATTCGTGTTGAAGCATTCTGCGACGCTTGTGGGCGTCAGTGCACGGTCCCAATCCAAGATTTCGTGCGTCAAGCGGAGAGAAGCCAGACATATGGATAGATGGAGCAGCGAGCTATAATAGGGTGCCTATAGGTCATGTGTCTGAGCAACTTAGTGTCTTCAACGATCTAGTCTACCTATGAAGTAAGGTCTCTTATGTTGCATCGTTGTCACCATACATTGATTACAGAAACGTTAGTTGCGACACCGTAGTAATCAAGGGAAAGGATGAACACAGAAGAGTAGTCGTTGCTGATGTCACTGTGACGGCGTGGAAGCGAGAAGACCTGTAGCAGATAGTGGCTGCCTTGTCGGCGGTCTCTCAGGGGATAATTGCCGCACGTTGCCGCAGAGATCTTTGAACCATATTGTGAGAAGACCCCGCTGTTTTCTTTTTTTCTTTCGCGGCTTATTTACATACGTACACAAAATTTAGATCAAACTTAGAAAAAAGGAGAGCAGATTTGGAATCTATAGTGGAACGGAACTTGTTCTGTTCAGGCAAGAACACCCTGACGTAAAAAAAATATGCATTGTTGTTCACAGTAAAAATAACCTTACCTAAGCACTCTTCCCCTGCTGCACTGGAGCCTCGTTCACAATTAAAACACGAGCTTCAAGTTCAGTTATTTGTAAGGTCGGGAACACTTGAAGCAAGTAATACGGCGACCTTGTGTGACCTTGTCGTGCTTGCTACTATTGGTAACGCGGCTACTCCGTGGAAACCAGAGTGTAGCTTAATTTGCAAATATTTTCACTTTGGTAAGGCCTGTGTCTTTTGTTCAGTAAGGCAGCGTTTTAGTTGCTGTCAACACTTACTTGGCCGACGCCTTCGCATGGCAGCAGACACGGTATCTCGTACGAGGACACGAGAACCAGCGGCCACTTCTTGAGCGTCCTCGCCTGGCCGAGCAGCGTGGAGCGGCCGTTGCCTGGGTTTGTCAGGATCCGGTGGTTCGTCTCGCTACTCTTGAGAGTTCCATAGACAAACACGTAATGCGACATCTGCACAGGAACAGCCATGATGATGTCAGGTCGGATAACGTATGGAATAGATCCCGAGATCAAAATGGTATGCGTGCTGTGCAGCATTGAGGTTGCTCGTGTTTAAGGAATTCGAAGTGGGCGAAAGCAGTGAAGTGCGTAGACATATTACAGCTAAGCGTTCTGTCTGAAAATTACACCAGGGTTTAAGAAGTAGATTTTGGTCAGTATATGCGAAAAATGAATTCCTCGGGCTAAACTAAAAGATTCAGAAATGTCTAGCGACACAAAAGTTGCATACGCGATTTTTTTGTTGGTTTGTGAGAAACTTAGCTTATTTGTTCGCGTGATAGCACTATTATTATTATTATTATTATTATTATTATTATTATTATTATTATTATTATTATTATTATTATTACTGTTGTTGTTGTTGTTGTTGTTGTTGTTATCTTTATGCTGCCTTGCGCGTAGTTGGATATGTGCAATTTTATTGCGTTTTTGTATTTTTGCACTGCATCCCTGATATTTTATTATGAATGTTTGTCCTTGTTGTTGTTTGTTAGTATTTTCTTCTGCAGAGTGTCGTTATTTTATTGTTTCTTGTTATTTTCTGCATGCGCCAGTACAAAGACCTTACGGTTGTTCCCGGGCACGTTAAATAAAATTATTATTATTATTATTATTATTATTATTATTATTATTATTATTATTATTATTATTATTATTATTATTATTATTATTATTATTATTCGTCCCTTGCCAGCACCGCGTTCGCAATGCCGCCATTTTCCCCATGCAGGAGAACGGGCGCTGAACCAGCCGAATATTGAGTGCCTGACCATCTGGCGCTCGTTGCAAGCGCTCAGTGCTTGGTGTAAACTGGTCCGTTTGCATCCTCAGGGACAACTGATGTGCTTCTGTGAGTAGTGCAACAGACTGTACCTCATGAAATAAGCCAGTCGTGACTCGCGGTCACCGCACGTTCAAGACTGGCAAGGTGCGGGTCAGGCTAGAGACTACAGGTGATTGATGCACCTGAAGGGCTGTCATCTGGTCGTACTTAGCTGCCGAGCAGTCTAGCAGCAGTCAGTGCGGCAGCCTAGCAGTCAAGGCGGTAGAATACTTGAGCAGCGATTGGGATTTTGCCCCACACGGTGGCAACGGCAGATTGCCAAGATATGCGATCAGGAGGAATAAACGAGTGGAATAAACGAGAGGCGAGTGGCTCTCTAAGTTTCGAAAGTCATCGCCTAATGTCGCTGCCCGTGCCCGGTCCACCAGACTTCGCTTGACCCCCAGGCTCTTAAACGGCAACTCCGGCGGTTTTTTTCACCATGTTCTGATATCAATGTTTTTCAATAGTACTGATAGTCCTGTAACAAACAGCCAGGGTGGTTCACTTTGCTAAGAAACGCACCAGTAATTTGAGGTAACCAACCGAAAGTTGTGCTCGAACCGAAACCGAAACGGGTAGATTCTTCGTGCAGCGTACGCGATGACGTCACAACCTTCCCGCCATCAGAAATATGGAGCTGGTACCAAAAAAAAAAAAAATGGCAGATCCCACGTGCAGTGGGAATCAAGGAAATGCGAAGCACGCATCAGGAACGTAAAATGGATTTGCATTGCTTTCTCGCTATACCGAGTTTGGTACATTTGAAGTTAACGAAACGGCCCCAAGAGCACCAAGACAAACGCGTCGCATGTAAATCACGTCCCTCATTACATGCATGTCATGATTTTCATGTTGTGACCTGTCTTTTGTGTTCGTCATGCAGTCGTGTTGTGGCATACCAGTTTTCACATACGCCCCGCCACGGTGGTCTAGTGGCTAAGGTACTCGGCTACTGATCCGAGGGTCGCGGGATCAAATCCCGGCCGCGGCGGCTGCATTTCGATGGAGGCGAAATGTTGAGGCCCGTGTGCTGTGCGATGTCAGTGCACGCTAAAGAACCCCAGGTGGTCGAAAATTTCCGGAGCCCTCCACTACGGCGTCTCTCATAATCAGAACTGGTTTTGGGACGTTAAACCCCACAAATCAATCAATCATCAGTTTTCACATAGATCCCATTAACGAAACGGCCAGGAGAGCACTAAGACCGTGGCATGTAAATCATGCCGCTCATGGCATGCACATCATGATTTTCATGTTATGACCTGCCATTTATGTTCTTCATGCAGTCATGTTGTGGCACACCAATTTTCGTAAACATCCCCTTAGCGAAACGGCCAGGAGCGCACAACATCGTAGGCTGCTAGATAGATAGATAGATAGATAGATAGATAGCTTTTCTGAACTTTACAGCGACGAGTTGAGCGCTGAAGTATCGCACTTTTGCTTTTGACGGCCCTCTGGCTCGGGTAGGCAGCGTTGAAGGTGACGTCAAAAACAAAGGGTGGGAATCCGCTAAAAAAATTTAATATTCATTTACAAGAAAACTTAACGACTTACAACCGCCCGACTTGGCATATATTACAGTACTGAAGAGGATATATACTGAGAATTTCATTGAGATCAGTGGGGACTGAAAGATCGCCGGGATTTCCCTTTAAACCACCTCCCACGTTTCCTCAATGGCATGTATCGATTCTGTAGCTTCAGCTTGACGCTTTTTTTTTTCTCGCGGTATGGGCACACCAGGATCGTGTGTTGTGGGGTGTCCTCTTAAAATGCCCTTGAGGGTGATGGGGTTCTTAAAATGTCCTCGAGAACCCCAAAAGCTTGTCGCAGTGCCCTGCCCTTTCCTCAGTCATGTGTAGGGAGGAACCTTTGTTACGTTTGGGTGTGTTATCTTTGTCTCGACGAAGAACTAGCAATCGCGTATCACAATGCAGCGCACGCAGTTATCTTCACCGGCGTACAACAGTGATACGCGGCGAAGCGGGCTGTTTCGCCGGTCATAGCAGATATTGCGGTGCGCGCGTGCCTGATAACGTGGCCGCTACCATTGCTCGTGCTGTTATGCTCGCCGATAGCTGAAAAATTTATTAGAGCAGTGTACATGAGGTTACTGTAGTCTTGGGAAGCAAGAAACGTACGCGACTTTTCCGTCTCTTCGTCGCATCACCCCCTCCCTCCTCCATTTTTCTTTTTCTTTTCGAATCTCCCGATTTTAGAGGCACCTATATGCTGGCAGCTATGCATGATATGTAGAGAAATGTGAGAGGGGAATGCGACGCGTAATAATTTCGTGGGCACATGCATTCGTTTGCAGACTACGGAGTGCGGCGGCTTCAATAGCTCGCTTAATTTTGAATGCAGTAGTGGAGAGTGTCTTCTTCGTAGTCATTAGCGTTGCAATACTGCGGCAGAGATGATTCTGATATCGTCCACCATCGTAGCTTTCCGGAGTCCCTGTTGCAAGAAATCCCGACTGTGTGTATGTTCGGGCGTAACGTTTGTGGACCCCAGGACACGAACACCTGGCAGGAAGCGGTGCTGCCGTGAAAGCCGATCATCGATAATTGCGCGCAGTGTGCTGCACCCGTTGTATCGTTGTGCCTCGGAGGTACAGTCGACTCGTGCTACGACGAGCGCGTTTCCTAGGATGATACGAAATTGCGGCTGACCTATAGTTCTGCTGCGGACCAACTTACTCCGAGTACTCTACAGTAGCATTCAGAGCCCTCTGCAAGATTCCACGAGGGCGTGGACCGTAGCGCTAAGGACTTGTGACTTAACAGTGCAACGTCATCAGCATAGATTGCTACGCCTATTGAAAAGTCACGTTCCTGGGACAGTTGGAGGAGCAAACCTTCATTGAAAGGCGAATAGAAAAAAAAATTGGCCGCGTATCTGCGTGCTTCGCTGCAAATGTCGTCGAAATACGATAGTCTTCTGCCGGCACTCCGCTGCGTGAGATATGGACGCCATCATCAGCGCCGTTGGGAAACATGAGCTTGTGCAGAATCCCTGGGCAACTGCCAGGTGGCAGCACCAAATCGTCGGCAGAGGCCTTTTTTATGCATAGCGTTGCATTTTTAGCGCAGTCATAGAAACACTATAGGGTCTTTAGAATTACGTGTCTATGTATTTTCTAGTAAAGGAACACACCACCTAATACTTACGTATTGATGTTGCGCCTCAGATACGCGTAATATTTGTTTTTTGACCGAAAATGTTCACAAGTATGAACACAGCTACCAGTTCAAGATGGCTGGGCGTTAGGCAAGTGCTTAAACTTTGGCCGGGTGGCTGAATCGTGTGACAGACAGACAAACAGAAAGACAGACCAACATTTCTGCGTTCAAGTATCCCAAGAAAGACTATCGTCTTTTAAAACATGGTTGGAGCTCCCTGTCCAGGGCGGCACCATGGCTTGAGCGGATCGTTGGGCTTGGTCTAGTCCAGGAGAGCCAGCTCCTGTTCCTCGTCCGTAACCCATGCCTCCCACGGTCTTTCAAAGTCCTGTTTCGTGAATGCCTGTGTGTACGCTTGCGGCGGTCTACTGCGCATGTGAGCGTAACTTGTGACAGAGTTGGCTTTTCGCCACACCACGGACATTTGTCTGGGTTCATCCCGCCATGTGTCTGTCGCAGTCGGCTTGAAAAATGAGCAAGTACGCTGAAGAGAAGCGGTGTCAAGACGCTGCCTTTCGGTACACAGCACTGGTGCAGTTTACTTGCTGCTCTTCCAACGTACACTTTCATGTATGCACTCCGACAGAAAGTTACGCATGAAGTGGTGCAGCCGACGCGAAATTTCTGCATTCATAAGTGGGAGGATAATCGCCTTATGAGGGATCCAGTCAAAAGCTAGCTGTATGTCCAGGAAGACCATATATGCGGAGGTCTTCTCTTCTGAAGCAGGTTGTAGTAATGATCTGCTACACTGTCAGGAGTGAACGGTGGCGCTGAAAGCTGCTCATGAGACCACAAAAGACCTTCAACTTGTGCAGACCGCTATCTTGAAGATACAGTGTCATTCGCTCCATCAGCTGTATAGCACTAGAGGATAGTCATACCGGCCTCTATGTCTTTAGGTGTTTTGCAGGGCGCCAGGACTTTAAAATTGGTATCACCAGATATGGTCTTCATCGACAGGAGTCAAGCTACGTTCGTCACACTCCTTTATAGGCTTCCAATGTGTTTTGATTAAAGACCTCTTCGATGTTTCGTAATGGTTGGTATGTAATAACGTCTCACGTGAGTACCAGATCAAAACATGCTGTTCTTAAATGTAGCCTATATTACGGTTATACACTGTCCAATCAGAGCCTCTTTTTGAGCTCTACGCCTTGTTGCAAGCGCGGAGTCGAGAGGCGCGTAGCATCGAGAGCTCAAGGTCAGGTTTCGGTTTGTAAACGGCCCGCCGTAGCCGCACCGTAACTTGTTTTAGATGCTCGCTCACCAGCTTGAACTACCTGTCGTGTGATGAGGAGCACTGAAGTCAGCTGGCTCAACGTTTCTTAGTTGCTTACTGTGTAGACGGCAGTCTGATGGCAAGGCGTAAGCTCAGAAATCCGCTCTTGTAACAGTAAAGCTATATAATGCATGCTCTCATAAAAGTAGATAATGCAAATATTATGAGCGCGAAAACGTAGCGGAACATACTAGGGAGGGAGGACACAGGACAGGCGCTTTTCTTTTTTATTTCACACCACGTGCCTTCTCAGCTGACAAAAAAAAAAAAAAAAAAAAACTGTCTGTAATGTTCTTCTAGGAATCGATATCCTTTTGATTGCAGACTGATAGACGGTTGACTAATGCAACCATCACCCCTCTTTTTTATATGGTATGCCTCCAGAATTACAAGTGCAATAACACCATACTTCTATTCCACGGAATTTTTTTCGCGGAACCAAGGTCGGCGTTTCATATTTGAATTCCGCGCCGAAAGTTTGAGGCGATGACGTCAAGAACTCCGTTTGTTTTATTCCCACTCCTACCGCGTTGGCTCTGTCCAATTTTCTGAAACACGCCTTGTTAAGACCCTAGATTCCTTAGAATGTCACGTGTATCTCTCTTAACCATAAATAATTATGTGGGCCCTGATAGACGCCGTCTAAAATGCATGGCATCACAGGTATCAGTGCGGGAACCTTCCAGCGGCGCTGCCACATGTATTTTCGTTGTGCACGTTTTCTAGCTTACCACGCATTTTCTCCTCGCGAGAGTGGCGCCTCTGATAGGTGGAAAGGTAGTTTACTAACGAGAGAAAAGTCGTTTTTCACTTTATTTTCCCTATAAAGAAACCGAGGTGGTCAAAATTTCCGGACCGCTTCATTAAAGGGGTCGTGAAACGTTTTTCTGAAAATTTTGTACTAAGTGCGTATTCGGGATCCTGACCCTGCAATCAACAATATGCATTGTTCCGTTGCACCGTGTGGGTTGATTTAGAGCGATAAAAAAAAAAAAACGCGGTTTCGGTTTCACTGCGCGTGTTACCTTCAACTCTGCCACCAGACCTCGGAAATTGGCGCGCCCTCGGAGGCCACGGGAAAACAAACCGTGCTGCAGCTTTGCTTCGGAATGGTGGCACCGCACGGTTTCTCAAGTATTTTCTTTCTTTCTAGCTTTCAAGTAAATCGATTATATTAGAGCAGACGGGAGTTCACTATACCTTTGCACTTAAAAAATATCTTACTGCAACGTCACCGAGTAGTACCATGCCGGCCGGTAGTGTCGCAGAGTCGTTTCGGGAGCGCAAGAACGCTGGGGTTTCAAACGGGCTTCATTAAATGTGCACTGAATATTTCGCCTAAATGCTTCGGAATCGGCTTGTCGAATGCATATTGAAGCAGTGAAAATTCCAACGGGGTACCTCCATGTTCTTTTCACGACTCCTTTAAGGCGTGCGTAATAACCGTGTCGTGGTTGTGGCACGTAAAACCTCAACAATGATTAATCACATATTCCTTACAAAGTGACACTGCCGAACAGTGAGGCACAGTCACCTGCTGTTTAACTGTGAAACGGGCCTCGATGCCACGTCTACTCATCTGTGTTCTGAATGAAGTACGTGTTGTTCACAACGATCATTACACCTCTGTGGACAACATGGTACCCGCTATATAAAGCCTGCTGAGACGCAATTGAAGGTTGAGCGTTGTTCTTCTAAACGGACAGGCTGAAAAAAAAAAAAAGAAAAACTCACCGTATGTCACGGCAGCTCGCAGATGCGCTACAGTTGCGCTCCTCGCTCGTAAGTGCCAAAAATCGGGCGTCACAACTGCAAGATATTGAACTGTACGGCTTACTTGTACTGAGATGCCCGAGAAACGAAGTACGCTGTACGTACGTAAATGTCGTCGACGTTACAAGCCTCTGTGATCGCCGGTGAAGTGCGATCCGAATGCGAAATTCAGCTCCTACCTTTCGAAGCACTTGCTTCGTGTCTGGTGGCTCTGTAGCCTTCCGCTGTTATCAGCCAGTGAGCGAGCGAGAGAGAGAGAGAGAGAAAGGCGGCGAAAGGGATATAGGGAGAGAGATGTCTGTTACTAAGCAGGTGCAAGCCAGTCACGGGCGCAAAAAAAAAAAAAAAATCAGGCTTTCTGGTTTCACTCGGCGCTAGCGGTAGAGAGCTCCCTCCACATATTGTTTAGCACATCGACAAACATCCATTATGATAGGTACAACGCTCCCATTCAATTGCGACGCTGCAAACCTGCTATGAAACAAGACAGAGGAAATAAAAGGTGCCTGCTATTTTTATTTCTATCCACAGCCACAGCTGTGACATGCGCACGACATGAGATGCCCATTCAACGCCCCGAAGTGACGGTCGTTCTGAATATATATATATATATATATATATATATATATATATATATATATATATATATATATATATATATATATATATATATATATATATATATATGCTGCAATAATTTCCTGCGCTGGTGTGCTGAGGCAATGGAAGACGAAGAAAATTTCGAAAAAAAAATTCCACTTCCTAACATGTCACATATGTCACATATGTGTTTGCATATGCGTACGTTACATAGACCGTGCTATAGCGCATTGTAGGCTATAGGTCCACATTGTTCGTACGCACGTATTTTGTTTTATCAGTACCATTAAATTGAATTGAAATTGAATCGAAAAATTATGTCACGCTGCTCGTGATCGAGTACATATTTGTTCGATTTTGTAATCGATTACTCATTGAAGGCAGCGTCTTGCTGGGCCGTTTCCACCCGACGTTCCGTAATAGCAGCGCGATGGCGTGTGATATGTCTGGAACTTTAACCAAAATAAACAATAATAAGTGCAAGCAAACTAAACAAACAAACGCAAGAAAAGCGATGAAACAAAACTGAAATAAATAAGTCATTACAAAATTGAAAGTTAAAGAGAGGGTAGAAATAAAAGACAAGAGCAAAAAAAGATGCAAAAGGGGAAATACAACTCGGCAGCGAGTACACGAAGAGCTTAAACAACGCTGCATCTTTGTTATACGGTGTCAGTTATTTGGTTGACCTTACTCGGAAGTTTTCTTACTCCTTAAATGAGGACACCTTAATTGACATTCAGTTGTCTAAAGTAGGGAGAAAGTCTCTTGCAGTCTATAAAATAAACAACTTGCTCTTCTTCATCAAGTGATCGGCTTTAATTCAGTTCCATTTTCCCACAGTAGTAACCCGCATTTCACAGCTACATTATATGCGAAATGCCGTAACAAGGTAAGCAGCTTCGAGTGCATGTTTTCGTGGGAAGTACGCGATGTAATCGACCGTTGTCGCGCTGTGTACAGCCTTGCGGTCAATGCTCGCACGCGCTTGGACATGTAAACAACGTCGCTGTGTACTACTACTTGCCTCCTTATCTCAACCCTCCTGCAGACACTGACCATCATAATGAAGCGGCCTCGCTATCTTTCTGGATAGCAACGAGCACCTTTGCATTGTCTCTAGCAGGAGAGGCCCCTTCTACAATTTCTACGGCACCCTTTCATGATGATTGCTAATGGGGTATCGCGTGCCATCCCTTGCAAAAATGCCATATATGGTGATATCAGGAATTGGGCATATGTGGCTATATATGAGCACGTGCCCGCACGTGGCCGTACTTGCCCATATCGTGATAGAGACATATATGGCAATGAAAGACCAACACGAGGAGTGCCGTGTAAGACTCTGATACCCACTGAGCAAATACAGCTCCGTACGGACACGTGCCATATATAGCCACATATGCCCAATTCCTGATATCACCATATATGACATTTTGTAAGGGATAACCCATTGCATTTATGAGGCGAAGCTGCCGCGGCGAGGGGGGGTCATGGAGCACTGTTTCAAAAGTTATATACGCACTTTCGATGAACAGATCGCTGAAAACGATGAAAAGCAGGGAATATAGTCGGAGCCAACGTTTCGAAAAGTGAACTTGTCTTCTTCAGGATGGCAACGCCAGGACGACAAATGGGCTAGTCTTCGTTGCCGTCCTGGCGAAGACAATGATTTTATTTCTGTGGTTTTACGTCCCAAAACTAGTTGTGATTATGCGAGACGCCATAGCGGAGGGCTCCGGAAATTTCGACAACCTGGGGTTCTTTAACGTGCACTGACATCGCACAGCACACGGGCCTCAACATGTCGCCTCCATCGAAGTGCAGCCGCCGAGGCCGGGAATCTATCCCGTGACCCTCGGATCAGCAGCCGAATACCACAGCCACTAAACCACATTGGCGGGGCCTGACGAATACAAGTCCACTTGTTGAAACGTTGGCTCCAGCGACGTTCCCTATCCTCCATCGCTTTAGCGATCTGTTCAATGAATCAAGCCTCCATATTCACATCCCTGAGCTTCTCTTCTAGTTTGGATTGCTTTGTTCACGGTGACAGGTACTCTAAAGTGTGTAAGAGCGAAACTTTGTAGAGAAACTAACAAAATTAAAGTAACTTTTATAGCGAAACGATCAAACCGAATTGAAGAATGGAAGGAAATCCGTATCCGTGGTAGTGTTCACAAAACAGCGACGCTGCCAATATTTACAGACCGATGATATCCGGTTAATTGAAACCAGGAAACCGACAATGACCGGTCAAAGAGCGCAGTTCGCGCTATTTTCGATAGATCCTTGTGTGACATAGTTGGTCCCATCACATTGCCTTATAACTATACGACCATGCGTGCCTGTCGGGCGGATATTCAGCGAGCGCAACGAAAATGAAAGTCGCCCCTTGATAACGAAGCTTGCCCAACGTCGCTCGGCAATGCAAGTTGAACAACAGTGTCACACAAGCCACTACCGAAGGTAGCGGCAATTGCGTTCGTTGATCACTCAGTTCGGTTTCCTAAGCGATGCTAGCTGGATACCATCGATGTCTAGAAATTAATTAGCAGCGTGACCTCATTGCGAATACTACAGTGGTTGTGAAGTTCCTATGTAAAAAAAAAAAAAGCTACCGCTGTTCAATTAGGGTTTGTTTCTAACTGTCGGGCTTAACTGATTAGTCTAATTCTGTTAGAATTGAAAATACAACTCCTACCCATTATATATATATATATATATATATATATATATATATCAAAAAAAAGTTCTTCCTGGCTATCGGGATAAATATACTGTAGCATATTCGCGGCCCGCGAGCCGGAGCAGTTACGAGGCCCAGACTGCTCGAACACAAAAAGCCTTTATTTGGGGGCGTGTGTTTGCTTTTATCCCCGAGGTAGAAAGAAGGGGGAAGGGGAGAGGAGGACAGAAGAACCATACTGCGCATGCACAGTACTCAGGTGTGACGCAGCCACAACACTGCCCTTTCCTCAAAAATGAAATCGCTGCACTGGCTTGCGCTGCCTTGTCGACCGACGCAGGACTTGCTGCGGAGCTTCGGCCGGACTGGAGGTAGTTGGGAGAGGAGAGTGGTGTAGTTGTGTGTTGTCTTCCGCAACTTGATCAGTAGATGGAGGATTCTCCGGGGTGACCGTTTCCGAAGGCAGAGTTTCATTAAGGGCCGTGCTTGGAGCTGGCGTCTGGGTAGGCCCTGTCCCACGAGCAGTCGTATCGGCGACCGGGAACATTGATGACGAATCCAGGCGGCGACGCACTTGATCGACGTGCCGCCGAACGATGGCACCGGGAGTCTCTACGGTTGCCATCCGCGCTCCCGTCGCCGACTTGACACGACCTGGAATCCATTTCTCCCCTTGTCCGTAATTGCGGACGTATACGCTGCTGTCCGGTGGATGTGTCCAGTCGTCGTTTTCCCGATTTTGACCTGCAACATTCACAGGAAAGCAGGTGTCAAGACGCGATCTTATTTGATACCCGAGTAGCATTTCTGAGGGAGATTTCCCAGTCTTGGTAGGCGTTCTTCTGTAATTTAGCAGTAGCCTTGCTATCTTTTCATCCAGATCTGCGCCCTTTATTTTCCGAAGACCATCCTTTATAGTTCTCACCGCCCTTTCCGCAGCTCCGTTGGATTGTGGATGGAAAGGCGCCGTGAAGAGATGAGCAATGTTATTAGCTGTAAATGTGGCCAACTCTTTACTCGTGAACTGTGCTCCGTTGTCCGAGACCATTGTACGCGGCACACCAAAGCTGGAAAATATGCTTCTGAGAGCCCTTATTGTGCTTTCCACGTTTGCATGCTTCATGGGAATCGCTTCGATCCATTTGGAGTACGCGTCTACTACCACTAATAGCATCTTCCCGGCGATAGGTCCTGCGAAATCAGTATGGATCCGAGACCACTTCTCCTGTGTCTCAGGCCAGTTTACCGGAGGTGCAGCAGGTGGCATAGGGAAATTGGCTACGCAAATGCCACAGTTAGCCGCGTGCTGCTCTATGTCGCGGTCAAGTCCTGGCCACCAAAATAAGGAGCGTGCTACTGTTTTCATAGCCGATGAACCTTGGTGCGTTTCGTGAAGGAGTTGCAAGAACCGCTCTCTAGCACCTCTTGGTATTACGACTCGATTTCCCCAGTATACGAGATCGTGGGCCAAGGACAATTCTAGCCTACGTTCATAATAGGGTGCGAAATCGGGCTGCACTTTTGTCTTGCTTTGTGGCCAACCGCGCAAAACGTAACGTTGCACCACCCCCAATGTCGGATCGACGGCTGTCAGATCTTTCAGTTCCCGTGTTGAAACCACACCTTCATCCAAACTTTCGAGTGCGAGGACATATTCAGGAGGCTCACCTTCCGTCGTGTCTCCGGTGGCCTGCTGTGGCAGTCTACTGAGAGCATCAGAGTTGAGAAGCTGTTTGCCAGGAACATACTGCAGCTTGTATTTGTAGCCTCCAAGATACAGTGCCCAGCGCTGAATTCGTGCAGCTGCCATGGTCGGTGTCTGCCGGTCAGGTCTCAGTAGGCCCAGAAGTGGTTGATGATCCGTGACCAACGTGAATTCACGACCTAGAAGATAGTCCCGAAATTTGGTTACGCCGAAGATCAGTGCCAACGCTTCACGTTCTAACTGCGAGTAGTTCCTCTCCGCTTGGGTCAGCGTCCTTGAACGAAAACCAATAGGTCTATGAACATTGTTGACAGAGTGAAAAAGAACTGCTCCGACTCCGAGCGAAGATGCATCGCACTCAAGCTTGAGTTCCTTTGTGGGGTCAAAATGCACAAGAATTTCCGCATTTTTCAGACGTTCTTTAGCTTCATTAAAGGCAGCCTCTTGCGGTGCTTTCCACTGCCACCGTGCGTTCTTTTCCAATAGCCGATACAGCGGCGCTAGCTGCGTTGACATGTTTGGCAAAAATTTCGCGTAAAATGTCAACATTCCAATAAATGACCGCAGTTCTGTCACATTCCGCGGGTCAGGTGTGCGCATGATAGCTTCAACGTTTTTCTCTATTGGATGGAGGCCCTCACTATCAATGCGATGTCCGAGGTATATTACTGCTGATTGCCGAAATTTGCATTTGTCGTATCGCAACTTGACACCGTGCTCCTGGAAACGCTCTAAAACTACTTTCAATCGCTCTCCGTTATCGCCTTTCTTCTCAGACACGATTACATCGTCAAGGTAGGCCTGAACACTGGGCAAATCGCCGATAATCATGTCAATCTTTCTCTGGAAAATCGACGGGGCAGACGATATTCCGAACGGAAGCCGATTATAGCAAAATAGGCCTTTGTGCGTATTGATTACGCACAGCTTGCGTGAGGCTTCGTCTAGAGGCACCTGACTATAAGCGTCTCGCAAGTCGAGAGTGCTGAAACATTCACCACCGCTTAAAACGGCGAACATATCCTCGATTACGGGAATCGGATACTGCTCGACTGTACACACAGGATTCAATGTAACTTTAAAGTCGCCACAAATGCGCACCGAGCCGTCTTTCTTCAGTACGGGCACTATGGGCGTGGCCCAATCCGAATAACTGACTGGCGATAAAACGCCAAGGGACACGAGTCGGTCGAGTTCTAAAGATACCTTATCGCGTAGAGCATAAGGAAGAGATCTCGCCTTACAAAACTTGGGTACCGCTCCATCTTTGAGATGCAGGCTCGCTGGGGGACCCTTCATTAGGCCAAGTTCTGTAGTGAAGATGTCCTTGTAATCCGTGAATATTGCTTGAACCTTGTCGGGGTCCACCTCGCTGGTCTTTTTGGCTTCGTCGGCTGGCGTCACATGAAGCACCGGAGCGCCCGCATTGTCCAGCAGCATAAGCAAGTCCCTTCCGCATAAGCTTGGTCCTTCGCAGTCGAGAACGGTGAGGGAGCACTCCCCGAGCACGTGTTTGAATCCCACAGGTAGTGTCAGGTCACCCAATACAGGTAACCGGCCTGCGTAGCAAGACAACTTCACTCGGGACGGCTTCAGAGAAGGCCAATGGTTCCGGTTCTTCATGTACAGCGTCCGAGAGATGACACACACTGGGGATCCGGTGTCGACTTCCATGGGTATTTGAACCCCACCCCATATAAATGAGCGGCGGATTGGGGGTGCGAGAAAATTTTTCCGCTGCGACACCAAATTCCAAAGATTGACTTCGTCCCCGCATTCGTCCTCTGGTGGAGTTTCCGTTATAGCCAGTGTGTTGGCGTGCATAGCTCTGGTATTTAGATTTCCGCGGTTAGAGCGGCTTCCACATTTCTTAGCAATGTGTCCCCGACGTCCACAACGATAGCACCGCGCATTTGCCCATCCGCAACAGGCATCATTGTGCTTTGAGCTACCACATCTTCCGCATTCCATATTCTCTTCGGCCTTTCTGTTTCCCTCTGAAGGCATTTTTCGAGCCGCCTGCAACTTAAACAGAGACTTCGGCTCGGCGGACATCTTCATAGCGTCTTTTTCGGCAGTTTCAGCTGAAATAGCCAGCGCTTCAGCCTCCGCTAGCATGAGGTCAGCTTTCGCCAGCAGTTGTTTCTGAAGGGCCGTTGACCGAACACCGCACACAATTCTGTCCCTGAGCATCCGATCTAAGGCGTTGCCAAAGTTGCAGTTATCGGCTATGCGGCGTATTTCTACTAGAAACTGCGTGACAGGCTCCCCTTCCATCTGGCAACGATGAAAAAACTTAAAGCTCTCCATTATTTCATGCCGCTTCGGATCATAGTACTCGTTCAGCACCTCGACGACTTCCTCGAAGCTCAAAGCATTTGGGGCTCGTGGTGCGATCTTCCCAGCTAATATTTGAACGGTTTGTGTGCTTAACGCTGCAACGAGCAGTGCTCTCTTCCTGGCCGAATCGGTGATTTCGTTAGCTTCAAAGTAGGCGTCTGCCTTAATGAGGTACGGCTTCCACTTATCTGTATCTTCGTTGAAGGCAGGGAGCATATGATGAGTCATGCTTATTGTCGGCGAGGTTCCTTCCGTGGCTGTAGATTCCGGGTCTTTCTTCACCGAGTGGGTTGTAACCTGGCTCGTCGCCACTGTAGCATATTCGCGGCCCGCGAGCCGGAGCAGTTACGAGGCCCAGACTGCTCGAACACAAAAAGCCTTTATTTGGGGGCGTGTGTTTGCTTTTACCCGAGGTAGAAAGAAGGGGGAAGGGGAGAGGAGGACAGAAGAACCATACTGCGCATGCACAGTACTCAGGTGTGACGCAGCCACAACATATACTATCAAAAAGACACAGTGACAAACATAGGATTTATTCTGACGTTTCGGCTGGAGGCCAGCCTTTTTCAAAGATGAAGGAGGAGGAGGAGGAGAAAGGAGGGAGGAAAGACAGGGAGGTTAGCCAGTGCTGAGACCGGCTGGCTACCCTGTGCAGGGGAAGTGGGGTGAGGGGAATGAAAGACAATAGAAAGGAGACACGACAAGAGAAAAGAAAAGGATAGAGAAAAAAAAAAACCCGCACAGAAAAAGAAAGGAAACGCGACACTGCTTAGAGTCTGTCCTTTAGACCGCTCGTCCTTAAGAATCGTAACAGCGCGTTCAGCGCTTTCCGTGCTGACGATGGTCCTGGCCAGTGTCCCAAAACTCGTTGCTCGGACAAAGGGCGGCTGTCAAGTCTGTCTAGAGCAGCGGTAAGTTCTTTCCTAGGGCCACTGTAACGGGGACACTCACAAAGAAGATGACGTATCGTTTCGTCGCAGCCGCAGTTCTCACACTTAGGGTCGTTCGTCATTCCAATGAGAAATGAGTAGGCCTTCGTGAAGGCAACCCCAAGCCACAGGCGACACAAAAGCGTCTCCTCAGCGCGAGGTATTCCTGACGGAAGGTGGAACTGAAGGTCCGGGTGCAAACTGTGGACACGAGCATTGGTGAATTCTGATGAATTCCACTGTGCACGTGTAAGTTCACGTGCTAGGGATTGAAGCCTTGCGGATGCGTCGGTCCTGGAGAACGGTATTCCTCTACAGTGGTTATCATCGTGGGCAGATCGGGCGCATTCATCAGCGAGGTCATTGCCGCTGATCCCACAGTGACCCGGTATCCACTGGTACGTGATGTCGTGTCCTTGCTCGACTGCATGGTGATGAAGAATTCTTATCTCAGCAACTAATTGCTCGTGAGGTCCATGACGAAATGGTGATATAAGGGACTGAAGAGCTGCTTTGGAGTCGGTGAATATTGACCATGCATGGGAAGGTTCTGCAATTATGACCTCTACCGCAGCATGAATGGAGGCGAGTTCTGCAGCCGTCGAAGTTGTAAAATGGGACGTCTTGAATCGTATGGTGACGGATTTTGCTGGAATGACCACTGCTCCTGTGGAGCTTACAGAGGAAACTGACCCATCCGTGTAAACGTGAAGGCGTCCTCTGTGTTTCTCATGCAGGAACATTAGGGTGGCTTGTTGTAAAGCTATAGATGACAAGTGGCTTTTCTTTTTGATTCCGGGAATGGTCAGGAGCGCTTCGAGGGGATGAAGACACCACAATGGTAATGATGGCCTTGCTGGAGGCGTGAAACTCGATGGCAGGACAGCACGATGAGCAGCAATAATGGCGCTGAATTCGGAGTCTGGCCTTGAAACGGAAAGAGACGCTAGGTGGTGCGATGGAATTCGAGCAAGATGCCTTATGTGTACTCGTAGGGCATCCACACGAAGGTATGTCATGATTGGGTGATCACGTGCGACGACTACAGTCGCTGCTGTTGATGCACATTTCGGCAGTCCAAGACATATTCTCAAAGCTTGGGCTTGAAGCGACTGGAGAACGCGCACGTTAGTTTTACGTGTTCCGCCCAGCACTGGTAGGCTATAGCGCATGCATCCAAGGAACAACGCCGTGTAAAGCTGGAGCATCGCTCGTACAGATGCACCCCACGATTTTCCCGCAAGGAACCTGAGCACATGGGTGATATTGGTTAGCTTCCTTTTCATATAGGAGATGTGAGGGCTCCAAGACAGGTCGCGGTCGATTATTACTCCCAGGAATCGGTGGGTCTTCTCACACTTGACAGCCATGGTCGCATGGTCTTATACACTTCACGAACATGCATAGTGGGGGGTGGAAAGGGGGGAGCTCACAAAAAAATAAAATAAAATAAAAGAAGGGGCGGGGGGGGGGGGGATACAGATGTGTGTCCAGGAAGCAGAGGCCAGTCCAAGACGACGTCCGCGTCCGCACAGCGCCTCCATAACAAAGAACGGGTGCTGATTCCTGGTGCTACGACTCCCGCAGTGCAGCGCGGAACCGCTGAAACCAAACGTCGTTCTTGTGTGGGGAGTACAGAGAGGAGGGAGGGGGGAACGGGAGAAAGACAGGTTGCTCTGTGCGCGGTCGGTACCAGTATAGTTCAAGGGATCGCCCTCTCGCCGTGGTTCACGGAAAATGGAGGATAGATAAACGTAGCGCATCCGCGAACAACCTTGAATGGTTTGGTTTGTTAAAGGCACGTACACACAAACACACACAAAATAGAAGAAAATAAAAAAGAATAAAAGAAGAGAAAACACCACACAGAAAGAGTCGTTTAGTCTGACGAGTCATACTCCGTGGAAATCGTTGTCTAGAGAAAGTGCGCGGTGTTCAGCCAAGGGTACACAATACATATCTGCACCTTGCGCGCGCGGCGCGATCTGAGTGAAATATACCAGATAAAAATGAGAGAAAGACAACAAGAAACATGATGGGGAATTAAATGTCCTAAGATAATACATGAAAATAAATGAAATCAGAGCAAACAAGAAATTAACAATAGGAATAAAGTAAAACAAAACAGGTGGACATCGACAATCAGTTCCGCATCCCAACAGGAGACACTGCCCGAGTGAGCACCGAGGGCACACAAGACATATTTGCACCTTGTGCGCGTGCAGTGTGAAATGAACAAGACATATCAGACAACAATAAGAGAAAGACAGCAATAAACGTGATGGGGAACCAAATATCGCGAAAATAAATGCAATGAGAAAGAATCGGGACACATACAAAAAAGAAAAAAATATTAACAATGCGTGCAGAATGAAATCGACCATAGCCAGGAAGAACTTTTTTTGATATATATATATATATATATATATATATATATATATATATATATATATATATATATATATATATATATATATATATATATATATATATATATATATATATATATATATATATATATATGAGACGTTTCAGCACACGTGCGCCAAATCTTATACCGGAAAACAGGCGTAATACCTGCTAAAATGTCTCAGGTACATTTTCATGTATACCCACCTGCCAAGATCTGGTACCAGATCGCAGTACATATAAATAAATAAATAAATAAATAAATAAATAAATAAATAAATAAATAAATAAATAAATAAATAAATAAATAAATAAATAAAACTGCGCACTTTCTCACGGCGGCGCACAATGCAAAACGCGTAGGAGTAATATTATACATATGTATAAAGGGGGCACTCTTATAAAAAACTGAAATGCCAGAAAAAGTAGCATGAGATTTACCTCGGTTTACCATTGCACACACGCCATCGCCAAGATGGACCCTCCGTGGCATTTTCATCGTATTTTCTCCACATAAGTAACTGTGAAGCCAGCTCGTTCTTCGCACCCGTTGTGTGCCGCCTCAGCTAAGCCATAGTATGCCGAAACGCCACGGAATCCCATTTTTACGAGCGAACGCTCGCTTCCTGCCATTTCTGTCCGTCCCGAACACCTGTGTGTGCAGTGGAATCACTTTCCCGCGCACATCGCCACAGAATATGTCAAATAAACCACCACGATTTTCTGTATGACATTTCAGAGTCATTATCTTATTTCGTTTATTTAGCGTTGACACTTGCGTCTTGATTTTTCGTTTCATGCTCACCATAATCGCTTTCGTCCTGCCAGGTAAATGAATGAATGAATGAATGAATGAATGAATGAATGAATGAATGAATGAATGAATGAATGAATGAATGAATGAATGAATGAATGAATGACATCGCTGCGCCCATGCTGCGGTAATGAGCACGCAGCGGACGAGAAAAAAAAAGGACAAATATATTGACCGACTGTGTTTGCCGTTTGTTTCATGCTGTCTGCAGCCAAGAAACAGTTCAATCCTCTCTAGTATTAATAATAACTGATGGTGCTTTACGGGCCAAAACCACGTTAAGATTACGAGGTACGCTCCGGGCGTTCAGTGGAAGGTTCCGGAGTAATTATGACCACCTGGAGCTGCCTGTAACTCACACTTAAATCTAAATACACGGGTGTTTTTAGCATTTCGACCCCGCAGAAATGCTGTCGCCGAGTCCAGGATTCGATCCCGCCATCTCCAGCTTCGGTAGTTAACAACCTGTAGCCGCTAAGCTATACCGCGGTGGTTGTTTAATCCTCGAAAGGATATTTTGTTGAGTTAGTCGGTTCATTTCTTGAAAGGATAGGTATGGCGCTAAACCGACGGGACACAGACAAGAGAGTAGTACACACACTGGCGCCATACCTATTTCGATTTAGCGCCATACCTATTCCTTCATGTTTAATCCTCTCTGTCTTATAGTGTGCGACCGTTCTACTTTCAGTACGGGCGCGCGTGCACCTGCTCGCGCAAGTTAACATTGACCATAATGCTATGGTGCGCAGCAAGTGAAGAAGGGACGGGCGCTCCTGCTTATCCCGCCGCTTCTTCACTTGTTGCGCCTAGTAACTATATAGCATTATGGTCAATGTTATCATGTACCGACTAGCCCAAAACAAGTTCCATTAGAGTGCTCGCGCAAGGCTTATTCCGCGTGGCAATACACGACACTCGTACGACATGAAATTGGTATTCGCCGTCGCGTTAGTTTGAAAGCTGCAGCGCACCTGGATTCGCTTACGATAGTAAAGGTCGCTGCGGGCGCCGACCGGCAGATGGAATTCGTTGCCGCCAATGGCCGCTGATGGAGCGCGCCTAGAATTAAGACATTATTATGCTTTACTATTTATATGTACAGGCTTCAGGACGCACATTGAGTGCAATGACAGGCGAAAAATGTTCAACGACTCGTCGACAATCGGTAGTATATTTCAAATGTCAGATGCTCGTGTGCGTCTTGGCAAGTCGCGATATCCAAAGAGCTGTCAAATAAACGCATTAGCGTGACGTTTGCGTCGGGACATGTGCATCGCGGCGTCTGTACTATACGCCAGGAATGCAATAAACTTGTGAACCCTTTTAATTCGAGTACGAAAGTTTTGTTCAATAGCTTTAACGACGGTGCCCGTGCGGACAACATTGATGAAGATGAAAAGACTTTATTTGACGATCCGGTGGTCGACTATCCTAGCCCCGCGAGGGGAGGGTCATCGCGATGCGGCCACACATCACCTCGGCGTCACGTGAGCAGCCTTCGCTACGCCCGCCTTCTTCTGGCACCCGCGCCTGCCCCTGTGATGGGACGGTAGCGGGCACCTGGCGCTTTCGCTCGGGCGCTGCTTTTCGAGGGCAGCCGAAATGCGCTGGACGGCCCGCGTCTGCTCTTCCATTTGGTCGCTTAAGCATTGCATTCTTTCGGATATGTTCCAATATTGTTGTATAGGGAATGAAACGAGGTCTTATAACCAATCTAGCCAGCACGTATAGCGTGTACTGATACGACATTTATTTATTTATTTATTTATTTATTTATTTATTTAAATTACGATCATGGCCCAAAGAGACGTAAGTCAGGGGGGTGAAAACGATGCACAATAAAGCGCAACATGTTCAATCGTTTGTTTTTAGAGTTCCAGGAATTTTCAAGTGCTGCAGTCTTGAAAAATAATGCGTACTCGATGCAGGCGATGGAGGAGAGAAAGGCGATTACACTCCGCATTGGTATTTCGCACGAAAGAACCTCAGAAAACGTTTCTGAGAAAGAAAGGAATTAAAACATTAGGAGGATGATCAAAACTTGATGGTATAGGTACTAATGTGCTGTAGTGAGGTCACGTTTAAAAGAACTCTGAAGCGAAAAGCTTAACTGGTTTCGATAGGTAGACTCTTTTATGGGAATTCTATACAATTAATATTGCCGCTTAGTGTTCAGTAGCGGAAGAGAAAATGAAGGTCAAAATTTCGTTATCCTTTTTTTTTTTTTTAATTTGGCGTCGAAATGTAGAGTGTACCGCGTCACATACCCGATTCCATTTTCTTTTCGTATATTACCGTCACGCTAACGTTGATTTATGAGGTTTGCATGATTAAATCACATCGTGATTAGGAGGCAGGCCCCATAGCGGAGGGCTCCGTGTTAATTTTGACCATGCGAGGTTCTTTAATGTGCACCTAAATCTAAGTACACGGGTGTGTTTTGCATTCTGTTCACATCGAAGTGCGACCACCATGGCCGGGATATAATACCACGGCCTCGAGCTACGCAGGCCAACACCTCAGCCGTTAAGCTACCACGGCGGGTTTCTCGCCACATTGGCTCAATAAAATTTTCTATTGAAACACGCCAGTCTTTGGCTTCGTTGGAGCACGATTTATGCGTCTTTTCTAAATGCGAAGCATTTCTTAGTGACCTTGAGTAACTGTGACCGCATCTATCTATCTATCTATCTATCTATCTATCTATCTATCTATCTATCTATCTATCTATCTATCTATCTATCTATCTATCTATCTATCTATCTATCTATCTATCTATCTCCACCTACGTCTTTGTGCTCCCTTGTTCACCTCGTTCACTTGGTGTACACCACAGCGGCCACGGCATGCAGGGTTAATGTATGAGTAACACTATTGATTGATTTCGACATCATTAACAGGGGAAACATATCATCAACATAACGTTTACACGTTAACAGTGGCTCATACCCGCCCAACAAATACGGGTATGCGTCTCAGGTGATTGAATGTTCACCGATTACAGCCTATGTCAATCAAGGACCAACAAAAGTCGACACTGCAAATTTGTTGAGAATACATTTCGCGGGGACTAAGCAAGAGAAATAGATACTGTTCAATCGAGCTTTGGATTTAAACGCAGACTTAACAAGCAGACAGACACAAACTTGCTATATCAGCCGATGGCAAGCAACCACGCGATAAAGGGTAGGAATCGAACCCAGCTAGGACCCCACAGTGCCAAGCTAGCACGCTACTCCTGCCCGATAGGTTGTTACGACGTGGTTGTGGTATGCGTTAACGGCTGTTATAGCAATGTAAGAAACAGTACAAAACTGTACAATAGCCGGCTGAGTGTTACTATCACTCAGCCGGCTATTGTACAGTTTTGTTCGACCCGCAGGAATGCCGCAACAAAGGACTCTTACGATATGCACCTGAGCACACCGTAGCGTGCATTTCTCTTCGACAAAACGGACGCGTGTGCAAAAATGTGCAGAAACGCCACAGTGCACGAAGACTATACCTGGCGACAACTTTCTGTGGCAGCACAGGGAAGGCTACGGAGCCGAAGCGCGCACATTTTTGCTACGCTTCCGCATGTAACACTTACTCGTAACACTTGCCTGAATGCCAAATAACTCGGCTCGGGCAATTCCATCGCTGACTACTTCGCATGATAGCGATACCGCCAATGTGCGGGATATGACCGACTTTCTTGATAATGAACAATTGATTGATTGATTTGTGGTGTTTAAAGTCCCAAAACCAGTTCTGATTATGAGAGACGCCGTAGTGGAGGGCTCCGGAAATTTCGACCACCTGGGTTCTTTATCGTGCACTCACATCGCACAGCACACGGGAGATAATGAACAA
This sequence comes from Hyalomma asiaticum, assembly GCA_013339685.2. Lineage (NCBI taxonomy): Eukaryota > Metazoa > Arthropoda > Arachnida > Ixodida > Ixodidae > Hyalomma > Hyalomma asiaticum. The sequence goes on along the minus strand of CM023483.1, from coordinate 88,376,407 downwards.
TGACGTAAGTCTTAGCAAACACTATCAAAGATTGATGACACCACCACGCGTAGCGTGCTATACCTGGCGACAACTTTCTGTGGCAGCACAGCGAAGGCTGCGGAGCCGAAGCGCGCACATTTTTGCTACGCTCCCGCAAGTAGTCCACAAACGCTAACTTTTGCACGATACATAGCTCAACATAAGACATGTCACCTAATTTTTTTTCTTTTTATGTTAAAGATTATTTCATTGTAAAGTTAGAAAAGCTGCCTTGTAATCAAATTTCGTTTTTTGCTGTTTCTAGTTTTCTGGTTCCTGTTGTCAGTTCCACGTTTTCCTCACCCTCAAAACAGCGATGGCGTCCCTCGGTCCAAGCACAGGTTCGCAATGCTGCTATTAGGAAGAGTACGTAAAATAAATGGCTCATTTCATTTGCTTGATTGGATATACGTGGTTGGTATTTCGGGTTGTTTAGTGCCGCTGATACGGTCATTCAGAATGTGCATCTTGTGAAAAATGAATGCCGCGCATTGTGTGCGACAGCGTATACGCGTCCGTGTCTGCAGTTGGAAGTGTTTTTTGCGCTTTGCAATGAGAGCGTTACACTTCGCTCGAAAACAGCGTTACTGGCAACGGCCAGTCAAGGTGTGCGTCTCTCTCGCTTGGACTTCCAAACTCGAAATGCGCACATCTGTAGGACGGTGGCGAACATATCCAGCCACCCGTCGGCGGCGACGCGTTCTCTGCCAAACTCATAGGAGAGCCTTGTGAAAGTTACTGAAGTTATTGCGTCACAGAAATGAGAATAGCTACTCTGTATGCAACGGAATTGATGAAATGGCTTGTTGCCTGCATGTGAGGTGTATAATTGCGCAGCTCCTTTCCGTCTTCCAGAGAATGTAGGAAATAAAACTGCTTGTTCAAACAGAAGGGATTCTTTAGCGTTCCTACGGTTCCGCACAGTACACGATCTTCCACATAAAGAAAAAAAAAAGGAGTTACAAATCGTTGTATACAAGGTGCGCGTTTGCATTTGAGTGAGTGCCTGGCATATCAGCGTATACTACATTGGGCTTACTTCGAGTTAAAGTTATAAATAACCAACCAGTTATAGATCTTCCATACCGCTATAAAACTGTTCATATATTCCGGAGGGTGGGGGGCGGGGTTCACTTGAAAGTGGCACCCTCAAAAACGCATGATGGATGCGCTCGCAAAACCGAAATCAAAATCTCGCGCGAACGGACTACTTGGCGTATCAGCACATGTGCAGAAGCTCCGCCCACGTAGCCTTGGCTGTGCTGCCACAGAAAGTTGTCGCCAGGTATAGTGCAGTCGCAGTGCAGGAGTAGGGTCTTTACAGCGGCATCGGCACCTGTACTTTCTTTCAAGCGCGCAGTACCTTAGGGGCCCGCCCAAGCCGACGACCGTCTCCCGTCGCGTGATCGCGCTCAATGAGAGCAATGTCTAAAACGAGGATAAAACAGCTCGAAAGCAGGTCAAAATAAACCATAAAGGTCTAAAATAACTTAATGAACAGCAATAACCCATTATTAACCGCATTAATTGACGAAAATTCACGAAAAACGCTTCTGAAATGTCCCGCCGTTACGCCCGACACGCAAGAGAGGGCGCCACAGCCTCGCTGAGCTGTTGATTTCTTTATTTCTTTCTTTTTTCCTTGAAGTTTGGCTCTTGCCCACTACGGGGGATTGGCCATGAAGCCGGCGGTTAATATAAGGAGGGGAAAAAAAATTGAGCTAGAACAAAGGAAGAATAAAGAATCGGTAACGTAAGTAAGAATGAAATGTTAGAAAAAGATAGGCTATTTATAATAGAAATGAACTATAATAAAATAATTTGAGGTTTAATCAACTAGTGGAAGCAATTTCGAGGTACGAAGATTTGGATTGAGTGATGATTAGCAATGAATTCTTTTTGTGTCACGAAGGAAATTGCACATGGCTAAGCAGACGTTCCTGCTGCTATAACCTAGTGAGGACGCTCCAAAGGAAAGAATGTTCTGAGAATTTAGGGGAATGTTTAAATTCCTGAATAAAATTTCGAAATGCCTTTTTCTCTGACTACTATAGCGCTGACAGGTAATTAAGAAGTGATCAATGTTTTCAGGCTCTCGACAATAACAGCATAGCGGAGATGGCACCAGACCAGACCTGTGTAAATAAAAGTTCAATGGAGGGATACGACAGCGAAATTTTGTTATTGCCACTTCCAGTTTACGAGAGGGACACCACTTATTATCCCAAACAAAAGAAAGATGTCCATATTCTTCAACTGGTAACTTCATTTTTAAAGAATCTTGAACTAAAGAGTACTTTCGGAATCTCGACAAAGTAACGAAGGCATAGGCACCACGGACATTACCGGCCCATCTAGGGACCACCGCGCGAGAACATCAGCCATCTCGTTTATAAATACGCCACGATGGCCCGGCACCCACACCAATCGCACTTCACGCACGTGGGGAGGAATTAATGATATGAATGTGTTTAGAACAGAAGTCTTGGAAGGAGAAGCTGAAGCGAGGGATGTGCATACCGAAAGCGAATCAGTCACTATAACAACTGCCGAATTTTGTACAGGAAGTTTGCGAATGGCTAAAAGAATGGCTAAGAGCTCTGCTTCAAATATAGGAGTATAATCCGGGAGGCGCAAGGTATATGACCAGGAGGAAGTCTCTGAAAAAATGCCCACTCCCGCTTTCTCCTCACGCATGGATGCATCCGTCGCAATTATATCATCAATTCCCAATTGACATAAATGATCTTCTAATAAGCCTATTAAATATCTGGAAGGTAGGAGTTTGGCATTAGAAGGGAATATATTATCCAATTCAATTTTAGCATTGGCCAATGGTTTATCCGTTGAGACGATATCGCAAATGTTAACATCTAAAGCCTCTAGTTGATTCTGCACAAACAAAACTTGAGGTCTGTATATGAGAGACCAAGGCTCATGAAAAAATGTTAACGCTTCAGTGCAGAATACGAAGTGTGACCGCCTCTGTGCAGACGCATAAATTTGCAAATATGTTTTGACAGTGAGGATACGGAATCTGCAAGCTAACGTGGGGATTCGGGCTTCTTGGTACAGAACATGATTTGCAATAAATTTTGGTACCTTGAGACAACTCCGAAGAGCCTCTCGCTCTAAAAGAACCAAAGGATTAATCTTGTATGCCGGACCACCAGAGTATAAAATGCAACCAAATTCTAGAATCGGACGAACATACATACGGTATATCATAAGAAGAGTGTCTCTGCGTAACCCAGAGGGGTGCTGGCCAAGTCTGCATATCATCCCAACAGCGCGAGTAGCCTTACATTTAATGTGCTCAATATGGTGGCGCCAACTCAGTTTATGATCATAAAACACACCTAAATACTTCATGCACTCTGTTTGAGGGATTATTTCCTGGCGATACTGAAGGGAAATGTTTACTGGATCATTCAAAGGAAAAACAATAACAGAACTTTTACTAACATTTAAAGTCATGCTAATTTGAGTAAACCATAACTATAGTCTTCCTAAATAAGCTTGTAAGATTGCATGCAATGAGTGAATATCACCAGCAGACGCGAAGAACGCAATGTCGTCTGCATATACATACACTTGAATGTTATTGTCTAATGGTATTGAGCTTAACAGAACGTTAAATAGTGACAGGAGATAAAACAGAACCTTGAGGGATTCCTCGGGACTGATTATATTTCAGTGAGGATAATCCACGCTGGGAACAATAAAACTTTCTATTATTTAAAAACTCATACAACCAGTTAATAATATAGCTCGGGAAATTCAAGCTTTTTAATGAATTGAGAAGGATGACATGCTCGACACTGTCGTATGCCTTAGCTAAATCTAGAGTTACTAGTGCTGCATATTGTCGCCTGTGACGAGCAAGCTTAATTCGTCCCTCTAAATCTACATGTGCATACCATATAGAATATCCAGGTCTAAAGCCAATTTGACACGTGCTCAATATTGAGTGATCTTCCAAAAATTTCATGATTCTAACGTAGAGCACTCTTTCAATTAATTTTATAACATGGGAAGTTAGTGCGATTGGTCTAACATTATCAATATGCATATCTACTCCTCGTTTTTTAAGCAGCGGGATAATTTTTGCAAGTCTCCAATCTGGAGGAATCCAACCTCTTTCGAGGGAGTAGTTGACGAGATTTAGGAGGTCCTGAGGAGACACATCAAACAAAATTTTTAGCATGCCTGTCGTAATGCCGTCTGGGCCTGGAGCCGAATTGGGGAGCGACTGAACTGCGCGCGCAAGTTCTTCTATAGTCACCTTCACGAAATCATCTACACATACAGGTTTGGGGAATACTGTTTGTATTTGAGTGGTAAAGCGCCTTCCTAATCCCAATGCAATATCATTTAATACGGCAGACAGTTCTTTTGGAGCTAAAACAACCGATTCTATGGTTACGGGTGCAGAAATAGCCTTACGAAATCGAAGAAATCTGAAAAGAGCTTTCTTGTTTCCACTTTGTGAGAGAAAGCTGTATTGGTTTTCCTCATGAGTAGCTTTGGCTATGAAAACAGTTCTTTTAAACATGGCTGAGGCATACTTGTAGTTACTCCAGTTAGTAGGGCACTGGTTAACAAGCAGTTTTTTCCATGCAGCTTTTCTGCGCCTGTATTCTCGTTCACAATCAGAGTCCCACCAGGCACTTATAGACTTACTTTTCGCCGAGGATACGGTGAACTGTGCTTTTCTCATAGAGCATTTTAGAACACCACAAAGACTCATCGCTTTAATGTCATTTCCAGAACTGGTCAGTGAAGATAAGCTTGAATGTAGACTTTTTTTAAATTTTGAGTAGTCGACAAAAGTCAGTGTCTGAATATCTAAAGGAATCACTGGATTATTAATGTCCATGAATATTGGGCGCTTGTCCGGCACAGCGGGAATCGCTGGGGTGACCGTGCTACGCACTTTCTCGGGTTTCGCAGTAGTGGAGCTGTCTCTCGCGGGCCGATCCCGGCGTTAGTTGCAGAGGTAAACAAACCATGTCCACCGGCTGGCGCCGTCGAGGCGTCGTCGCTTGCATGCGATCTTTTTGAGATGCGAAGCAGCTTATGGTCGAGGCTATGTCACTCCCTCCCTCCATCCACCGCCGTGTGGTGTCCACAGCCGTACTGCGCATGCGCATCCTCCTCCCCTTCTCTCTTTGTCTCATCTCCTCTCCTCTCGGCATTCCCCCTCTCCTCTCCGAACGGTGCGCGTTGGCTATGGAAACGCTATTTCTTCGATGAACGCTTTACCAGCTCGCAAGAAACGAGAACGCGCCCTCGCCCGCGAGAGACAACGCTGACGCAGGCAGCGTCTGCTAGCGTCAAACCGGTGCAAACGCGGTGTGCACCCACCGTGCTTCTTCGCATCGCCTCATGGTCCCCTTTAGCGGGAGGTTGTGTAATTTTTTAGGGGCGAAGCTCCTTAAAGCGGCACCCGTTCGTCCCTCGTCGTAGTCGTAGTAGTGCGTAACCAGTCTTACGCTTTGACCTCCAATGTGGTGCCGGTGGGAGATTTCTCCTGTGCGTTGTTGAACAATAAAAAATTCGCAGCGTGCGCGTTAACTAAAAGCCGAATTCTTCTGTCTCTCATTCCCCATTAGCAGCCATTTCGTGCGTCCCCGATGTATGTAGTAGTAGTAGTAGTAGTAGTTAGTAGTAGGTAGCCACCGGCGCGTGCCTGCTGGAGCGCTCGCACGCGCCGAGGGCGAGCGCGTGGCACCTGGCGCTCGCCCTCGCCGCGAGCGCCGGGAGCCACGCGCTCCCCGGCAAACTCGACACTGCCCCGGCAAACGCGAGAGACAACGTTGGCGCAGGCAGCGTCTCCTAGCGAGTTTCTTGATTGAGAAATACCGACTGCTCGCGTTGGAGAAGCGTTCACCGGCAAAACCCTTATATATATATATATATATATATATATATATATATATATATATATATATATATATATATATATATATATATATATATATATATATATATATATATATATATACACTGGATCTTGACTTGCAATGAAGTGCCGGTGGGAGATTTCACTTGTGCATTGTGCATAGTTGAACCGCGAGGATTCGTAGCATGCGCGTTAACTAAATTAATCCGGAACTCGGCACGATCTACGATGCACATCCCGAGCTTCGCCCACTCATCGTCATTCACTCCGTGGATATGCTGTAATTTTTTTTGTGTGTGTTTTTCCGTTACGATGCGTTTTTTCGCAATAGCAGGTGCTTTTGATATCGCGAAATGTCACTCCGTTAATACAATAAAAATTGTTTTGCACTTTATAGTGTCCCTCTAAGTGGGCTATGGGACACCGCAGTCACCACGGAACACCGTGCTCCTCCGGCAGGCAGGAGATGGCTTTCTGCTCGCAGACGAAGGGAGTGCCCATATGTAGAGCTTGTCCGCCGTGGTTACGCAGTGGTTGTGATGCTGGGCTTCTAAAACCCGAAACACGTGGGTTTGATCCTCGCAGCCGCGGTCGCATTTTCGATGGAGGCGAAAATGACAGAGGCCCGTGTTTTGTGCGATGTCAGAGTGCGTTAAAGAACCACAGGTGGTCAAAATTTCCGCAGCCCTCCACTACTGGCGTTCCTCTCCGTTTCTACTCTTTCACTCCCTTTCACTGCCACATATATGCAAGTTATATTGTGGGATACGAAAAGAAGCACACAAGCAGTCAATTCAGTTATCTAAAACTAAGTGCGATGCATATGAAAGTGTAAAAGAAATGCCTGACCATAACACAACTCAGCTTTGAATTCATTGCAGTTATGTCACACATATGGCGTTTTGGATAAAGTAAAAATTAACATTTTGACAGGATATTTTTGTCTTCTAATAACCTTTTCAATTCAAGGAGCTGTTGAATTAAAAATTCCTTGGGAAACGCATGAGCTATGTTATGTATTCAAAATTATTTTGTGTTCTCATCCTGTGTTTCATATTGCGTATGATTATATTATGTTTGCGTGTTTTGCTGTGCATAGTCATTCACACAAACTGTTCGAATTAAGTCGGTTGAATCTTCTAGTGTTTCTGCTATGTCATGTTTTGTGAGAATCTTTTTTCTATTTTGCGAACTTTTGTTTCGATCACTAAGCGAGGTGTAGTGCCGTACTGAACGCACGCACCTCTGCTATATTCACCATTTCAAAAATAATTTTTAGAAAATGCACCTGTATTTACTGCCCTGGTATCGAAAGCGTAACCTCATGCAGCCTAGAAGTAGCAAAAAAAAAAAAAAAACGATGATCACAACAGAGATGACGATGCGGGTTACTTCAGTTCGGGGATTTCATCACGTGAACGTAATTTGACATAGCGTGTGATGGTGTACGAATATTTGAACTTTCGAACGTTCTTCAAGTAGTGTTTGATTTTCGATTCGATTCGCATATATTCCTTCATTTTCGAAGTATTTGAAGTCTGTGATTAAGGAACAAAAAAAATAATAAAACCTTGTCCCGTCACAAAGGACCCCTTCTCAACGTTTCGTCCGCTGCTCCACTGCATAACACTAACGTAATGTGACGAAGTTGACTTTAGGAAAATGCCCGTTCGGGGTGTGAACGAGCTTTTCTCTATTTTTTTTTTCAGAAAGAAATAAACACGAGGTTTTCCATGCTCAACACACTTAGTTTGCATATAGACAATGTTCACAGCTGTCAGAGCCCAAAATAGCAGTGGGCAGTCAGTTCCATGCATGCCGTGAAAGCGGTCGGAATAGTGAAGCTGTTCCTGGGTGATTCCACGTAAGATCGAACAAAGCATGGCTGGTCACCCTCTTAAATTTATTTCAAAATTTTATATATTGCTGCCCGATGTGTGGAAAGAAGAGATCCGCAGTTGGTTTTTGCTAGAAAAAATTTTGTCGAAGCGCCGGGAGTCAATAATGACGAAGAGGTGGAGTGCCGCGCTTACCTGCTCTTCTGTTTTGGCCAACTTTGCTTATTAATTACACAAACTATACTAAGGTTAGGTGGCTGAAAATTTTTTAAGTAATTTTACGCATGCTTCTACTTGTGGTAAATTATTTTTTTCTTTTGTGGGGAGTGTATATATTTTTATAAAAATTCTCAAAATCTGCCCAGGAAGCATTTTTCTGTCCACTTTGCGGGCTTATATCTCAAAAAAGGCTTGAGGCAGAGCGGCGAAAATTCCGCATTACGTTCTAAGCAAACTCGTTTGTCAACCTACAAAATATTATATTTATATAATTTTTGAATAAAGAGATACGGCCGGGCTAACTTCAAAGAAACACCGAACAATGAAAACTTCTGACGACAATTAAAAAAAAAACCCATTTTTGATATTTTTTAAACTTTGTACACTTATTCTCCTTCACATTGGCTTTCACAATCACCAAAAATATGCTGCATAATTTTGTTCCACTAGGAGTTACAGCCCGTCGAATTAGACCCTTACGCAATGATAGGCAATTGTTGTTGATCCGGCTTCTTGCCCGCTTAGTGTATAGAATGAAGACAGAATTGAATTTCTGGTCCTTAGGAGGCCAGCAGCACCGAAAAAAGGTGTTGGTGGCTGTGGTGGTTCGTCGGCCCAGGACTCAGACACAGACAGCTCAATCACAGACAAGGAAACATTTATCGACAGGACGAGACAGCACATACACTTCCACCGACAAACAACGCGACACAAGCAACACAGTCCGAACGCTACGTTCAAGAACTAACGGCGCGTCCTGTCTAACTGATGTCGGATGTTCGCTCGCACCACTCACACGACTGATGTTCTAGCAGCGGTGGCGCACGCTGACATCAGTAGACGAGGCACGATGAGTCGTGTCCGAGCTCACAAGCAGACCCTGAACTGCTCGTTCAGGAAAACGTCGAGGTGCGATGCCTCTCACGTGGCACCGAGGCCACTCCCTCAGCAAACGGTTGCGTCGAACTGCAGCATACGTGGCACCGTGGCCACGCTCTCAGCAGGCGGCTCGATCGGAACTTGCGCGGCACCGGGGCTACGCGTTCATCAGGCGGTTGTGCCGAGCAGGGACCTTGCGCGGCACCGTGACCACGCCCTCAGCAGATGGTTGTGCCGGACTCGAACCTGCGTGGCACCGTGGCCACGAGTCCGTAGATGGTCCCGGCCACACCACTGCTCCAGCCGCTCGTACTGGCCCGCTCGCTCATCCACCGCAGGAACAGCCAGCCATGTCGAGGACACCTGTTCGCCACAGGAGAACGCCCGGTACGTCCCGGCTGGTCTGGTGGCACCAGCTCGGTGCGTCTGTTCCCCTGGGTCGAACGTGCCACCGCTCGGCCGCTGGTAACGCTCGATCCACGTCGGCGTTCCGAAGCCCCGAAGTTGGTTGGTTGGTTGGTCCTTGGGTATCTTGGCGCAACCCACTCTGGGGGATCGGCCATGAACCGGAAAAGAAATTTGTGTGGGAGAGAACTCCTAATAAAATACAAAAAAAAATTGCAGTACGAATATGATAATCAAATTTAGGTTAAAGGAATAGTTTTCTGCGAAGTCTGAAGGCATATAATTATAAAAGAGAAGCGAACGCTATGGAGATTGGTTCTCACGTACTGAGATCATGATAGAAAAAAAAATAATAAAATAATGAACTGAGCAGATCAACATTTAATTCTTTTTGTCTCACGAAGAAAATCGCATACGGCCTTGCACACGTTCCTGTGACTAAATCCGAGGATAGTCGCACCAAGAGAGAGCACTACTGGAAGAGACAAATTTAAACCCATGTTTCTTAAGGGTATTTCCAGAAACCTTTTCCGTGGGATGTTGAATCTTCGACATGACATGAAGAAGTGCTCCAGAGACTCATCCTCATCACAATGCAGACACAACGGTGATTGAGCCAAACCAGACCTGTACATGTAAAAGTTCAGTGGGGGGACTCGGCATCGTAATTTAGTGATTGAGACTTCTGCTCTTCTAGTTTCGCACCATCTATTTTTCCACGGATAAGCCAAGTGTCCGAAGTCAGTGTTGGCTAGTGCAGATTTCTTAAAATTATTGCAGGTAGTATATTTTGAGAAGCGCGCAGCTGTAACAAACGCCGAAGTCGGCAACACAGAAATTACCGGGCCATTTAGACCTGACACTGCGAGCGCGTCCGCATATTCATTGAGTGTTATACCTTTGTGCCCAGGCACCCATATCAACCGAATGAGGCGTAAATGTCTGGGCAGAAGAGAATAGAATGCTTCTAGTGCACTTGATAAATTAGGCGCGCTGAGAGATGCACACACGGACAAACAGTCAGTTAGAACGGCGACTGATGAGAAGGACTGGGGCAATTTTCGTACAGCTAAGACGATTGCCAATAGTTCCGCTTGGAAAATGGGCGTGAAGTCCGGTAAACGAATTGAGAAGGACCAATTCAGAGATGAGGACACAATACCAACAGCTGCCTTCTCTTCCCAGACTGACGCATCAGTCGCTATCACGATTTTTGTGTCTATCTGAGCCAGGTGATCTTCTAAGAGGCCATTGAGGTAAGAGTGAGACAGGTGTTTAGCGTTACTTGGGAATATATTATCAAATTCAATTGCAATTGCTTGCACAGTGTCATTTAGCACGACAACTTCACTTAGGTGCACTTGTAACGGATCCAAGAGTGACTGCGCAAAAACGACTTGGGGGCAACGTAATCTAGACCAATGATGGGTAAAAAATGTGGCCGATTGATTAATAAAAATATATTGAGACCTCCTCTGGGGAGATGCATAAATTTTTAGAAATGTTCGCACTGTTAGGACATGGAACCTTTTATGAAGAGAAGGAAGGCGTGATTCCTGATATAATACACTGATTGCGACAAATTTCGGGAGCCCAAGGCATAAACGTAATGCCTCGCGTTCTAGAAGTACCAATGGCCTGATTTTGTAAGCAGGTGCCCCAGAAAACAAGACGCAGCCAAACTCAAGTATCGGTCGGATATACATGCAGTAAACCATAATGAGGACGTCACGACGAAGCCCGGAACGAATGGAGCTGAGCCGACGAAGAATCCCCAACGCACGAGCTCCCTTAGCTGCTATATTTTCGATGTGTTGACTCCAGTTCAGTTTTTCATTGTAAGTGACCCCTAAATACATTAGCGAGTCAACTTGCGGAATAATGTTTTGTTTATACGACAACGTGATATGCACCGGAACACTTTGGTGAAAAACTATAAGCGCACTTTTCCCGATGTTTAAGGATAAGTTAATTCCTTCCAGCCACGTCTCAAGCCTGTCCATGTACGCCTGCAGAGTTTGATACAGTGTATGAATATCGTTTGCTGCCGCAAAAAATGCGATGTCGTCGGCATATACGTATACCTGTACATCCTCTTGGATAGGGATTGAGCGCAAGAGTATATTAAAAAGTAATGGGGACAACACCGACCCTTGGGGGAGGCCTCTAGATTGTTGATATTTTAAAGACGACAAACCCTGTTGCCAGCAGTAAAACTCTCTGCCCTCTAAGAAAGCGTATATCCATGATATAAAATACTGTGGTAGTCCTGCGGTATGAAGTGAACTGACTATATTAGAGTGTTCAACACTGTCATAAGCTTTTGTGATATCAAGAGTCACAAGAGCGGCATATTGTTTGTGATATCGAGCAAGCTGTATTCGGCTTTCTAGGTCTACATGAGCACACCAGATGGAGCAGCCACGCCTAAAACCAATTTGGTATGGGCTCAAAATCGTGTTCTCAATTAACCAATTATCCATCCGGCTGTAGAGGATTCTTTCGATGAGTTTCACTAGATTAGATGTAAGAGCTATTGGTCTAATGTTATCTAATGTATATCCTGCACCCTGTTTTTTTAATAATGGAATTATTTTAGCAACTCTCCAGTCAGGGGGGATCCATGAATTCCTAATCGAGTGGTTAACAAGTGCAAGGAGGCCCTGGGGCAGTACCTTATGTATTGTTTTTAATAATGATGTAGTGATGCCATCAGGTCCTGGCGCAGAATTGGGCAACACTCTTATTAAACCAGCTAATTCCGAAGCTGTGACTTCATCAAAGTCATCACCGCGGGCAGGAACGTGGGCGTGAGTGGTCAAAGTTGAAGCAAAACGGGTTTCAAGCCCTTTAGCTATTTCTTCGAGCAGATTAGCCAACTCTCTTGGCGTAGGGACAACTGAATCGACATTGATCAAAGCCGGAATTGCTTTCTTAGTCCTAAGAAATTTAAAAAGCTTTTTTCTGTTGTCTGACTTTGATAAGAATTCAAATCGCTGACTATCATAGTTATCCTTCGCCTTGGCGACTGTACGCCTGAACGTTCCAGCCGCGTATTTATAATCATTCCAATTCCGAGGGCATTGGTTATAAAGTAATTTTCTCAAGGCTGCTTTTCTTAATCTGTAATCCCGTGAGCATTCAGGTGTCCACCAAGGATTAGCAGAGTCCACTTTCGAGACCTGAATGGAAAACGTGGATTCCTTTAAGGAATCTTTCACCACTGAATTGAGGTTTAATGCGGTCTGCTCCTCATCGCCATCTAACTGATTAGTTAGAGCTCTGCATAAAAGCTTTTCAAAGACATTTATATTGACATGAGTGACGCTGCGTCTATTCAACGAGATCATAGGGCAAATTAGTTCGAAAATTATAGGAAGATGATCACTACTGGTACCTGAATAGACAGCACTCCACGATGATATAGAAAGACCGGCACTGCAGAACGTAAGGTCAATCGCTGACAATGTCCGGTTCCCAATAAAAGTTGGTGTTCTTGAGTTAACACATGTTAGATTATTCTTCGCAGCCCAATCCCACAACCGTTTCCCGCTCAGATCTGTTCTGTAGCCCCACGAAATATGGTGAGCGTTGAAATCTCCAGCCAGTAGCATATCCTTCCTGCAATGCGAGACGACCGAGTCTAGCGCATTACTATTATGAACACCGGATGGGAAATACACGTTAATTAACGAGAACGGCTGAAATCCCGGGAGTGAAATGTCTACAGCTAGTATTTCACTGTCTGGAGTAGTTGTCTGATACATAATTTTAGCCCGGTGAGCAATTTTGGATGAAATAAAGACTGCTAAACCGCCACCGCGAGAGGGACGGTCTAAACGAAATGTGCGGTAATTTTTTAGTCTAAAACTCCTGTCTGTTGAGAGCCACGTTTCTTGTAAGATTATAATATCAGGGCAGTGCTGAGCACAGAGGTAAAATAGATCAGAAGCTGCTGAAAATATTGAACGACAATTCCACTGAAATATTTTAAGACCTATTTTGCTGAGATACCAGCAGAAATAACTGCTTTCTCCAATATGCTGTCTTTCAGGAATGATTTTTTCGAAGTGATTTCTTTTTGGCATTTTTTAGTTTTTGGCTTGAGCCTCACTGAAAGGCCCTGAGATTCTGGGGACGCACGGCGCTTCATGGTCCTAAAATCAAAGTCCATTTGCGAATCGAGAGATCCAGAGTCTGAGCTCCAACCTTGTTCCCGTTCGACAGGGATTATTTTCTTTAAATTGGTTTTTGATGGGCCAGGTTGAGGTAGCTCGCTATGGCTGACCTCTGAAGGTGGTAAAACTGGCATATCTGGGATCGCCTCAGTCGTCCGAGTGATGGTCTGCAGCAGTTGACTCATCTGTGCATTTACCATTTGCGCTAACGATTCTGTCAAACTCACAAAAAGGTTCTCCATCGCCTTCTTCATTGACTTCTCTACCGCTGAGGCAATAGCATCTGACAATGATGAGTCTATCCCCTGAGAGAAACGATTCGCAGCACTAGCATACCCACGAGGTCGCTCAGCAAGGACAGCGCGGGCCTCGCGTCGTGAACATCGCCTCTGATCGATAATTTCTAGAATTTGAAGTTCATAAGCTCTCGCAGAGCAGTCTCCATTATCGGCCGCGTGGGCTCCACTGCATAAACAACAACGCACTTCCTGTGTTGAACAAACGTTAAAGTCATGCGCTTCACCACAGGCTCTACATCTCACGCCTGATCTGCAGCCCTTAATGCTATGCCCGTATCTCCAACATTTAATGCACTGTAAAGGGCGAGGAGACAACGATTCAACCCGGTAAATGAGAGGCCACGCCTTGATTTCTGTAGGGCGAGTAATGCCGGCAAATGTGACAATGACCGATTCCGTGGGGATCTTACTGTTTTCGACGGAACGAGAGCATCGGTAGACTGAAATAGCTCCTGCCACTGAAAACATATCCAGTATCTCTGATGGTGTAAGGCTCGAGTCCACCCCACGAACCAGCCCCTTTACGCATGCTAAGTGGGGAGGAACGAAACAACTCACCGGATGGGAAGCGAAAATTGAGCACTTTAGCAGGTCAGATATACAGGCCTGGTCTGGCGAACAGCACAGAATACCTCCACGTCCGAATTGTCGCACCTCAGTGATCTGCTGGTAATGGGGAGTAGCGGTCCGGAGCTCTTCCTGAATCAGTTTGGGATTTTTCATTCGAATTGTCTCTCCATTGGTCGGTACCAGAGCCACAGGAACGCTGTTCAGACCGCTGCGCAGAAAGAGATCGATTGGCAAATCATTAGGTGCAAGGGAAGCCGACCAGGCAGGGTTCGCCTGGCCGGGAGACGAAACAGACATCAGGCTAAGGAGCCTAGATCAGCACCGCGCAGTTTGGCCGCACCCCCCAGGAGGATGCGCCAAGACACGGTTGGACGACCAGGACAGGACGGCTACGAAGAAGCGGCAGCCTTGAGAACACAGGACGCAGGACCGTGAGCGGGAGGTTGCAGTGAGCTGGCGTTCGAAAGCAGCGAAGGGGAGCACGGCCGCGCAGCGAGCCAGCCGGAACGAACGGTCGCAATGCCACGCTTCGTCGTTGTCTTTGTTCCTTCTTGTGCGGCGAAAAAACACTCTCCCACTACAGTGGCACTGATGGTGTCAATTTCGAAGCGATTTGATCACCCGAGCAGCAATGAGCGCGGGGCTATCGAGCAGGTGCGCGCGCCCCCCAGATGCTCTAAGAGAGGCACAGTCAGAGCTCCTTTTCACCTCCTCAGACCACAAGTGTTCCAAACACTTCTTGGGTAACTTCAACGCGTGTGGGCTGGAGATTCGCTATCCATTCTGCCTTTTGTTCGCACCGCACTTAGGCGCTGATAACAAGGCGGAGATGGAAGCAAGATCAAAACACTATCAGGTAGCTATGAGCGCTTGCTTCACGCACGCGGTTGACAGCCGCTGCCGCCAGAGAAACTGTGCACCGCCACTTGCGATCAGTAGAACGCATGAAAGTGGCACTCCAGTGGCAAAGCAAGGTATAGAACGCCAAAGGAAACAAAAGCAAAACAATTGGTAAACGGATGCGCGCACCTATCTCAGATTAGATTCTACAGCTTGCGACCGCGCCGGGTAACATGTTATCCCCAGCATGATGTGTGCGTTTGTGCCATTTGTGCCAACTGTAAGCTTTGCCTTGCCGCTGTTGAGAACATTGCCTCAAAATCGCTGCTGATCAGCTTCACTCAACGTTCGTTTTCATCCCGTCACCATCGGAATGCCTTTTAGGCGAATGCAATCAGTGTCCAAAAGGCAGGTCCCTGACACTGGAGGAACTTAATATCCCAGAAGACGAAGAAATATTACTAGCAATGCGGGAGGCAGGCGACCTTGTGAAAAAAGTTTTGGGTGATGACACTTTTTTAATCATCTTCGAGTATTGGCGGAAATGTGGATCATGCACAACCACTGACACAAAGTAGATCCATATACGAGGAAAAGCAATGCACGCAGCGTGGCAGCATTGTATTCCACTTTGATTTTGCCGAAAACTGGACTGTTGTGCTTCCTGATGAAGTTCAGGCATACCACTGGCACAAGCAGCAAGTATCCGTCTTTACATACGTGGTCACAACGAGAAAATCTACAAGGAGTTCCGCTGTTGTTAATGACGACTTGAGCCACGATTCCGCTCACGCCTGCTTGACTCTAGCGAAAGAATGGGTGGAAGACAACGTGCCGGTTTACTCCAACGTGACATGTGAGTGATGGAGCCGCCAGTCATTTCAAGAATAGATATCAGCTTTTCGAGTTCCGAAAGAGCTGTTGTCCGAGTACCCAATGGGTATTCTCAGCAACTGGACACGGGAAAAACGCGTGCGATAGAGTTGGAGGTCTCGTCAAGCATCAGGCAATGCTCAACAACCCTGAAAGTGCAATTCGGACAACCAGAAACTTTGTAACCGTTTTATCAGAGAAACTGAAAGGTGTGCATCTAATACACCTTGAAGAAAAAGAAGCCGTTGCCTTCCGCAAGTTAAAGAAGGAAGAGTGGATGAGAGTTCCCGCGTTCCATTGTCTTGGCATGCCTGGCAGCTATCCACGCCAACGGAAGCTTCTCCTGGCTTGTACGTGGCACGAATAGCCGGGTCTGCTTGGAAGGAGTTTTGTGTACATGAATGAAGAAGTCTGAACAGTCTAATCAATGGAACAAACAATTTCAGCCCAGAAACATGGTTTAATGAAGTGGTTCTTCTTGACCTCCACAAATTTTCCATTTTGCTAAAGATTATTTGGAAAGCGCTCTTTGCTTATTGCATTTTTATCCTTTCTTCTTTTCCTTCCCTTTTTTTTTTGGGGGGAGGGGGGGGGATCTAAGCTACGCATCGAGTTCTTACTGCCTTTTTGCTGAGGTAAAGGCGGAAAATATCTGTCTGCGCTCCGATACCGCAGCGCATCAAAGAACCCCACGCTTAAAAAACTGACCCCTAATCATTAATTATTGTGTCCCTTATAGCTGATATGCAGCGTTCACATATAAATGACCAGGCACATTACCATGCCAAAACTGAAAAGCCGTACGCGATCACAAATGTCAGAATAGGCAGAAGCGCATGCTTCGCTGAGCCTTCCGTAAGGGTCTAATTCGACGGGTTGTAACTCCTAGTTGAACAAAATTATGCAACATGTTTTTGGTGATTGTGAAAGCCAATGGGACCGAGAATAAGTGTACAAAGTTTAAAAAATATCAAAAATGGGTTTTTTTTAATTGTCGTCAGAAATTTTCATTGTTCGGTGTTTTTTTGAAGTTAGCCCGGCCGTATCTCTTTATTCAAAAATTATATAAATATAATATTTTGCAGGTTGACAAACGAGTTTGCTTAGAACGTAATGCGGAATTTTCGCCGCTCTGCCTCAAGCCTTTCTTGAGATATAAGCCCGCAAAGTGGACAGAAAAATGCTTCCTGGGCAGACTTTGAGGATTTTTATAAAAATACATACACACCCCACAAAAAGAAAATCTAATTTACCACAAGTAGAAGCATGCGTATAATTACTTAAAAAATTTTCAGCCACCTAACCTTAGTATAGTTTGTGTAATTAATAAGCAAAGTTGGCCAAAACAGAAAAGCAGGTAAGCGCGGCACTCCACCTCTTCGTCATTATTGACTCCCGGCGCTTCGACAAAATTTTTTCTAGCAAAACCAACTGCGGATCTCTTCTTTCCACATATCGGGCAGCAATATATAAAATTTTGAAATAAATTTAAGAGGGTGACCAGCCATGATTTGTTCGATCTTACGTGGAATCGCCCTCCTTTATCGTTTTCTACACTTTATCGCAAATTTGCCTTTTCATACTATCATTTAGCAGCGGGCTTGGGTTGGTCGAGCGCAGCAGCAGGTCTGCATTTCCCTTCAGCGTGACGACGATGTCACTCGACGCACTGGACGGGCTCGACTTTGAGCAGCACTGCTGTTAAAACACCGGGGATGCGTTGAAGTAATCCGTTGTCATCCACAACGCCATACCTCATAATCGTATCGTGGCTTTTGGCACGCAAAGCATCGCTATATGCACATCAACGCACCGTAGCGTGCATTTCTCTTCGGCGAAACTGAGTTCTGCGCACTAGCGTGAGTGCCAACGTTACGTCGGGCGCAGCTGCGTGGGGCGCATTTGTGGATGTAGATGTAGACGAAATTGAATGGCGCACCCCACTCTGGGGTATTGGCCAAGAACCAGGTAAGCCAGGTAGTTAGAGAGAGCGAGAGAGAGTAAACATTTTTTTAAAAACGAAATGAGGGATCTTCCTCGTAGGGTGGAGCCCTTAGTTCAGGGTCCCATTGGCTCGCGCCACTCCACGTGCTCGCTGGATCAGCCGACGCTGCTGCTGCGGCGCTGAGCTGGTCAGCGCAGTCTCCCAGGAGGAATGTGATCGTGATGGGATAGGGGAACAGCACGGTGGACATGGGCATTCCCACGTGCAGTGATATACTGTGGGCTGCGCTTCACAGAAGAATGAAAGACCCAGCAAACGCTCAATAATGTTGGGCAAGTTAAAATAAGTTAAAGAAATGCCGTTGGATCTGCCGCATCTTTTCTTCTTTGTCGCGTTCATAATTTGTGACATTGCGCTAAAGCGTTTCGCTGATGACCAAAAGACCACGTGTACAGTTCAAGCTCAGGGTAACTGCTTTTAAATGTTTTCGTCCAATGCCGACGAGGGTATACCTTGGCTCTAGTAGTAGTGAGGGAGTGACGGAAGCCATGAAATCCGAGGCACCAAAAGCCCAGTTCGACGGGGCAATCGCGACGTCATCAATATCTTTATTAAACTCGTAGCTATTCACTGCTGACTATAGACATGTGCGAAACTCTAACGAGATTATGAAGGGAAACATTTCACTAAAGTGACCTTTTACAGAACGCATTGTTACCGCGGACGCAACCACAAAGAGTGCCATGCACTTAACAATCGTTTTTACAAAGTCATGCAGGCAGTTGCGGGTGGTGTGCACTATACAATCACTAAAATTACCATCACTGTGCGCACGGTGGTGCAGAATGCCGCGCGTAAAGCAGCCACGGGTGGCGCTCTATCGTCCAGCCTTTATTTACAATAAATCGCATTCCTGGGAAGCGTGAGACAGGTCTCGTGGAGTACACTGGAAGGCTTCCGCGAACTCGGGGTATAACGTCAGCAGCCTGCATTGATCCTGAGCTTGGTGGCTGCCGGGACACAAGCCAAAGCAAGTCGCCATGAAGACCAGCTGGAGGTCGCTGTATCGTTCTAGTCCCTGTAGCACCCAGGCTGTGGGACGTGCGTTCTGTCGGTACGCGTCAATAAGGGCCCGGTATCCGACAGCCTGTTTCAAGTAGAAATCCGTGGACACAGTGCTGCCCGTGAGGCTCTTTCGCACACAGTCGAACAAAGACTGCGACACGTTTCCGTGGTCTCTGTATGAATAGAGCAGCATGGCGCCCAGGGAGCCGGCCACTTCGCTTCCGAAGCCCCCGTAGTTGACGGGAGCGGGAAGGTCCGGGTCGAAGAACGGATATGACAGGGAGTAGTGCATCAACTGAAAGTCTTGATCCTTCCATTCGAACGTGAAGGTTTCCAAGTTGTAAATAGCGTACACCAAGCCCATAACATCATCCGGATTTTTCAAAAGGCGGTAGTGGCGCCAGTTGCTCACGAAAGAGCTCGACATGTCGGGCATTTGGACGCTTGCTGCGCCGTAGGTCGCGTTTCCTTGTTTGTCATACTGGAAATTACGGAAAGCCGTTTCCAGAGAGCTCCAATTCGCCACCACCGTCACTTTTTCGTCGAAGTGGGACCAGCTTGACAATCGCTGGGAAAAGGCCAGCCGCACCGACAGTGCTATTTCCTTCGCTACGACGGCAGCATTCTCTTCGAGAGACTCGGCGACATATCTAGCGAAAGTCACTTGTCTGAAGAAGAGGACGGTTCTGGTGAGGCAGAATGCTCTGTGATACACTTCCGCCCTTTCCGATATCTTGTAGTAATAGTTCATAATTAAGTCCTTGTTCGCGTAAAAAGCGGCGACCTGCACTGTGCACCACGAAACGAACAGGTGGAAAGTGTCTTCACCGAGCTCCTCCCAAAGTAACAGTAAAGTCTCGACGTAAGCGATGTTCGTGGTCGAGATACGCACAGAGCCGCGCAGGCTGATGTTGACGCTGCGCAACGCTTCCAGCCAGCGAGGTTCTGTGAGGCCCGCGCGGCTTGCGTTCACCAACCAGGGGGCCGGTTGATGCGGCCAGGCCCCAACCGTGTAGTAAAACGACAAGTTGTCGAGTGATGGTTCTGCAACGAGCTGCATCTGCTTGAAAGTAACGGTGTTGCTGTTCCTGGCATCGCTGCGCTGAAGGTTGTCCTTCAGAACGTCGAAATAAGCACGCTTTTTGGACGACGCCTCCATTCCCGCAGGCATGGAGAGCAAGAGGAAAAAAGACCGTCCGGGACCGACGACGAGCTCATCAACCATCTGGCCAGAACCACTGACGACGTCGAAAGAGAGGACCGCGTCCCAGCCTAGATTGATAGAACTGTAAAGCAGCGTGCGCAGAGCGTCGCCGCCTTGAGACACCTGCGGCCAGATGATGCCCGCTTCGTTCAATGCAGCTTTAACAGCGGCCAGTTCGTTCCTCTCGCCTTGCAAGATGTCCTCGCAGCTTAAGTAGAGGACGGCGGCTCGCTGTTCGTCGTTCTGTCCGGAAACCGGGGCTTCGACGCTCTTGAACACCTTGTCCAACCTGCTGAGGAAGCGCTGAAACTGGTCCTCCCAGACGTCCAAGTTGTGGAGCCGTTGCCAACCGTCGCAGACGAACAACGTGAAGTTGTGGCACGGTTCCACAGCGGGGTTGATGGAGGAGACCAGCTCGTTTGCGTATGCGCGGCAGGCGTGCGTCGTGCATAGGCCCGTGACGGTCTTCGATTGTGGCCAAGCGATCCGCACGATCCCGAGCAGCAGCACGACCACGAGCAACGTGCCGGACACTACGGCGATGTAGAATTCGTGGCGTGGTGGTCTCTTTTGTTGTTGAGGTATGAAAAGAAGAAAAGAAGAAAGCAAATAAGCTCAAATGTACAATAAAGAATGCACTACTGGTTGCGAGTCAATCATTCCGCTACCGTGGCGCTGCTTTAGAGATTCAGAAGCGCTAAAGCTTGGGCTTGTTGGAGCTGAGCGTACAAAACACCCATGCAGGGCCGCGCAGATAAGTTCATAGCTCGGAAATTTCAGTAGAGCTTACTCAGAACCATTGGTACACAGAGCGATTCTTGAATTTGAAACAGTGAGCTCCAGTAAGCTTTTGATCTTTAAGCTGACTGATCGCGCTTGGCTAAGAATTCCAGTGAGCCCGATCTTGTGCGAGAATATTTATTTATTTATTTATTTATTTATTTATTTATTGATTTATTTATTTATTTATTTATTTATACAATACTGCGGACTAGTGGTCCATGCAGGGTGGTCAGTACAAATACAAGAGTAATACAAAGAAACAGCAATGTACAACAGGAATACAGACTAGGAAAGGTTTACATGACAGAATGATCACTTGTTCTGGTAAGGCAGTTCCATTCATTGATTGTTCTCGGGAAATAAGAAAAATTAAATAGTACGAGCAAAGTATGGGGTGAGGGCGTTTTCATTGCGGTGTCGGATGGGCCTGCTAGTTAAGGGCGATAGATATGTCGATGCACCTAGGGCAAGTTTGGTTTCCAAGAGTTGGGAAAATAACTGTAATCTAAATTTTTTCCTTCGTTCCTGGAATAGGGGATTTCCGTTTGCTTGCATTAAATCGAAAGGCTCTGTCCAGGCACTTAGAGAAAATATATATTTTGTTAAAGCGGTAAAGTGACTTTCACTCATCTTGATGAACCTGTGGGTGTGACAGCAAGAACAAGTGCGGAAACTTGGCGCAATGTAAGGTTTTACGAACAGGTGGCTGTTTCACGCATGTGCACTGACAGCAGCTCCTTGCGATGTAGTACTGTGCACTTACAGGTTACACTCACAGGTTACCAAACTGATAAACCTGCACTCCCCAGGCTACTTTACCGCACAGGGAATTTTGTATAATATTCGTATCTGAGTAATTTGGCGAGTACGTTTTGCTGAGCAAGTGCGCGAAGTAGCTTTTCGCGCTTACTGTACGCGTCGTACGAAGCCCGTCGTGAAAATCTCGGCGCTGTCGTCGACACCTTCTGACAACCAGACGTCTTCACACGAACAAGCAGTGCCGACGTGGGCAGTCGGTTATGCGCACGTTTAGTGAAGTGGTGTTCAGGGCTGCGAAGCATAATTGAGCATTCGAGAAAAGAAATTACACCATCTCCCACTAAAGGGAACCATGTGATGTGTGGATGCGAAGCAGCGGGGAGATGGTTAGCTTGAGAGGGAGATGCTGTAATTTCATTGAAAGGACGAATGAAAATGTATAATGTTGAATTCCAATGGCGGAGTCGGAGCAAGTTTTTCTGCTCCTTTCGGAACAAGTGTGTTCCAATGACAGAGTGAGGACGGGAGTCGAGAGCTCCAATGAGAGAGCCGGAGGGGATTGAGAGCGGGAGTTGCTCGGTGGAGCAGGAAAAGCTGCTCCGCCAAAATCGGTGGAGTGGACCGGAACTCTGCGTGACGCATTTTCTTAAACACGCTTGCCTGCTTGGAGGCGCGGCGGCGCCGCCGGTCGCGACTCGCGAGTTGTGGTAATGGCGGACGGCGTGGGCTGCACGGGTGCCTGGGCAAAGCGTGCGGCATTGCTTCTCCTACTCGATAGCGACAGCTCCGAGTCGGAAAGCTCAAGTTCCCGCACGAGTGATTCCTTGGACGCTGACAGTGACGCTGAATCTTACGCTTACGAGCGGGAATTTGAGAGGATGTTCTGCAAGAGACCACGCGCAAGGTATCGTGGGTAACTCGGCAGCTTCCGCCTTGCTCCAGCGGCGCGGGTTCCGTTCCAATCGCGGATTTGGAGGATTTGCTCTACGCCAGAGTCGAGTGCTCGCTCACGGAGTCAGTCGGCTGCTCCGACTCCGCCGTTGGAATTCAACATAAGAGAAGAGAGAGAACGTGGTGGCGCCGCTCCATAGAGTAATGATTCCTAGACGGGAGAAACGGGGGGGGGGGGGGGGGGGCGTAGGAGAGAAGAGAGGGGGAGGGGACACGCATGCGCTGCGGGGGTGTGTGTCGCTGCACGTGGGCGCCGCAACCTAGAGTAGAGGATTCCTTGAGGAGAGAAAGGGGGAGCGTAGGAGAGGAGAGAGTGGGACGCGGGAAGGACGACGGCCCCGCCATAAGCTGCTTCGCATCTAATACGCCACTAGACCGCCACTTGCTCCTGCCGTAGATGCTACACTCTTATAAGGCGAAATCCATTCTGTTTAGATTTCTGCAAGGCATCTAGAAGCTGCCTATTGCGGTTCCACGCGGTCGTGGTGGTTCGAGCCTCTCAATATATTAGCGTACTTGCGGGATCTTGCTGGCTTTGGACGACGGCGCGTGGGGTTACCCATCTTCGTCACCGCCGCCTACGACGTACCCATCCTGCGTCTACATGACGCACCTGCGCAGAACGCGTGCGCCTGCATTTCTGCGCTGGGGTAGCTGTTGCTACTGCGGTGAACGCCGAGGCGTTAGGAACCGGCTGCACGCGCACTCGTTTCGCTCTCCTCCGCAACCGTTTCGCCCGAATCGGCGGCAAAGAGTCTTATGGACGGGTCCCGCGAAGTCTATGCAAAGTCTCGCGGAAAGGAGGGCCAACGTAGCCACTTAAGGTATTCGCCTTAGTATTTCTCGACACTAAGCTCACATGAGTGAAGAATACCCCACTTTGCGGGATGCATCTGTTGGGAGAACGTTGTTCCGTTGTGCCTGCTCGCACACCGGTTCGTATATGACTTGACACACGGTAGCTGGAACAATATGCATTTTTCCGCTGATAAGGAAAGGTCGTTTATCGCACTAACCAGCGCACAGGTGAACTGATAGGCTTTTCACTTTTTATTTCTTGTTCTTAGACTCCTAGGGCGAGGTAAGCCTGACTCTCTTATCCAAATAACATGGAACTCTTCATGTGTTGCATTAAACTGAATATGCGTAAGTGCAGAAGATTTCTCTGAAATTACGCTGCGGAGGATGCAATAGAAACGGAGAGCTGAGTTTTGAAGAGAGAGGGATAAGCAAGGGAAGGCAGGGATGTTAACCACTCAGGAGTCCGGCTGGCTACCCTACACTGAGGCAAGAATGGGAAGAAAAAAAAGGAAGAGTAGGAGAGAGATGCAGCATAAAACGTACGCCGGCAGTCGTACTGTGTCAAAGGCGCCGGATGGAGAGCTTGGCAACGTTTACTCGCTCTGTGTCTCGTCCACGTTCCCCATTCCCTTTCCACTCCACCTTTCAGTGCCCTGCATGTTTCAGAGTTGTCGAGCAACTTCCCCTCGATCTGCCATTTTCTAGGCGCCTCTTAGTACGGTTAGAACAGCGGGAAGACGTCGGTGAAAGAGTTCGTTGGAATCGAAGACCGAATTTGTTTGTTTTTTTTTTTCGCCAAATAAGAGTATTCCTGGAAAATTTCGGAAGCGAATTCCTTTGGTGCTCGCTCTAGATGCTGGTGGACCAAAATCTTCTGCCCTATTCCTTCGAAGGAGCTCGATTACATGTGGTTTACAGGAGCCCAAAATAACCCTCTATCTTTCTCTTTAGGACTTCAATACGTTAACACATTCATACAAACCAAAGTGTTAAAAGGTAAGTACAGTCATTAAACAGTTCATAATGCATACTAAACGGCTACTGCTTCAAGCGTGTTCGTTACTTGTTTGGCGTCTCTCATCATCAGAGCTGGTTTTGGGACGTTAAACCCCACAAATCAATCAAATCAAATCGTTACTTGTTTAGCGTACAACTATAGCGCGAGGAAAGCCGAAAGCAGCACACAGCTTTATTGGCGCGTTGGCCTCTTGCGACAGCTGTAGATCGCGATTAGGGACACGTAAATAGCTTTATTGTGGGAAATAGCGGTCTATGTGATGACTCATTATTACCAACCAGTGCAGCGTAGTACCGCTTGTATTAAACAGGGGAGAAGGGAGGGATGGAGGCTCTACGCTATTGCGTGTTTGTGTGTGTGGCAGATATTGCATACTCGAGCATACAGCGAAAATTAAAGAAAAAGCAGAAAACACCACCCTCGATTCCACTGCAAGAGGTACCGCCATTACGAAGTATTGATTTGGACGAGTTTTTTGTCTATAGCTGTATACAAAAGGGGAAAGGGTTCGAAAGTTGGCACTATGTACACATAAGCGCATTCAACCACAAGCGGTAGGTGGTTCACAAGGAGACTACATATATATGCACAGGTGGGTTAATATGTGCATCTCAACCACTAAACTATAGGCACCTTCAAATTCATATCTCGCTGGTAGGTACATCGCCATCAAACTCTTTTTACGCATAAATAAACGAGGAGTGATATATACAGCGAGCGAACTGTTGGCACGGAAAAGGCTGAAGAAGCGAACGCTGAGTACAGCGAATAATGATGGACAGTGAGAGCGAATGGAGCGGAAGGAACAAAACATAGGAGAGGATCGCTGTATGAGCAGAGGTCTGTCTTCTGCATATAAAGGGTGGCGCCAGTGCGGCGCGCACTCGTTACGTTCGCCTGTGTGACTTGATAGCTGAGGTCGGCGGTTGGCTCATCCGCCGATGCTTTAATTGGAAACAAAGCGGTGTAAACGCGCTGTTCCGACTGCGGCAACTGCTGTGGAAAGCTTCCGCGCATGGATACAATGCGCCGCACAACACGTCGCCCGCGCCAACCTCTTAACGGCGTTCTCTTACATGATGTTCATCTCCTGCAGGTGCTGTGATTTGCCCATATTGCACTTGGGAGGATAGCCAACGTATAGGGACAGCTCTATGGAGCTCTCCCGTGTAGTAGAGAACGCTGTTGCCATTTGTTCTAAACACAAAACATTATCAGAAATTTATTGAACTATGGGTGACGCAGCTGGTGGAAGGGCTTCGCTTGTCGCCGTTGCTGTAAACAACCGGCCCGAGTAGAGGCTCAGCGGCTTGGGCAGCAGGTTCCATGGGTTCGCACCGCCGAAACAGTACCTAAAGCATCGTCGCCGAGAGGACCCTGCTGTTCGCGCCACCTAACCAGAAAGACATATCGATTGATTGATTGATTTGTGGGGTTTAACGTCCCAAAACCAGCTCTGATTATGAGAGACGCCGTAGTGGAGGTCTCCGGAATTTCGACCAGCTGGGGTTCTTTAACGTGCACTGACATCGCACAGCACACGGGCCTCAACATTTCGCCTTCATCGAAATGCAGCCGCCGCGGCCGGGATTCGATCCTGCGATCTTCGGATCTGCAGCCGAGTACCATAGCCACTAGACCACCGTGGCGGGGCCAGAAAGACATATCGCCGTCGCCACGATGTAGATGCATGTCTCTCAAATTGGCTGCCTTATTTATTGTAAAATCAAAATACTTAAACTGACGATCTCCAATTTCGCCTTACGGAGTTGCGCAATCGTCGGTGAGTGAATTTTTGGAGTGTTTCATTATGCCTCGAATTGTAATATAAAACGGAATTTCAATTCCCTTATGCCTAGAAAAGGTGAACTGTTTGCATGTTTAATTGTGCTCACGCGAACGGGTATTCGGTTCGTAAGTTCCTACGAAAAGATACATAGCAACGAAGAAGGCAGGCATTTGGTACAATTCTGTCTTCGTTCTTGTGCATCGTTCACCAGCACCGCTTAAGACCGTGCTTATATCTGTGAAACGGGATGTTTCGTATAGCCATATAGTATAGTACCCAGATAGCTTGGCCTAAAATAGAAAGCACTGTGCTCAGAGCGAGCCGCAAAGAAAAAAAATGTTTAAATGTTTAGGACAGTGACGAAGTATCATGGCAGTCACCGAGAAACTCCTGTACCGATGTGGAGTTCGTACCTCGCTGCTTTTCTGTGGTGGCACTGACGGAGCTTCCTCCAACTCGTCTCTTAATTACTTGTCTCCATCTGTACATCTTAACACTGTATCGCTGGCTTTTACAATGTGCTAGTTAAAACATCGCTTACGTTGGAAATAGCGGTGCTTGAAGAGCGCTTTTCAGCGGACCTGCTGCCCGGTCGCTTGGGCGACTGTATTTGCGTCGCTATCAATCGAAGCGGAGTGTTCGCTGTGCTTGGACTCCGGCTTGGTGCGATCAGCAAACCCGGGCTAGTCGGTCCATCGCGAATCTCATTGGGCATCCTCGAGCGCCTCTGCTCAGAGGAATGTAATGCGCCGACCACGGCTTTAACTCCGCCATCATGGCATTGACCGCCCTCCGCTTCCGCTGCTGTCCGAACAGCCGAAGCCGCCGCGGCTCCGGTGTGCTGGTTCGCGGCCATCGCCGCATTGTCGACAGATGGACTACCAGGACCTGCAACACGGATGTCAGAGCCATTACACCCCACGAAGGCGGGTGACCAGCGAAGATGTGCGGTGCGGTACGGTGGGAAAAATAAAAGGTGTACATTAGGGTGATTACTTACATAATAACATAAAATTAAGAAAATTCGAGAACGCCGACGATAAATACAAGCGAAACACAGAAAAATCGCTGCGCCGCAGCAACACAAGCAAGCTTATACATACCCCGATGAACTCCTATAACACTGATAATGCTTAAAAATAGACTGAATGGTCCCACATTAAGAGTGGTTATGATAAACGAGATTAGCATAATAGAATAAAAGGTACGCATTAAGCGTAAATAATCGCACAATGAGATCAAATTAAGCGGGAATAATTTGAAAAAGAAATTCACGCATCTCCATGAAGTGAACCATGACGAGCGGGCGAAGCACTGGGGATCGTTCGGTGTTACCGTAAATCACCCGTGACATTGCCCACCCATACATGTAAATGAGTGACAACGTGTGTGTATGTTTACACACGCGTTGCGATTTATGCTCTGGTATTTATGAGGTTCCTGCGCTCCCGCATCGTAGATCGTGCAGAGTTCCGGATTACTTTTAGTTGACGCGCACACTGCGAATCCTTATGGCTCAACTACGCACAAAAGAAATCTCCCACCGGCACTACATTGCAGGTCAAGATCCAGTGCCTATTTATATGGAAAGAAAAATGATAGGGGTAACGCTAAGAGATAAAAAACGAGCGGAATGTATCAGAGAACAGACAGGAGTAGCCGATATTATTACATCAATTAAAAGAAAGAAGTGGACCTGGGCAGGACATGTCATGAGGAGAACAGATAACAGATGGACAGTAAGAGCGACGGAATGGATACCAAGAGTGGGAAAACGCAACAGAGGCAGGCAAAGGGTTAGATGGAGCGATGAAATTAAAAGGTTTGCGGGCGTAAAGTGGAACCAACTCGCTCAGGAGAGGGTGGAGTGGAAATCGATGGGAGAGGCCTTCGTCCTGCAGTGGACCTAAATAGGCTGATGATGATGATATATGGGGCGGCAGGTGAGAGGTCGTGCCGCGCGAGCAGTCAGTTTTTAAAGACGATAGTCTTTCTTGGGATACTTCAACGCAGAAATTTTGGTCTGTGTGTGTGTGGTGTGTGTGTGTGTGTGTCCTGCTGCGAAAGGTGAACCCCTTCCTCAACGACCACCCAGCTTGAACTGGTGGCTACCTTCATACTTCTGAACACAGTCGGCCAAAAAGCAAATATTACGCATATCTGAGGCGCAACATCAATACGTATGTATTGGACGGTGTGTTACTTTAGTAGAAAATACATAGATGCGTAATTCTAAAGACCCTAGTGCTTGTTAGGATGCGCAAAAGCGGACGTTTCCTGTACTAGGCAAGCTTCTTGCATTTCCCGTAACCATGGCCAGATGGCGCCCTTATCTCGCGCTCGTGCGAGATAAGGGCGCCATCTGGCCATGGCGCCCTTATCTATATATAAGGAAAAGACGAAATCAAAAGAGAAAAATTTTACGATAATTCAAAGGGAAGCGCTTTACTGTTTGAGGCAAGGTCCGGTTGCCTGAGAACCCGAAGTTATAGAGCAAAATTCAATAAAGAAGGGGATACATGTACGTGCTGTGGAAAAGCTAGGGAAACGACAGACCATATTTTGATTGAATGTACAGATGTCCACCCAGGTGTAGCCGTGGACACTACCCTACAGGAGGCCATGGGTTTCAGGAGTAACAGGGGAAAGCTGAACATGCCGGCGATAGATATAAGTAAAAGGCGCTTAGAGCATTGGTGGCGCAAAAGTATGGAGCAAACAAAAGCGAAAGGTAGTTCGGGTGAGATTGTTTCATCACACACGAACGATAATAGATAAAATAAATAGACGAAGTAAAAAATTAGTTGTGAAAATATGTGTGATTCGGGAAAAGAAATGGTTGTAAACGAAAAAGAAATTAAGCTAGAGCTTGGTGGCCCGGCCACCGCCCCGTTATAAGGGGACGCTCCTAATATCCATCCATCCATCGTGCCGAACGGCCGGTAGAAGGCTATCGTCTTTCGACGGCATTTGCAGCGAAGCACGGAGATACGCGGCCAATTTTTTAAT
Source organism: Hyalomma asiaticum (assembly GCA_013339685.2). Taxonomy (NCBI): domain Eukaryota; kingdom Metazoa; phylum Arthropoda; class Arachnida; order Ixodida; family Ixodidae; genus Hyalomma; species Hyalomma asiaticum. The sequence goes on along the minus strand of CM023483.1, from coordinate 88,347,056 downwards.
CAAGAAACTCGCTAGCAGACGCTGCCTCCGTTAGCGTTGTCTCTCGCCGGCTCCTTGCCGGTTCTCGCCAGTTCTCGTTCCTTGCCAGCTTGGGCCAGCTGTTGTGCATGCGCAGTGGGGGTGTGGACGGCGCAGGGAGAGAACAGGCTCGATCATAAGCTGCTGCGCATCTAAAAGGCTTACGACAAACACAACAGAAACACGGGAACACAGGCGGATCACTGACCCGACCTAGCTTTCACTGCAGTGGAACTGGTTTAGACTGTCAGGCTTCGCACGCACTACAGCCGCTACTGCAAAGCTCGCCGAATTTTCTTCGATATGTTCCATAGTTTCGCAGTGCCTACTACTGGTGAGCCTACATATGGTTGCGAATTGGATTACCGATTGCGGCGGCTGCATGCACTTGAATGGGTCACACTTCACCGCGGTTCCCAGTATTGGAGGCTACACACCTGTATTCGCAGCAGGGCTGGGCAGAGATACCCGAAAAAGTATTCCGGGTAGAGATATCGAAATACTGTTTGGAAGCCTAAAATACAGACACTGAGATGCATTTTGTAATTGACGTAGCGGGATATTTCAGACATGCAAATAGACGAAAAATGTATTTGGAATACCCAGATACAGCAATACTGATACTGAAATACTTTTTTCGATGTCGGGGATATTCATGCTCCGTAACTACATTTAATAAGTGCAGCATAATATTTAAAATGTTCCAGCGCATTGAAACTTGCAGTTTATTCATTATTTTATCACAGTACTATGAGTGCCATTAAGGCATCACGAAGGAGGCTTACACTGTACATAATTGCTCATTCCCGAAAAAAAAAATTAGCGACGAGATACCCGCGTCTTGCATAGTATCGCGATATGGGCAATACATCGTAAAAGCATTTCACTACCGAGATACAAATACATTTTTCAAATGTATCTCCATACAGCAATACGGATACTCAAAAGTATCTCTGAAATAATGTCGCGATACTCTTGTATCGTAATACTGCCCAGCCACGAAATTTCGCAGCACCGCAGACTGCACGCAGCGGAAAGCCGTAAAAAAAGGAAAGGTTGCCGCTTTTGACATGTAGCTAAGGGGCAAACGTGAAAATAATTAGCCGTAGTTAATTCAGGGGTTTACGTGACAAAACCATATATTATCGAGGCACTCCATAGAGGAGGGCTCCGGCAATTTCGACCACCTGGGGTTCCACCAAAATGCTTAAAATGTAAAGTACACTGACCTCCAGCACTTTCTCCTCCCTGGAAAATGCGCCCGGCGCAGCCGGAATACTCGGACTAGCAGAAACTCGGAATACTCGGAATACTCGGACTAGCATACTCGGACTACTCGGAATACTCGGACTAGCATACTCGGACTAGCAGTCGAGTAATCAGCCACATACCTTGGTTAATTTGCCGCGGCAAATGCTGAAGGGTGTGGGGCACTTTTTCGCTCGAAGGACCCGCACCGTCGCTGCGCTTGGACGTCCCCGATGGACTCTCGGTTCTGCGGGGTGAAGACCTCTGCACGCGCTCCTGTTGGCCACGTAGGCGCCTGAACATTGCGCGCGGTGACGTGGGACTTTTCCGCTTGCGTCTCTGGGGAGCTGCCGGACGTCTGCCATGCCTGGTAGGCGAAAGAGAGCCTCGGGAACCGCGCTCCAGTCTGCGCTGCGGTGAAGGAGATCCGTGGCCCGCGTTCGCCGCCTTGAGCTGATTCCCCGCCGTTTCCGGCTGACCGGTAGCACTGGACGACTTTTCAGACGCGCCCTTTAGCTGGTCCATGCGGGCTTTTACTGGTGTCTGCGAGGACGGGACAGGCGGGTTACGGGAGCCCGATTTCGAACGGGCCTTCAATGGCGGCTGTCTTATTCTTCTCTGAGCGCGAGGAGCGTGAGAACGTGCAGCGCTAGAAGCATGTCCACTGATGACCGTGATGATGATTAAGAGCAGCTTGGAATGTCGACCAAGTTTGATGACGCACACCAAGTCTGGTGAAATGGCCGAAGATAGTTTTACACAAAAAATTTGATTAGAAGTGTACCCATTTCTAGGATCTTACATCCCAGAACCACGGTATGATCATGAGAGATGAGGTAGTGGAAGGCCTCAGGAGTTTTTACCACCCAAGGTTCTTTAACGTGCACAGACATCGCACAATAGACGGGCCTACACGCAGCGGCTCCATCGAAATGGAGCAGCGGCCTACACAATACACGGGCGATACACGCAGCGGCTCCATCAAAATGCAGCCTCTGCGGGCGGGATTCGATCTCGTGACCTTAGGATCAGCAGCCGAGTGCCATATAGCCACTAGACCACCGGGGCGGGGCTTTCAATGAAGTTAAGTAGTGCAAATTAAGGAAATTGGGAGCTTTTAAAATGATTAAAGATGCAGAGCCACGTAGCCTGCGTGGGTAGGACGAATCTTATACCTGCCTTTTCATGCATGTTTTCTACTCGGTTTTGAAGGATAATGCATTAAACAAAAAGTTTCAAAAAAAATATTTGTCTCGCCGTTTTTAACCCATTTAACTATTCCTCTTTTTAGTAGGTTAGTTCTGACGCTTTGTATAAAGCTACCTTGCTCTTCGCCAATTCCCTGGAGTGCGTGTGTGTACCATACGATTATTTCTACGTTGTACTGCTGTCATCCAACTGTCTCATCCCGGACGCGGCCGCTGCATTTCGATGGAGGCGAAATGTTGAGGCCCGTGTGTACGGTGTCAGCCCATGCTAAAGACGTCAGCTTGTCGAAATTTCCGGAGCCTTCCACTACGGCGCCTCTCACATTCATATCGTGGTTTTGGGACGTTAAACTCCAGATATTACTACTACTACTACTACTACTACTACTACTACTACTACTACTACTACTACTACTCTCAGACGCCTACTGAGTTCAGAGACAGGAACGTTTGCTTGGCGCAGGAACTTGTTTCGCGTTCATTAATCCTACGGCTGCGCGACTTTAGTACTCGGCCCGGCCACTTTTTTTGGATACTTGTCGTCAATGAAGAAACGACTCGTATCTTTTAAGAAATTTAGCCCTTCCCCCATCGGGAAAAGGGGGGCAAGCGAGGCCTGGTGTATGCGTGCTCTTTCTTTCTTTCCTTCGTTCTTTCTTTCTTTCTTTCTTTCTTTCTTTCTTTCTTTCTTTCTTTCTTTCTTTCTTCGGTAGAAGGTCAACGACAACGAAATTGTACGTAGAAGGTCAACGTACAACGAAATTGGACGCCATTTTCTGCAGCCAATGTCGGGAGCAGAGCTCAGCGTCCGTAGGGGTAGGGTAAAGGGACTGAAAGAGTATGAAGGGGAGGAAAGCCGTAGTTGAAGGCTCAGGAAATTTTGACCTCCTGGGGTTCTTTAACGTCCAGTGGCAACGCACACCACACAAGACTCTGGCATTTTCGTCTCCACCGAAAATTCAACCGCCGCGACCGAGGTCGAACCCGCGTTTCCTTTTTCTTTTTTTTTTTCTTCGATGGCGGCGGTGATGGGGGGGAGGGGTGGGCGGTAGCTCAGGTATTCTCGGCATACTGGAAACGCAAGAGAAGAAAGAAGTAAGTGCACCCGCACTGCTTTCACGGCGATGATTGTTTTCCCGAAAACGCCCCCGACGCCAAAGAGCGCTAGTTACACAGGACGAATGTGGGACACAGCTGTGCGTCTCTTCTTTCCTCTGCGTAAGTAGCGCAGTTTCTATGTAGCACTGGAAATGACTAGCTCGCCAATCTATAGCGCGAAAGGATTTAAACACGTGATTCGAAAGGTAAGCACGAAGAAGTGACTGAAAAACTTCGTAACAATGAAGACCACAGTTCCTCTTCCTTGTTTTTTAGGGGCGAAGCTCCTTAGGGTGTGGGTCGTTCCGTCCTCTGTAGTAGTAGTAGTAGTAGTAGTAGTAGTAGTAATTGTAGTAGTAGTAGTAGTAGTAGTAGTAGTAGTAGTAGTAGTAGTAGTATGTGTATGTATGTATGTATGTATGTATGTATGTATGTATGTATGTATGTATGTATGTATGTATGTATGTAGCCACCTCGCGCTCGCCCTCGGCGCGTGCCACCCGGCGCGCGAGCTCTCTCACTCTTCCATCTGCTGTCTTGTGAGAGAGATAAAGACAGAGAGAGAGAGAGCGAAAGGCGCGCGTTGACTGTGGAAACGCTCTTTCTTCGATGAACGCTCTAACAGCTCGCAAAGAAGGAGAACGCGCCCTCACCCGCGAGAGAACACGTTGACGCAGGCAGCGTCCTCCAGCGAGTTTCTTGATTGAAAAATACCGACTTCTCGCGCTGGAGAACCGTTCACCGGCCACGCATGTATATATATATATATATATATATATATATATATATATATATATATATATATATATATATATATATATATATATATATATATATATATATATATATATAGGCACTGGATCTTGACTTGCAATGAAGCCGGTGAGAGATTTCACTTGTGCGTAGTTGAACCATAAGGATTCGTAGCGTGCGCGTTAACTGAATTAATCCGGAACTCGGCACGATCTACGATGAACCTCCGGAGCTTCGCCCACTCATCATCAATCACTCCGTGGATATGCTGTGGATTTTTTAAAAATTTGTCTGTACAAGATTTCCTGCGTGCGTGCACTTCATTTCTCTTTTGCAATCTCTGCTGCTACTAGTGTAGAATGTCTGGTTAACGACGTGGTTTCAGAAAATAGACACAATAAAAAGGAAAAGTTCCACTGAAATCGTTAATGGAAAACACTCTTAGTTCTTCGTACAATGAAACTGAAATTGTCACTATACTTTATTTATCGCCTTTTACCAGGCTTACGAGGTTCCTCTGGCTGAATTTTAGTGAGAGGTAACACAAGACGCAAGTTTCCCATTCTTGGGACCACTGACGCACTGTTTTACGTTCGCAAGAAATTCTGGTTGATTTATTTGCGGGGTTTTGCACCCCAAAACCACGATTTGATTATACGAGACGCCGTAGTGTAGGGCTCCGGAAATTTCTACCAGCTGGGGTTCTTGAACGTGCATTGACATCGCACGATACATGGGTCTCAACATTTCGCCTCCATCGAAATGCCGCCGCCGCGGCCGGTGTTCGATCCCGCGACACTTGGATCAGCAGCCGGGTACCATAGCCACTATACCACAGCGGCGGGGCCGCAATAGATTCTGCCCAATGAGCTTTACCACTGTCACAGCTAGTGATTGGATGTATCCATAACAGTTGTCTGGTTCAACCTGACGGAAGTGAATCCGGTCTCGAAAAAAACTTATTCCGTTAGCCGGCTTCCAATAATCCGGTTTAAATTACCGGTTATCCGGATGTTCGAATTTGTGGCTTCATTATTTGATGTCGCCAATAGTTTTTTGGAAGATAATGCCATGACGTAGGCAGGTGAGCATCAGTTTGCTGTATTCGTCATCTCTTAAGAAAATTTGGGGCGCGAATAATGTTTAATTTCATTTCATTTATTGATACTGTTAGCCCAAAGGCCGATACAGGGTGGTGCCATTATGCATCTTCAATGAACGCTGGAGCCACGAACGCTTCACAATATCAACCAACAAAATAAATAAATAAATAAATAAATAAATAAATAAATAAATAAATAAATAACAAAAATAAAAACACTTTTTAGCCATTGTAGATTTCACACAATTATATAGATTCCACACTGAGCTAATTCACGTGTGAACTAATTTCACAAATCACATTATGAACTACACTATCAACGAATGAAAAAAAAAGAAGAAAGAAATACAGGAATACACAATCTCGTTCAGCCCAATACTTATTGAATACTGATAATGTCTGAGCCTAGTTACACAGAAGAATAATAGGCAAGCACCGACTTTTCAAACTGTTCCATGGTGTCGCTGTTAGGCTATATGGTAAGCTATTGCAATCTTCAATTGTATGCGGAAAAATGAGTACTTAAATGCGTCTTCCTTAGCAAGAATTGGCATGTACTGGTTCTCGTGGCTAGATCTGACGCTCCGAGAGATCCGTGACAATCTCTTTTGTAAATATTTTCCTGTGTTAAGAAGTAACTTTGTTTCATTAAATAAATAAATTTTAATCTAGCGACTTTGCGTCGCAATGACAGCTCAAGTTAGTATAATTCATTTAGCATTGCTGTGACTGAATCTGTGTATCTATATTTGGACATTATAAACCTTACTGCACGCCTCCGTATTTTTTTTTTTTTCAATTTTGTTGACCTCATTTTGCCTATGTAGGTCCCATAATACGCAAGCATATTCCCAAGCTGGACGTATGCAGTTAATTTAACATGTCGACGAGCAAGTTTACGTCTAAGTGACCAAAGTTTAACCTCTGCGGCATTACATAAATCAGTTATGTTTTTTCCAAGATCAGTAATCTGATATCGTAATGCCTAAGTACTTAAAGTGCCTCACTTGTTCTATCGGTTTGTCGTGCAAGCTGTAGTCAAGCAATAATACGTTTCTTGTTTTTGTTGTTATTCTCGCGTAGACAGTTTTTTCATGCTGTTTTCACTTTTCACCGCGCACACCAATCCGCAATTTCATGCAGTGCTGAATTTAATTCTAATTGGTCCTCATGACTTGAGATTTTAACGTGCCTTCAACAGTCGCCTGCAAATAAACGAACACTTCTCTTGTCACTAAGTTTAGTTACAATATCATGAATATAACACAGAAATAATATAGGTCCTAGTACTGATCCCTGAGGGACACCTGACGTTACCCTTATATTTGTGGATTTCTTTCCTTTTATTTGCACATACTGCGTCCTATTTGTTAGGTAGGATTGAATCAACTTGACTATGTTTTTGCTGACTCCGAGATCAAGCAGTTTTCTAATTAAATCAGTGTGGGAAACGCGATCGAAAGCTTTTGATAAATTTAGGCAGATTGCATCTATCTGACCGGGTTTAATTTATTACCTGAGCGAAATCGTGTACTGTTTCTACAAGCTGTGTGACTGTGGACAAACGACTCCTAAACCCATGTTGTTTAGGAATAAGCAGGTTCGACCCTTAGAGATAATGGAACAAGTTTTCTGCTATTATATGCTCAAGCATTTTGCAGGAGGAACACGTAATTGAGATAGGCCTGTAGTTCTGCAAGTCATGTTTGTCCCCAGTTTTATAGACTCGTACGACTCGCGCCATTAACCGTGTGGCAAATTGTGCTGATATATATATATATATATATATATATATATATATATATATATATATATATATATATATATATATATATATATATATATACATACATGTAATAGATTACCACTGCGTAGTTCCCCAAAACATTTACGAGTCCCTCATTCATGACTGCGTTCCTTCCGAGTTCGTCATGTTATACCAATTATACAGCACCAGTATAGTACAGCGTGAATCTGGGAGTAACTTTATGTGAAGAAGAGCGATTCAGAAATGCAAATTTAGAAACAAGATACGTAGGGACATTAAACAGAGCACGTATCAGGTTCAGCCGAGAGCGTGCAAAGATGACTGCAAGCAGATGAAGACAAAATGATAATTTCGGCGCCAGTAATGAAAAGCGAAACCAGACTAAGTAAGCGTATGCATGCATATATGTTGTCTATATTACGAAATACGCATGGGCAGACATCGCTCTTTACACAAAACGTCTAAGAAAAAAGCCTAATATCCATAAAAGTAAGGCGAGCTATAGTGCCGCTCATATAGCTTAGTCGATTCCCGTTGATGAATGTTGCTGAGCGTACGAATCAAGCAAGGAAGACCCAATAGTTCCTGGTCAGGAAGCCGAGGGCGGGCATCAGCTAGCCTAGGCAAAAAAAAAAAAAAAATGAGCCAGGCCTCCGCGGAACCGCAGGACAGTGACAGCGTAAGCTGAAGGAGCGACCTTCCTAGAGGCCATTGTAAACGCTTGGGGAAACTAGTTCAAGTAGAGGTGGTAGGTATCTCCTGCGCCATAACTTATCAATTTGCCAAGTAGGGAACTACGCCATAATTACCAGTGCCTCCGTAATGGGTTCAAAGCTACAAAGCACGCAGCTCTGTGTTCTTTCAAATGATGCCTCGACCTCGTTATACAATCCATTTTCGCGTCGTGTAGCGGTGTATTACTATTTTCAACGTAACATTACGTTTGTTAATGCGATTCCGCGGCAGACGTTATACCTGTTTAGGTCTTTTAGCGATGATTAGAAAAAAAAAAGAAAAAAACAGGCGTAGCTCAGTGGTAGAACGCTCGACTGCCACGCAGAGAGCCTGGGTTCGAATCCAGGCAGAGGACAAGTTGGAATACTCGTCGGTCCTGGTTATTTTTTTTTTCTAAAATTTGCAGCGATAGTGGTTACGGACACCGGCGGCGGCGGACAACTACGGCGCAAAAACGAACGTTGTTGTGATCTCATAACAGCTTACGCTGTAAAAAAATTGACACATATCCACGGAGGGAATGATGATGAGTGGGCGAAGCTCCAGAAGTTCATCGTAGATCGTGCCGAGTTCCAGATTAATTTAGTTAACGCGCACGCTACGAATCCTTATGGTTCAACTACGCACAAGTGAAATATCTCACCGGCACTTCATTGCAAGATCCAGTGCATATATATATATATATATATATATATATATATATATATATATATATATATATATATATGGGTGCCCGGTGAACGCTTCTCCAGCGCGAGCAGTCGGTATTTTTCAATCAAGAAACTCGCTAGCAGGCGCTGCCTGCGTCAAGCTTGTCTCTCGCGGGTGAGGGCGCGTTCTCCTCCTTTGCGAGCTGGTAGCGCGTTCATCGAAGAAGATGATGATGATGATTGTGGTTCTGTTAGGAAAGGACGCTAATTTCTGCAGCCCATGTAGGGAGCACGGCTAAGCGTCCGTGGGGGTGGGGGAAAGGGAGTGAAAGGGATAAGAGGAGAGAGAGGCCGTAGTGGAGGGCTCCGGAAATTTAGACCACCTGGGGTTCTTTAACGTGCACTGAGAACGCACAGTACACGGGCCTCTGGCATTTTCGCCTCCATCGAAAATGCGACCGCCGCGGCCGGGATCGAACCCGCGTATTTTGGGTGGCAGCCGAGTACCGTAACCACTACACCACCGCGGCGGACTATCGAAGAAAGAGCGTTTCCATAGTCAACGCCCGCCTTTCGCTCTCTCTGTCTCTCTCTCTCTCTCACAAGACAGCAGATGGAAGAGTGAGAGAGCTCGCGCGCCTCCCACACGCGCCCTCCTAGTAGCGCGTTCCTAGTAGGTAACGCGCTACTACAACGGACGGACAGAGCCAAACCTTAAGGAGCTTCGCCCCTAAAATAAAAAAAATTCACAGCATATCCACGAGGTGAATGATGATGAGTGGGCGAAGCTCAGAAGGGAATCATCGGTAAACCGTGAATCTTCCGTGTAATTCGCCCAGTCGATCATCATGTAAAGACGTGAGAAACACTGTGTGTATATATACAAATCAACTTTTATTTGTTCTTAGACGATGGATGGCTTGCGTTCTAGTAACATTCTAGTAAGTAGTTACATTCTAGTAAGGGGGAGAGGCCACAGCGTCTTACGCAGCCCCTTGCACAGGCCGGAACGCGCACCGCGTTTGCCGACGCCATCACATGACTGCTGAGAGAGTATAAGGCGGAGAGGCCACAGCGTCTTACACCAGCTTCTTACACCGGCCGTAACGCGCTGGCACAAACGCGTAACGCGCAGTCTTTCGTTAATGTTGGGTATTTAGTGTCATCGTGGTGCATGTGTCCATGTGCGATTCGTGGCGTAGCGGCTAGCGCCGCGCGTTGGGAAGCGAGGGGTCCCTGGTTCGATTCCGCGCTTCGGACACAACGTTCGGAATTTTTTCTCATGGTCCACCAAGCGCGATCCGACACGTACGGCGACGATCCAGGAGAATGAGAGGAGCGCTCCCGGCGCAGCCCGCGCAGCAGCCAATCGGAGAGATGATGATGATTTGTGGCTTTGCCCTTTGTAGCGGGTGGACACATATGGTGTGTTCTAGCCGAGGTATAAAAAAGAAAAATAAAGTCCCAGAGGATGGATGGATGGATGCTATGAGCTTCCCCTTTGTAACGGGGCGGTGACATGTGCGCCACCAGGCTCGTAAGAAGATTTAAGAACTTTTTTTTTTCTCTTTTAATTTTCCTGATGCCTTTTAAATTTACTTCAATCATATAGATCATGCCATATCAAAAACGGAATTTCATAGCCCAGTTCCCTGCCCCTTATGGCAGAAATTCCATATTTTTCCCTATAATTATTTTTGTCCGTTCTCTCTAGTTTTCTGCCACCAGTATTCTAACCGTCTCTTACTTATTTCAATCGCGGCTATGTTCAGCTTCCCGTTGTTCGCCCTAAAACCCAAGGCTTCATGTAGGGTGGTGCCCAAACGTACACCTGGGTGGATATTTCCGCATTCAATCAGAACATGCTCCGTCGTTTCCCTATCTTCCTCACAGCATGTGCATTTTTCTTCTTCTTCCAACGCCATCTCCATCTCCATCTCCAATCAGCACCTCCAACGCCATCTAGTGTCCATTCACCCAACCGCCATATTGCACACATCTCTATGGGACAGCGCCATCTAGGAAACTAGACGAGAAATGGCGATGACGACACAGAATGCGTACAGCGCCATCTAGTATATCGTCACCCAACAGCAGTTTGCATGCATCTCTATGGGACAACGCCATCTATTGTATGCTAAGGGAGACGCTACTGGCTACGCAGGATGCATCGACAACCGAGAACCGCCCAGGTGATGCCATAAGGAGCTTCGCCCCTAAAAATACAGCAGTTCTCGCTGAAAACGACAACCGCCGCTGTCAGGCCAGGAAAATCCCAGCGGCCTCCAGCCAAGTGGCTGAGCGTAAGCGTCAGCGCCGTCGCCGTCTAAATGCCGATTTAGTTTTGCGACACTGTTTTCGTGGTGTCCAGCTGGCCGCTGACCCGACAGGCGTGTGTTCGATGCCCTCAGCGACGGTCTCATTTCGACGAGGTAAAATGCCAGGGTCCATGCACTTTTGTTTAGGCCTTGTTAAAGAGCCACAGACGGCCGAAATTTCCGGAGTCCTCCAACGTCATGGCTCACGATTGTGTATCGTGGTTTTGGCACGTCAAACCCCAGCAGTTCTTTTATACAATGGCTATTGAGCTATAGTTGGTACCGTCACGGACAAGCTCAATCATCGAATCTTCAGACGACGTTATGGTGTCCTATACAGCTAGGTTGGCCATCCATGCCAGTAGGGATGAGAGCCAAACATTTTTGTTTCGCATTAACCCTTTTTTCAATGTACACTTCCCCTCTTTTGTTCCTTCCTCGTGGTTTCACTTGTACGGGTTCAGTCCCAGAATACTGAGCACGGCTCTGCGCTTGCTGAAGTATGCCTCAAGTCATCTAGCCGCACATTGCGAGCGCTATGAATTGTGCCTGCAACGGACTTAATCTGTGCATTAGATCCGTACATTCAGAAAAAGGTGTTAATACTAGGCCGTCGATCAGCCCGCGCTATTGCATCATTACGATGCTGCTACCGCGGCTGTTATACCGTTTATTGCAGGCCTACATCTGCTGCCGACAAAGTCGGGTTTTTGTGACTGACTCGACAAATGTCGGCATCGAAAAGTTCCAGGACAGGTCTCAAACATACATACTTCACTCGACAGAAGCCTGAAAGAGGCACAATGTACGTCTCGGGTGAACACTTAGCTTGCTAGTGATCTTTTGAGCGATTCTTACCTATATTGTTTGATTTCTTAAACAAAGGTATAGTGCACAAGTACAGGTGCTTCGCGTAACTTACCGTAAGGACATTGTTCGCGTGCGTACTCAATATATGGTCAAAAATGTCGCGACCAACGCAGGTACGCTGGACTACTTTACATGCGCTTTAACGTAGGTTTGAGTGTCGATCTTCGTATATAGCAGCTGCAAACATCCGCTCTTGTATGCGTCTTATAAAACAGAAACTGGCCTGAGTTCCTGAAGTAATTCGCTGTGGCGAACAACATGTGATGTCTTTGCGTATGTGTACGAGTTACAATCGAAGATAAATCAAGGAGAACAAAGGATGAGGCGAGCCAATATGTTAAATAATAGCTGCGAAGGCGGCAACACTCGTGTCCCCTTAGGTAACGCCTGCCAAAAATGTGAGAGAGAAGCGTTATGCTTAGTTATCGCTTAAGCTACGACCCCTCTAGGGGGAGGGAGGGGCTGCTTAATCGATGATGACGATAACAGCACTTACGGTCGCAGCAAACGAAGAAAGCGTGCGTGGTAATGACGGAAGCAAGGCCATTTCTATGCCCATGACTGAGTCTTGTTCGGGGAACATCACGCACAATTGTACAGCAACTATCACGTTGCTTTTTTAAAAGCCTACCGGAGTATTAGAAACGATAATTTAAACCGATGCTTCTCTTTGGTGGTATGGTGCCTTAAACTGAAGCCTTTTGCTGCTGTGAGCGCATGCAGGTGGAACAAAGAACGCACACTGGAACGAAGTTGAAAGACTGAAATGATACGCTTGAGATAAGAGTAGCCTGTACATTTATTTACTAGCGGTTCTACATGGCTTGTAGGATGGGAGATGAGTGCGTCTAAAACACGAAGAAACGCGCACACGAAGTGTACAGGCGAGTTTCGAAAAGTACATGTGACATGCCATGGCTTAAGCGAAACGACGCGGAGACCACGTGAAGGCCGCCTTGGCGAAGGGCGCAGCGTCAGGAGTTTCCTGGGGTACAACAGACGTGCTTTCCACTGAAGGCGGTGTGGTTGGCAGATGTCTAGTAGCGGGAAGAGCCGTCTGCGTCCCCTTTAAAAGCGGCACAGTGGTCGGGCTCGGGGCGGTTGTGTGAACCACTGAAGTCGTAGACGGGACGAAAGACTGCGAGGAAGTAGTATCCGCAGCCGGCAGATAAGTAGAACCTGCTGTTGCATTACCAGTAGGCATGGGCATGAGTGGGGTGTGCGACGCTGCAAGCAGCGTGGCGGCAGCAGATGTTGAAGCAGTGACTTCCGCCCGGTCTTCAAGAAGAGAAACGGATCCGCCCGTCGGAGTAGTAGGCAGGATAGTATCGGTGGCATTAATGATGTCTTGTGGCACTTGAGAGGTTGACTTCTCAGAAGTGGACCCGTCAATCGAAGTGGCAAGTTCATTTGCGGTTGCGAAAGGATAGGCGCGCAGAGCAGGCACGGCCGGGGCCTGTCCACACAGTCTGCTGTGCAGTACAGGCACTCCGGTGGTGGTTGGATTACCTGTGGTTGTCACTGCATGTGGCACCGTGGTAGTCACAGCGGGTGTTGGCATTGCCGTTGCAGGGGCCTCAGTTGAGGCTGCCGGACCAGAGGCATCTCTTGAGAAAGGACAGGTCCGGTGGGGGTTGACATCGCCGGGACTTGGGAGCTTCTTTTGGACGACGTTAACTTTGGGTGCGGTGGAATTGTGCTGTTGGTGGTGCGGGTGAGGACGCAAATGGTGACTCTGGGGGTGATAAGCGGTATGATTAAGGACAGTGAAGTTGTGCTGGTGATGGTGATGCGGACCGTGGTCGCCAGGGGTGGTGCGGTTGAACCAGCCCGGTGCGCTTTGCAGAAGGGACACCACAGGGTGAACCACACGGCCAACGACGTTGCCGATCGAAGCGGTGATGTTCCGGAACATATGCTGTGGTCCCGAAGAACTAGATGGTCTCTTAGTGACGTGAGTAAGGACCCTCCGGGTCTGGCTACAGGAACTTGGATTATGCGACACACCATGACTGGAACCGTCTTAACAGTTCGGTGCTACCTGCGAGGGCACAGGAGAATGCTGATGGTGGTGGCTCGGATGCTGAATATTCTGTGCTTGAAGTATCGACTGTACAACGTCAGATGTCGGTTGGATAGCGGGATGCTGGTGGCCGGCGTGGCTCGGTACCGGATGCTGGGCGTGGACGTGAGGATGGGGAGCGTGGCCGTGCTGGTGGACAGGCCTACCGTGGCTGTGGTGTCCGTGAGTGTGCGCATGATGTCCGACGTGAGGTACAGCGTGGCTGTGGTGGTAATACGAGCCGTATGTTCGAACGTCAAGGTCTTGCGCTCCCACCGCGACCAGAAATACGGCCAGCAGCACAAGAAACGAGTGCTCCATTTCCAACGGCCGTTTGGTCCTGCAAAGCACAAAATGAACTGTCAGAGCGAGCCGCGCATACATCCGAAATTCAAAAGGAAAGCTGTAGCCGCAGGTGGACTGTGAAAACAGAATTTCTTACCTTTCAACTACCGAGAGGTTCTCTTGAACACTGCCTGGCAGCAATCGTGCGGGTCGCTTTATAGCAGTGTCGGTAGCCCAAGCTTGTTCGCGATTCGCCGATTATGAAAACCGCGTCGCCGTGACGCGCAGTACGATAAGGTCATTCATACAAAAGGAAATGCAGCTCGCGTATTTCGAACAAAACACAACGATAGTACTTTTGAGTACCTCTGATGCGTTCGTAGATAAAGGCGCAAATACGCGTCATTCGATGTTCTAGCAGCAGTGCGAATGCCGGTAGGTAACGTGATGCGTCGCTTTATTGCCGGCTATGGCGATTACAGTGACGTTCGTACAAGAATAGACGAATACAAGAATAGACGAATGTGAACGTTCCAAGGCCCGAATTTGAATCTCAGCCCATAGTACCGGTGCTGTGTACTAACCGCTAGGACCCAAGCGCATGCATCATGAGCAGGAATAGTGCTTTTAATAAAGTCCCGCGTGCACGCATGCACGTTCAAACGCTTGGCGTATTTTCCACAGCGCTGATTGTTCCTCGAAGAAAGTAACCCTCGTGAAAGCTAGCACGTTTAGGCGCTTGGAGCGGTTTGTCGTTGGTCTCATCTAATGCGTATACGTTGTCTAGCACCGCTACCTGCCATGCGTTGTTGATCATCCTCATCTTTAAAAAGCAAAAGAGAGGGAAAGGGTTCTGGGCTGTTGGACTATAAAATATGGAGCAAATCGGGTGTTTCCCACGAACAGGATGGGTGACCCCGGGTCGTCACACCCTTTCGAAGGGAAATGCATTAAAATGTACCAAAATCAATAGCTTAGCTTTGCTTGAGCACGCCGGCATCTCTCCCCTACCTTTCTCTCTCTTCTTTTCTTTTCCAAACCACACATTCCCTTTGGTTTTGCGGTCAAATCAACCCAGCTATTTTCTTTATACTTTGTCTGGGGTTCCGCCTATGCCGCGTTGTTTGGCTTTCAGCCAATCGTTACGAGTCGAATTAACGTTCTTGTGGAAAGTGAATAGTTACGTGCATAACGTCGGCTCATACCAGACACGTCGATTGGCCACGCTGTGGCGCCTAAAGGGTATCTCATGCTACGACGTGCATGTCGCATTCACGTTACACCACAGACATCGCCTTTATATGAAAGAATTGCATGCATGATTACGGTTCGCCGGTGTTTAAAGCGTCGGTCGGTATATTCATGCGGTGTCGAGCAAAGCTATATATTAAAGCATGCAGAGACATCGTTTCACATATATGTACTGCTTATTACATTTCATTAACAGCGGACAGCCAACACAACGATCACAATTCACGTTGGAGCAGCACAGTCACCACAACTCACGCTATGTATACGCGCAACTGCTGGTGCATTACATTTCTTTTACAACATATAGCACGTGTTTGGTATTTATTGGTCCGTTCAGAACTTTTAAAGGAGTACTGACACGAATTTTTGACATTCTCGTATTGTTGCTGTAACTAAAAGTACTGGCGTAGAGAAACCTAAAAAGATTATCGCGGTGCCTCGCAACGCAATGAATATATCTTTAAAACAGCTCCCTTTAAAGCCCACTTTCGGTTTCAGTTCAGAGGGAGCGGTTTCCTAGTGACGTGTCAACACAGTCCAACGTACGTCTAAGTCACGTGGGGACAGCGATTCGTGATGGTGTCACTTCAGCTCTGTCGGCTGTGGCCAAATGCACGTTGGACACGCAAACAATGATTTCGCGATCGTCCAGCGACTCCGACAGCGATATCGGCGATTTTCAAGAGACTGTGTTTATACGTCATTGTCCATTGCGCCGGGACTGGCTTGCAGATGCTGGGCGACGAAAATTTTAAAATCAAACTAAAATACTTTGCACGTGTTTCCTTGCTTCGTTGTGTGGAGAGCGTTAACAATGCCTGGCTAGAAAACGAAAAATGTCCCTTCTGCGCCACCGCAAAATCGTGTCAGCACTCCTTTAACTGGCTGCCCGCTACCCTCGGATCAGCAGCCGAGTACCACAGCCACTAGACCACCGTGGCGGGGCGACATTCAGTGAGAACCTAGTCATATACAGCTTAATTAAATGCGTTATAACCTTGCTTTCTCTTAGGGCAAGTTTGAAGCACTTTGCTTAACATTTCAGTTGCTTATTTCACACTTCATTAACGTCAAGCCACCTTTAATCCAATTATTACGCCTTTGATTCGCTTTAGCTCCCACTTTGTTCACATCTTGTACTGGCGTCACACGGGCGCTTCGAAGGCCTTCGAACCGATGGTCCATCGACTCAAAAGTCATGTTTAAGCTTCTACACGGGCGGTTCCGATGGCCGTCGAGTCGATATCTATCGAGCTATCGATAACGGGCGCTTCGAAAGCCTTCGAACCGACGGTTCATCGACTCAAAAGTCATGTTTGAGCTTCTACACGGGTAGTTTCGATGGCCGTCAAGTCGATAGTTTATCGAGCTCGATAGACTATTGATAGCTCGATAGACTATGGACTCGACGGCCATCGAAACCGCCCGCGTGGAAGCTTAAACATGACTTTTGAGTCGATGGAGCGTCGGTTCGAAGGCCATCGAAGCGCCCGTGGGACACCAGTATTATTTCGAGAATGACCGACTGCTCCGCGCCTTGCACTGCCATCGAGATTTGCCCACGACTGTTGATCCCATTTATTTCTGGCGTTTTATGTCCCCAAACCACGATATGATTATAAGAGACGCCGTAGGGGAGTGATTCTGAAACTTCGACCACCTGGGGCTATTTCAGCTTTTTAACGCGCGCTGACATCAGCACAGTACACGAGCTTCAATATTTCGCCGCCATCGAAATGCAGCCGCCGCGGCCGGATTCGATCCGACGACCTTAGGAACAGTTGACTGCTGTGGCGGGGCACCCACCGCTGTAAACCACTATACTGTGTGACAACGAGCTCATCCGATGCACGACACGGCCACTACTTTTAAAGAGCCGAGGACATGGTACTGAAGTGCCAACCTGACAGGTTTATTGCAAATTGAAAGAAATACAAATAAGAGCAACCATGCGCGTGAGCATCCAACGGCACCGTCGTATGCGAAAATGTTCAAGGGGAGTGAATTGAAAATGTATTAGACTGATAGATCAAACCTAGGTAGAGAACCATGATGCTTGTTGACATGCACTCTAAAAACAAAGAGAGTGCTGGGCACTCACTTTGGGGGAGTACTTTCCTGTCCCAAATTCGACTCCCTTTTTCAGAGTACGTCAACCCCATTTTATGCAGGGTACAATAACTCCTTGAGGCATGACCTTAGCACTCCACCTGAGACGGTACCGGTACTCTCGCCAAAACAAAGTAGTAGGACGCCTCCGAAGCGGATTCTAACACTCTTTTGAAGAGAGCTTTACTAAGTAACCCCACGGAATGGGGTGCTAGTACTCGCAGAGGAAGTAGCAGAGACCAAAAAAAAGCAAATACTGTTTTTCGAGCATGCTACAAGCAGCAGGCATTTAATTACATCAGACTGAACACAGAACATGCAAACTGACATGACACAACGCACATACACGCCAATAAAAACGATAGAAAAGTACACCACCCGCAGTGCACCCGTGATACACAGTGTTACACTGAAGTCCGGTATATATACTTGGCCTGCTATGTAGCGCCACTGGTAAAATAGCGTTCTGCGTAATAAAGCAAAAAAGTATGCGCATAACAGGTGTATATTTGTGGTTGGGTCATAGGTAGCCGTTCTCCAGACAGATCTGTTAATCCAGTTTTTATAGGTGTCTCGGTGGTAGAGCGTGCGTTTTTCGCGTGCACGACTTAGGGCCATGGCAAGTCGTGCTACACCGCAGTTTTATATCCATCAGTCTATGATAGATTGAGAACTAACTCACCTTCAACATTTCTGCACATAATGGTGGCGATAGATGCGAACGCATGCGGTTGTTTTTGTGCATATTAAATGCGAAGCATTTCTTAGCGAACTTCGGCGAGTTTGAGCGTATCTATCTATCTATCTATCTATCTATCTATCTATCTATCTATCTATCTATCTATCTATCTATCTATCTATCTATCTATCTATCTATATAGCCGCCTACGATTTTGTGCTCTCCTGGCCGTTTCGCTAATGGGATGCTTACGAAAATTGGTATGCCACAACATGACTATATGACGAACATAAATGACAGCTCATAACATGAAAATCATGACACGTATGTCATGAGCGGCGTGATTTACATGCCACGCATTTCGTTAATGGGACGTATACGGAAATTGGCCTGGCACAACGTGACTGCATGACAAACATAAATGACGGGTCATAACACGACAATCATGACATGCATGTCATGAAAGCCATGATTTACATGCGATGGTCTTGGTGCTCTCCTGGCCATTTCGTTAATGGGATGTATTCGAAAATTGGTATGCCACAACATGACTGCATGGTGAACATGACTGACAGGTCACAACATGAAATTCATGATATGCGTATCATGAGCGACATGATTTACATGCCACGCGTTTCGTTAACGGGATGCATACTAAAATTGGCATGCCACAACATGACTGCATCACGAACGTAAATGACAGGTCATAACATGAAAATCGTGACGTGGATGTCATGAGAGGCATGATCTACATGCCACTCGTTTCGGTAATGGGATGTATACCAAAATTGCTGTGGCACAACACGTCTGCATGACGAACGTAAATGACAGGTCCTAACGTTAGAATCATGACATGTGTGTATGAGCGGCATGGTTTACATGCCACAGTCGTGGTGCTCTTGCGGCCGTTTCGTTAACTTCATATGTACCAAACTCCGTATAGTGAGACAACAATGCAAATCCATTTTACGTTCCTGATGCGTGCTTCGCATTTCCTTGATTCCCACTGCACGTGGGATCTGCCAATTTTATTCCTTCTGGATTACAATAAACCTGTCAGTTATTTCAGCGCGTATTCTTTCTAGTTTTCTCTATCTTGCGCTTCCTTCCTTTCGCGCTGCTATGACTATGAACGCATTCCCGAAATACACACCGGTACCCTGTTATAGTCGACAAAATTTTAAGAAATACGTAACATGAAATGACAATGTACAGTCGCCCATTGTTATAACCTTAACGCGCGAGCGTCGACCGCCGAAAAACGGGCCGCAGCAACGAAGTGAACGAGAGCACGGGCCTCCAATTTTTCGCCTCCGTCGAAATACAGCAGCCGCGGCCGGAATTCGATCCCGCGACATTCGGATCAGGAGCCGAGTACCCTGTGTATATGTGTGCAACACTTCGGGCCAGACCCAAGAGCTCTGTTCGTGCTTACCCCTGCTTTATCAGCGAAAGCATTCCCAGTGGTAACATTACCAGTGTCCCTTAGTGCCTACGTTTGCGCTATGTTAACTGCAGTGCTCTGTGCACGTCGGCGCAACTTCCAAACCAATTTAGCCACTATATGGCTTATAGCTGGCGGAACGCACAGCAACTGCCTACATTCTATTAAGAAGCTACCGCTCCTGTGATCTGCCTGCTCAACGCCGGGTTCTCACGCTTAGGCACTCAGCATAAGTGTAAAACTATAGGCTAGTTCGCGTGTTGAATTACAAGAAAGGCAAACTGCACAACACAATGCTGGACAGGCCTGCCTGCTGTCGGGACGTTTGAAGGAGCGCTTTAGGATCCCGGCACTACTCGTGTCGTCTCAAACGAGTGCTCAAAACAAGTGCATAATTGATCAGCGCACAGCGATTGATGTGCCCCTGCGGGAAACACCGGTCCCCAAGTCTCACGATGGTGGATCAGCATTAGATTTCAGCTGCACATCACGAATGTGTTTAGCTACGTGAACCAAGGTGCCTTGCGCGCAGCATGTGACTGCAGGATCATCCGGCGTCTTGGTATGGTAGCATGGGAACTGTTTGGCGCCGGAAGCGTTTGTTATCGGGCGATATCTGGTATAGACCGTGGACAAGCATGACGCAGTGAAGTGATACTGAATGATGTGCCCAGGAAAGCCAGCTATAGCCGATTTGGACATAGCTTTATGATCGCTGTGGATTAAGCTGAAAAGACAACGGAGGAACTTGATGGCGGGACCCGCAGAGCGAATAAGGTATGAACTTGGCTGTGCAAGGGTATATTCGGGCACCCGACAACAGGCGCTCGAGGCGCACCGTCGAGAATGAACGCTGGACATGTGTAATAAAAGCGCCCGTGTTTTATTGCTCATTTGCGAGACACAGGTCAAGGCTCGTGCATGCAAAATAGCCACAGTAAAATGCTTAAAATATCGCAAACAAGCCTAACCAGGCATGCTGGTATACGAGCGACTTTACATTATCGTTGCCATTACTGGAAAGGCTCGTGGTTCAGCGAACTCTCGGGAGGACAGAACGAACACCCAGTGCGGTTGAATTCGTAGGTGGCGAAGACGTAGGGGCCGATGTCGTGGAGAGCGTCACAACGGCAATGGTCGTAGGAGAGACAGTGACGCTTGCTACCGGAGTCACACTCGGAAGTGCCTTAGTGTCGAGGAGAGTTGGCAACTCTGTAGGAGGCAGGGTAGAAGTGGTTTGGGCGCTTGGAGACGTGGTGGTCTGAGCGAACCGCACCGAAAGTACGTCCGTGGTCACCGGAAGCGCTGAAGGTGCAGGCCGTGTGGGTGCAGACGAAGCGACAGTTTCCGTACGAGATGCAATAGAAACTGGCTCGGCGGTGGTGGTAGGCGCCGGTGTGGTTACGTTAGCCTGCTCCACGTGGGGAAGGTCAGGAGTGGACACATCCTGTAACGTGGCCAGGACGGTGACTGGCCCAGCGCGTGGATCCAGAGGACCTTGGCCTGGGGTTCTGGGGAGAGCAGATGCACTAGTAGTAAACGGCGCCTCGGTAACTGCGACTGTACTGTGAGAGGTCAACTCCGACGCCCGGACTGTGTCTCGTGCGGTAGACAGGAACTCTGTAGGAGGAGTAGGCATGTCGGATGAGAGTGTGGAAGCCAGTGTGATCGGGATGGCACGAGGGTCTGCGGAAGCTGGGGGAACAGCAATGGTAGTAGGCAGAGTGGCAGTGAGCGTTGCGTGCGTGGATAACACGGTGGTTGCCAAGGACGCTGTAGATTCGGGAAGGTAGGTGGTTACTTCAGGTGTGGAAGAGATTGCTACAGGAGCGGAAGCAGGCTCCGTGGCCGAAGGCATTGTGGTAGTCGCCACAGGGAAGGCGGCAGCACGTGGAACCGGAGCACCTAGAGTGGGTGCCGGAGCACCGACGGTGCTGATAGCTGAAGGCACAGCCGGTAGTGTCGTCGTCAGGCTGGAACGAGTTGTCGCTGGAGGGACCGTGCTTGGAAGTGCAGGTGCCACAGTGGACGCCTCAGTGAGCATTGATGGATGGTTTGTCACTGAAGCGAGGCTTTGCCGTTTGATTTGCCCGACGAGTTCCAGTTTCTTTTGAATCACCAAGCCATGGGGAGCAGCAGACTGGTGCTGGTGGTGAGCAGCGGAGCTGTCGTGTCGGTGAGCGGTCCTGTTCAGCCACACTGACGCATTCTGCAAGAGGGCCACCACAGGGTTGACGACGGTGCCGAAGACGTGACTAATGGAAGAGGCAATATGGTTGCCGACGTGATCGGTCCCGGATGAGCTGGAGTCTGACTTCGGCGGAGCAGTGGGGGGCGTGTTGTTCACAGGGACCTTGACGACGCGGCACATCAGAACTGGAACAGTGTTCACCGGGGATGCGATGGGCGCAGGAGCGGGATGGGGCGCTGCAGCCTGCTGATGGTTGTGCTGATGCCCGTGACCAATTTGGTGCTGGTGAACATTGGCGGCATGACCCTGCCCTTGATGTACACTCTCGTGCCCTTGGTGAGAGCCATGGCGCGCCGGGAAGACGTGATTGGAGGGCCCCTGTGCCTGGGATGACATGTCGTGTCCATGATGGCCGTGGTGCTGGTGCTGCAACTGATGGCCCTGCCCGAAGCCGAAAGTTCGTGCGGCGATGTACTCGGCGCGCACGGCGAGCAGACAAGTCGCCAACAGGAAAAGTGAAACGGGCTTCATCTTGACCGGGCAAGTGCACCTGCGAACACGTAACAAGAGACACGGTGTTACGAATCAAGGCTCATAACCAACATACATACATAAAGAAGCCTACTAGAACGTGAAGCACACAGCACAAAAGAGAACAGAAGAACGTACCTTTCTGTGGCGTTGATCTTTCCAGGAATGGCGTGCACTGCGATTGTGTCAGGATATTTTATAGTCGGTTTATTGCCACTTGCTCGTGTCCTATTGGTCGACCACGAAACCGCTGTTACGTCACACTACTCAAAAATCACGTGAGTGGCATGTGGAAATCAAAGGCGAAAAATAAAAAAAAGAGAAAGTTTTGTTGATTATGAGCACGTTGCGCCTGCGCAGGTGCTAGATCGTGGCTATTTTACGCGCGAAACTGTAAGTTGGGTTCGTCGCGGGCGACATCGCAAGTGATCGTACTAATAGGCTGAAGACTGCCGTTGTATCTATGATAAGCTTGGTGAGGTAGTGCATAAGAATCTGGGCACGACCCTGCATTCCGATATATATTCTGCGACGGTGCGCTCACCACAGAACATTGGCTTAAACTATTACCAACGGGTCACTAATTGTGCTTAGCAGAGGTGCGGTTCTGTAAATCTAAGAATACGGAACAACTGAAGGACGAAGTAGGCCGAAATTAGATGCCTACTTCATCCTTCAGCTATTGCGTATTCTTAAATTTGCAGAACCGTACCTCATGTAAGCACAATTAGTGACCCGTTGGTAATAGTGGAAGCCAATATTCTGTGGATCACCGGTGTCATTTGGGATGAATAAACGAAAAGACTGGTTATGATAATCAGTGGGAAAAAATCGAGTGACAGGCATGACCTTAAATCGACGTGTATGATAAGTGGGGAAGAAATTAGCGAAGTGCCTGATTGGTGCGAAAATGAGAAAATGACTACCAGATATAATCAGGGAAAACTGAGTAAATTCGTCCAGCGTTAATTTTTCAGTGGGACATTCACTATGGTAGCAGCGTGGCCGAATGCAATAAGGATCTTTGAAATAAACCTGCTTGCGAGTACGTTTAAAGGCGTTGTCATTCTTGACCGCTGCAGCCATTTTGCATAAAGCACTACACGTTATATCATCAGTCACCTCTGCACGCTGCACTTTTCATTCGACCTAAACTATTCACCCGGAAACTCAGTTATTGTTCCACAAGTTCTACACCTTACTTCGACGCTAGCTACCAATGTCACTCACTCATATCCTCGCTTAACTTACCTCAACAAAACGTGCAGTTAATATGAACAACACGCAACTGTTATAGCTAGGAAATGCATTGGTACGGTTCATTTGATGGCTTAATTGCCCGCTGCGGCGGTCCAAGGGCTGTGTCACTTGACTGCTGACCCGAAGGTCACGGGATCGAGTCCCGGCCACGGCGTGGTCGCATTTCGATAGAGATGTAATGCTAGAGACCCGTGTGCTGGGCGGTGTCAGTGCCCGTTAGAGAACCCTAGCTGGTGGAAATTTCCGGAGCCCTCTACTACGGCGTCTCTCATAATAATGTCGCGGTTTTGGGACGTAAAACCCCAGAAAAATATTGTTGTAATTGATGGCTTAGTTTCATGTCGTTGTGCAAGCTAGAGGACGTATGTTCTGTTCCTGGCCAGGACTGTCACATTTCCGTGAGGGCCAAACACAGTGAGATCCATGTGCTTAAGTTTGCCCCCGGTGTCAAAATTAATTTCAAGCTCCCCACTGCGGCGTGCCTCATCAGGCGTTCGGCACGCATAAGCACAGAATCTAATCTAAAAATCGAATGCTCTTTCTTAAAGAAAGATACTTAAACGCGAAGCTTCCTCCCGTGCGAGCTTAGGTTTGAAGTCCAAAGCCCATGACCACACAACGGACCCAAATATTGCTGAGCGACATGATGAAATGAATATATGATTTGAGTGCTTGTTTAATTGTATTTTTGGAACGTTGAAGTCGAATGAAGGCACATTTTCTTAGTTGCATAGTCTTTATTTAAGATCATGTGGCTGTTGAGGACGCACACACTCACGTGATGGCTGCGGTAGACCGCCAGAGGCTCTGCCATCGTAACGTGTCTTCACATTAATGCAGGAACGGTGTTGCGTCGTGGGTGAGTACAACTGCGAACGCAATTTGTGTTCTACGATACTTAATTCGCGCGCCATTGATCCGTTGTGAGCACAAATGCGCAGACAGTTCATTGTGCAAATTAGCTTTCGTGCAGTGCGTTTACAGATCTCATGGAAGAAACAGTGAGACATACAGAAAGCTACCCTTGGTATCTCGAACCTTTGCTATTTCGTTGAAGCGGCACGGTATACTAAATCTCATGCCGAAACGCTATCAGAAGGCGTTGCTTTTGATCACGCAGAAAAAAAAAAGTAATAAAGAGATAATGTACAAGTAGTGCTGTTCTTGACTTTTTCTGTTTGGAGCCATGCCCACGCTTACGTTAAACGACACCCACGTGTGACCGTCGATTGAATCTCTTGATCGCAGTGTCTTTATTTTTTTAAGTTTATTTATTGCGCTGCGCAGCTCTTATATAGCTGCTGCACACACCATCGTCCTCGTACCTTACGCCACCAAAGACGGGTTGAATGTTTGAGGAGGGCCCCGCCACGGTGGTCTAGTGGCTAAGGTACTCGGCTGCTGATCCGAGGGTCGCGGGATCGAATCCCGGCCGCGGCGGCTGCATTTTCGATGGAGGCGAAATGTTGAGGCCCGTGTGCTGTGCGATGTCAGTGCACGTTAAAGAACCCCAGGTGGTCTAAATTTCCGGAGCCCTCCACTACGGCGTCTCTCATAATCAGAACTGGTTTTGGGACGTTAAACCCCACAATACAATACAATGTTTGAGGAGGTGTTTGCCGCATCGTCGCCACACGCACGCGCCTGTGTACACTATAAGCTAATGGTTCTCCCCAGAAATTTTTGAGCGGCGGACGTTCTGCGAGAGGAAAAGGAAGGTTTAGGGGGCGAAAAGGGGAAGGGGGATGCAAAAATGATTGATTTATTTGTGGGGTTTAACGTCCCACAATCAATTCTGATTATAAGAGACGCCGTAGTGGAGGTCTCCAGAAATTTCGACCACCTGGGGTTCTTTAACGTGCACTCACATCGCACAGCACACGGGACTCAACATTTCGCCTCCGTCGAAATGCAGCCGCCGCGGCCGGGATTCGATCCCGCGACCTTCGGATCAGCAGCCGAGTGCCATAACCACTAGACCACCGTGACGGGGCGGGGCTACAAAAAGTACGAGCTTCATGAGTATTTCAGGTCGATGTGATCCATTATGCGCATACAGTTGCCCATTTCGGCGCCGCCACGGTGGTCTGGCGGGTAATGGCACTCATCTGCTGATCCGAAGGTCGTGGGATCGAATACCGGCCGCGGCGGCTGCATTTCGATGGAGGCGAAATGTTGAGGCCCGTGTGCTGTGCTATGTCAGTGCACGTCAAAGAACCCCGGGTTGGTTGTAGAAATTTCCGGAGCCCTCCACTACGGCGTTTCTCATAATCATAGCTGGTTTTGGGGCTTAAAACCCCAGAAATCACAGTTGCCCATTTTGTTGCTTCAGGCGCGTATTTAATATGTTCGAAAGGTACATTTCAGAGATGAGCGCTGAACTGGAACGGTGGACGGCATTTCCACCGCCACTCACCGCGGGGAGAACCCTGCTGTAAGCCAAATCGAGTATACAGGGAGCTATTCTCCCGCAAAACGATAATAGCCTGTGATTCTTTTTTGGAAAACTGCTCTCTGCTGCCGACCCAAAAGACGCAGGTTCGATTCCCGCCGTGGCAGTCGCATTTGGACAGAGCCGAAACGGCAAGCGGCTCATCTACCGTGCGATTTTAGATCACGTTAAACAAACTGCCGGCGTCCTCCTCTACGAAATCGAGAGTGGGATGAAGTCATGTCTGGTCGGGAACTAAGGGCATGATAGAAATCAAAACAAAAAAACTGGCCAAAAAAAAAAAAGAAGTAAGAAGAACGTTTCGGCCGAGACGTTATTTTCGACAGCACCTTTTTGGTAGGCGTTTTGTTTTTATTCCTCCATTACGGCATGCCTCGCGATCAGATAGTGGTTTTAACGCGTGAAACCACACCACTTGCCCCGCCACGGTGGTCTAGTGGCTATGGCACTCGGCTGTTGATCCGAATGTCGCGGGATCGAATCCCGGTCTCGGCTGCTCCATTTCGATTCAGACGAAATGTTGAGGTCCGTGTACTGTGCGATGTCAGTGCGCGTTAAAGAACCCCAGGTGGTCGAAATTTCCGGAGCCCCCCCGCCCCCCCACTACCGCGTCTCTCATGGTCATATCGTGGTTTTGGGATGTAAAACGCCAGAAATAATAATAATAATCGCTCCTGACGCATAAAGCTTATCGAAGGCCTTACTCGGACGGGAATAAGCCTCCCTCTCAAAAATTACGGACATATGCGCCTTTTTCAATCTTGTGGATTTCAGCGCAATGTAGCAGCGCAACTGAATGATAAATAATAGGAATAATAATAATGCCTCCTCCGTGTCTGTGAAATATGAGCAAACAGTTGAGGTGCGGCAAGGGTTAACTATCACCAACATGCAGCATTGGGCTGAGGACAAGGGATCGAGGGCAAGTGCGGGTTCACCTTTTCCTTCTGCGCGACCCTAAACTTTCTTGTCCGCGTAATCACTGTCATGTAGTAGTGGGTGCTGTGGGTCAATGGAAAAAGTAGGTCCGCTTTTCCCGTTGTAATAACAGGTTCGCTGTTTGTGCGAGCATCACTGCCCGCGGATCAAGCACGACACTAATCAGCTCAGTTGTAAAAAAAAAAAAAAAAAGCACCTCTCAGGCTTTCACGCGGTCGGCTGGACTTCAATAATTTTATGTTAGCCACGTCGAAAGAGTATATCTCCCTTTTGAAAAAAAAAGAAAGAAAAAGTGGCGAAGCTTGTGCAAAGTCGCGCGCTCGCTTAAAGGGCCACTAAACAGGCTCCTACTTTTTTTCAAAGCCGCCCGAACAAGCTAACTCAATCATAGAGAAGGTTGCGGCGATCACATTCTGCGAATATGACAGCGCTGCGCGCCACACAGACGCCGTATTTCAAAAAACAATTCGCGCGCTTCTTTCCGGCGACTGACCAGTCGCGCTCGCATCCTAGGTGTCGTCATGTCGTACCGCGAACAACTTTGCGTAGTCGTATCTTGTTGATTGGTCGAAACGTCTATTGTCAGATCCCCTGGCCATCCCACCGGCGTGAGCGCAGGAGCAACCCAACGTTTCTAGAACGGGAGCAACCGGTTCCGCAGCGCAAACGTCAATGACGTCAAATGATCACGTCAGGTCACGTGTCAAAAGTGGGCGGAGTCTCGACGGCGCGCCGCCCCTACCCTCTCCTCAGCAGAGAAGGGTGGGGAGGCCGACCGAGAAAACGAAACCGGCGCAAGCGGTCACTTAAACCCGTGTAACTTCTCTATTATTGCACCTATTCGCAAAATTCTTGCGGGAGCATGTTCACACCGCACAGGAGCGCAGTTATATCTTTAAAACAAATTTTGGACCTCGGGGTTGTTTAGGCGCCCTTTAATATAGCGAAGCTTTGTCGATTTGAAGCTTGTCATGGTTTTGCTAGGTCTCATTTGGCAACCTATTTAGTATTAGTTCATTTGGGCTTGCCTCACTTAGCCGTAACCTAATTATGTTGGTCTTGAGTAGTATTAACTTAATAAGGTTCGTCATACCTGGCTCTATTGGGCAATGAATCATACCTGACTTGGGACACAATACCTGAACAGGGCTTAATCATAGCGACTTAATCAGGCTTAGCGTAATAATACTTCGCTAAATGAACCTTAGCTTAATTCGTATAACATTAACGAGGTATGAGTTAATTAGTCATAACTCGCTTAGGCTTGACTTAATTAATTGCACTTAATTAGTGTTTGATAACTAAACGTCTCTTAGTCTAGGCTAGTTAGGCTTGGCTTAGATTACGTAGCCCAAATATGCTTATCTTATTTGAACTTTACCCCGCCACGGTGGTCTAGTGGCTGTGGTACACGGCTCCTGATCCCGAGGGTCGCGGGATCGAATCCCGGCTGCGGCGGCTGCATTTCGATGGCGGCGAAATGTTGGGGCCCGTGTGCTATGCGATGTCAGTGCACGTTAAAGAACCCCAGAAGGTCAAAATTTCCAGAGACCTCCACTACGGCGTCTCTCATAATCAGAGCTGGTTTTGGGACGTTAAACCCCACATAACAACTTATTTGAATTTTCTTAGCTGAACATGGTTGCTATGGCAACGCGTGGCTCGGCGAGGTTTTCTGCGGACTTAGACCGGTGCAACGTGTAGCTTAAACAGTTTCGCTGTTAAAATACTACCACCGACATTACTATAACGTAGCAGGGGAAGCCACGCCTATATATCTTTATTTATTTTTTCGAGAACTTCGCCCGTTCAGGTGCATTATACATGTTAGATGGAAGTGCTTTTCGACAGATGATCGAATTTGCAATGCCCAGGATTCTGGGGCATGATCGCTGGCTTCCATTTAGGAACGTTCCTCAGGACGTGCGTGTCCAGAAAAATGAGAGATCGTGGCTGGAGGTTAGAAAAGGCGATAATTTCCGGAACCCGTATGGGGACGAATAATAATAATAATAATAATAATAATAATAATAATAATAATAATAATAATAATAATAATAATAGGCTGTTTTAGCTTTGCTGACCTATTCTACCCACCCACCAGGTATAATTCACAGATTAGTAAGGGCAAGGATTGTTCTAAACCTAAAGAAAACAAGAACTAAATTATTTACTAGAAAAAAATGCAATGTAGAGGTAATCAGAGCGAAGGACGAAGAATTTAAAGTCGCCCTAAGCAACAAGTTCGAGGCCTTAAACGAAAAGGGTGACAATTTAGAACAAATAAACAAAACCATAACGAAAACAATCCTTGAAACCGCGATAGAAATCGGGGGTAAAACAACAAAGCAAGCAACAAGTAAGTTGTCCCAGTCTACCAAGGACTTAAAGGGACTGTCTACCGCTCAGAAAATTTTTTAAGATTGTGGTAAAAGTGGGCAGATCGTGCGTCACATTTACGGGAACGAGCACGCTTTCACCCCACAAAAAAGGAATTATGTTTTTAATTTCTCTCTGGAAGTGGTGCAAAAAACGCTGCTAGCGACACTCAACAGCGTGTTCGTCATTTTCCAAGTGTACGAGAACCAGCCCACGCAGGTATGCATACTCTGCTGAAAAACTATTATGTATGTCTTACATGCGTACTTCACCCTGTGAGACACCTTGTTATAGCGTGCAAGAGCAATTTGTTCTTTTTTTCGCTGCTTTCGGGGTGGCGCATGTGGCGCTGCCTTCGAATTCGTCTGCCTGCGGAGGCGCGTAGTACTGCGCTTGTCATGCATGCGGCGCTGCATGTCCGAGACGCACCCCCGCGCGCCGACTTTCCCTCGCCTCTCCTCCTCGTCGTCGCCTCTGGCAACGTTACTAGTTTGTTCTAGTAACGTTGGCCTCTGGAATGTCGACCTTGAAGCCGGTTCGCGTTGAGATGCCTCCCGCGCCCGAAAGGGTTTCCAGGGAGACGACGACGCATCATGCGCTGTACCCAGTGTTGCTGGCATGCCTACACTAGGAAGGGAGCGACTTCGTGGATGAAAAAAATTGTGTTTTAATAATTTCTATTGAGATTCTGGAGAAACCACAGCACGCTGGGACACTTCGAAAGGTACGCTTTCTGTTGAGCCAAAAAACGGGAGAGCGATGAAGGGCGGTAGACAGTCCCTTTAATAAAAAAACGCCAACAAATGAAAATAACTTCATCAAAGATAAGATAGAATTCGCAGAACTATCAAAATTGATCAGTAAAGCCAGGCAAAGAGATGTAAGAAACTTTAACATGAGAGAAATAGAGAAAGCAGTAGAAAAAGGCACCAGCATTAAATCGGTCAAAAAGAAACTGCACTTAGGACACAACAAAATGCATGCGCTAAAAGATAAACAAGGTAACGTTATCAACAGTTTCAACGAAATAGTAAAGGTAGCAGAAGATTTCTACTCGGAACTGTACAGCTCTTAGACAGACCATACAACCTTAATAGAAATAGAACCAGAGGAGGACACCGAAATTCCATGTATAACCGCTGACGAAGTCAAAAATGCTGCCAAAGGCATGTCCCGCGGTAAAGCAGCTGGTGAAGATGGTATAACAGCCGACTTGATCAAAGACGGAGGAGATATTGTACTTGAAAAACTTGCATCGCTCTTCACGAAATGTATCAAGACATGTAGTGTACCGCGCAGCTGGAAAAATGCTAATATAATCCTTATCCGCAAGAAAGGTGACATAAAGGAGTTAAAGAATTGCAGACCAATCAGCCTACTCCCAGTAATATGCAAGCTATTTACAAAGGTAATTTCTACGAGGATAAGAGAAACACTCGACATTAACCAACCGAGAGAGCAAGCTGGTTTGAGGAAAGGTTACTCGACAATGGACCACAGCCACGCTATCAACCTAGTAATTGAGGACAGACAGACAGACAGACAAGGAACTTTATTTGGTCCTGAGAAGATGAGTGCCTCTGTTAGGAGGCACCATCTGCGGGCCGCACCCACGTTGGAGCCGGGAGGTTGAAATTCTCGGCGACTTCGCGGGCTCTCTGGACAGCCCTGAGCTGCTCTTCCTTGGAGGAGCTGGTGATAAGTTGGAACCAGTCTTCCTCCGTAGAGGGAGACCCTGAGCCCCCGCGCAAGTCGGGGCACTGCCACAGCATGTGCTGAAGAGTGCATCTGGAATGTGCACAACGCGGACAGCCAGGGCTGATGCCTTCTATGAATTTTGAATAAATAAATGGAGACGGATACGTCTCCGTCTGTAGCATACGCAAGGTGATTGCCTGTGGTCTGTTTAAATCTCGGTGTGGAAGCGGAAACTTCCGACGCCCCAGTTGATAGTGTTTACAAACCTCGTTAAATGTCAGGAGAGGGTCCCTTTGCCACTGCCCTCCTTCGGCCTCCGAGAGCCCACTTCCGGCGCGGCGTGTGAGACCTCGCGCCTGGAAATGTGCTAGTTCGTTGGCGTTAGGGACGGCTTCATGAGCATCGCTGCCCACGTGACCGGGGAACCAGATTAGGTGCTTTTTGCCTGTCCAGGATGCAGCAGAGAGAACGCGAGCGGCTTCTTTACATACCGAGCCTTTCATGAATGCTCTGGTGGCAGCTCGCGAGTCCGTGAATATAGTGGAACGGTTCGTGGTGGCCATGGCGATGGCTACTGCCACCTGTTCGGCTTTATCGGCGTCCGTGTTTTTAATCGTAAGCGATGTCAGCAGCTCCCCCCGCAGCGACGTAGCCGCTGAAACAAAGTGATTTGAAGCTGCGTACTGTGCAGCGTCAACGAAGGCGACGCTGTCCTCAATGTTAGCCGCTCTGCTGAGAAGGGCCCTCGCCCTCGCTTTTCGTCTGCCGTAATTGTATTCGGGGTGCATGTTTCTGGGTATCTGGGATACTGAATACATTTCCCTAATTTCGACGGGAAGCGTGCACTCCCTTTGTCTGGTGATGCGAGAACGTATGCCAATATGCGCGAGTAACTGTCTGCCGGCCTCGGTGGAAGCCAGTCTTACAACTTGTGCCACCTGTTGCGCCTCTACTGTTTCTGCAAAGGTGTTGTGAACGCCGAGCTCTAAGAGCCTTTCGGTGCTGGTGCTCTGTGGGAGACCCAGGACCTTTTTTATGCTTTTGCGAATAATTGATTCTAGTCTAGCCTCGTCCCGTCTGCTCCATTTGTGGGCCAGGGCTATGTAGTTGATGTGGCTCATGAGGAAGGCGTGGAAGAGGCGCCGAAGGTTCTCTTCAGATAGCCCCCCTCGTTTGTTGGCCACTCTCGTGATTAATTTTGTCATTGAGTCGGCTTTGGTTGCTATGCGCTCTAAGGTGTAGGCGTTACTGCCATCCTCCTCCAAGAACATGCCAAGGATTCGAACTCTGCGTACGAGCGGGATAACGGAACCGTTCGCTGTGGTTATAGAGATATCGGGAAATGTCCCCTTCCTTGCACCGACCGTAGGTCGGTATAGGAGCAGTTCTGATTTCTTAGCCGACAGGGAGAGTCCTGCCTTGCTGATAAAATCCTGAACGACTGTGATCGCTGTTTGCAGTAGCTCTTCGATATGCCCGTCGCTACCTCCCTCGCACCAGATTGTGATGTCGTCGGCGTAGAAGGCGTGACCGAGACCGTCAATTTCGGCCAGCTTGCGGGAGAGAGCTCTCAGGGATAAGTTAAACAAGAAAGGGGAGAGGACTGCACCTTGCGGGGTGCCTCTAGGTCCGAGATCAAATGTTCTCGAGCCCACAGCTCCAAGGCGAATGGTGGCTTTCCTGTTCTTAAGAAAGGAGCTTACGTACTTGTAGAAACGTTCTCCTAGGCCCGCTTCTTTAATTGAATCAAGTATGTGAGAGTGTTTTACCTTGTCGAAAGCTTTTTCCAGGTCCAGTGCCAGGACGGCTCTGGTGTCTCTGGTGGCGTTGTCAATGATTTTGTGTTTTAGAAGCAGCATAACATCCTGTGTGGACATGGATGGACGGAATCCAATTTGATTAAACGGAAGGAGATTCCTTTCCTCAGCAAATTTAGTGACCCTGTTGAGGATGACGTGCTCGGCAACCTTCCCTACACAGGAAGTGAGTGAAATCGGTCGGAGCGAGCCAAGCTCCAAGGGTTTCCCCGGCTTCGGGATTAGGATTACGGTGGCGGTGCGCCATTCCTGTGGTACCTCGCCGGTGTCCCATACCTCGTTGATTTTGTTCGTGAGAACCTCGATGTCAGCGTCACCTAGATTCTTTAAAAGTTTGTTAGTGATCCCATCGGGACCCGGTGCTGATCTACAATTGAGTTCGTAAAGTACCTCTCGAACCTCCGCGCACGTGAAGGGGGAGCCCATATGGTCCGTCGCGGTCTCATGCGCCGCAGGGGGGTAGTCATTTTGTGAGCCGGGTTCGATACAAAGGTATCTCGAAGCCAACTCGTCTGTAATTTGCGTCTCGGTCATTCCAGAGTTCTTTAAGCTGTGGATAAGTCTGTCGATTGTGAGCTTCTGATTGGCTTTGGATTGTTTGTCCCCAAGTAGATGCTTGAGAATGTTCCATTTCGCTCCGCTCCTCATTTGCCCGTCGACGGCATTGCATACTTCGTCCCATTGCTGCCGAGTGAGCGTTTCACTATGCTCATCTATTTGTCTGTTGAGTTCAGCTATCTTTTTGCGTAGGCGTCGGTTTAATTTTTGTGTTTTCCATTGTGCCTGTAGCGCGCGTTTGGCTTCTAACAGGTGTGCTAATCGACTGTCCATACGCTCTACTTCCCTGTCTGTCTCCACTTCCTTTGAGGAAGCAGCAACGTCTTCTTTGAGGCGGGTGAATAATTCGTCCAACGAACTGTATTTAGTCTCATCCTGTTTTCTGATATTTCTAAAGAGGTCCCAGTCCGTGACTCTAAAGTGTCTGAGCGGCGGAGACGAGACATTTATCGCGAGGCTGCTAATGTAGTGATCACTGGTGAGATTCTCTCTTAAATTGGTCCATATGGGTTCCTCTGCATTTCGAACCATGATCAGGTCTGGCGTGGTATCCCTGCTGACCGAGTTTCCAATCCTGGTGGGGTATTTCGGATCCGTTACCAAGGTGAGACCGCAAGCTGCCATCTGTGTCGCGAGGGCCTTACCCTTGGCCGTATTCTTGATGTAGCCCCAATCTTGGTGGTGTGCGTTAAAGTCCCCTGCTATTATGAGTGGACGATCGCCTGCAATTTTGCATACTTTCTGAAAGAGAGCGTGAAACGTCTGCCTTCTGTCAGCTGGCGAGCTGTACACGTTTAGAATGAAAACGGATTGTTTGAGTTGAGCGTTTGGGATTAGCTCGATCATGATGTGCTCGACCTTTAAGTCCGGCCTAACGTCATGACGTAAGTACGCAAGATCCTTTGAGACAAGGGTCGCTACGCCCCTTTTGCCCTCCGAGAAGTTAGCTTCTGCACGATAGTCGCGAAGAGCCACAACATCTGTGAGCGTTTCCTGGAGGAGGATTACTGACGGCCTTTGAATAGCAGAGCCAAGTAGCTGTTGTAAGACTGCCTTCCTTTTGCGGAAGCTGACACAATTCCATTGCCAGAAGACTAGATTGCTTGTGTTGGCCATTTTACTGACGCGGCGGGGGCGTACCAAGCAGCGCGCGCTGCCTGTCGGATTCTAAAATTTGGAGCCTCGTGGTGTGCTCGATCAATTGTAGCTTGATGGGGCTAATTTCGGAAATTATGTCCGTTCTTAGCTTGTCAAGCAGTTCTGTCATGTCTGAGACGTGAAGCGTCTCCTCATCCATGGGTTCGGGGCCCGCCCTGCGTTTAGCCCCTCTGTTGAGGGACGCAGCGGCGGCGGTAGCTTGGCCACTAGACGCGTGTTCTCTCTGCTGCATTTCTTGCAATAGTGATTTAATTTCAGATAATTCTTTTCTAAGAGATGCGTTTTCGCGTTCCAATGATTGTATTTTGTCTAGCGTTTGCTGTGGCAATTGCTTTTGTTGCGCGGAGGCACGGGTCTCACCTGTTTTGGCTGCCTTGTCCGCCCAGGTAGGCTGCGAGTTGATCCGGACCCGGGATCTGCTCCTGGACCTCGATCTAGAGGGCTCCATGGTGGCGTTCCTGGGAGCCTCCTCAGGTGGCGTCTTGGTGGGAGAGGGGATTCCCAGACTTCCAACGTTGCTCGTTGTGTTCCTCTTCTTGTTGCCGCCTTTCCTTTTTCTGCGTCGTCTTCTTACGACGTAGGGAACTTGATACCTGTTCTTGCAGGTTCGGTCGCCGGTGATATGAGCGTCTCCGCAGAGCGCGCACTTCGGTTGCACACATTCGTGTCCGTTGGTGGTTATTAAAGTTCCGCACTGGTCACACACTTTTTCGGTCGGTCTGGGGCAAACGTCTTGCCTATGGCCGACTCGGCCGCAGTTGCGGCAAGTGTCTATTTGCCTCTTGTACAGCGTGCAGCGTACCATGTTGGGGCCGCAGCGGACATAGTTGGGCACTTTCATGCCGTTGAACAGTATGATCACGGTAGTCGACTCTTTTATGCGCCTGACTCCGAGCACCATCGGGTTTTTGGGTGTGACAAAAAGATCTTGGAGCGCAGCTTCAGGCAGATCGGCATCAATGCCTCTGACCACACCTCTACAGGTATTTCCCGGAGGTGTAATGTAAGCCGCGATAGGGTGCCTTTTATCCGTC
Organism: Hyalomma asiaticum; assembly: GCA_013339685.2. NCBI lineage: Eukaryota > Metazoa > Arthropoda > Arachnida > Ixodida > Ixodidae > Hyalomma > Hyalomma asiaticum. Next base: position 88,311,441 of record CM023483.1, on the reverse strand, counting down.
AAGATTATCTCCTGCACTTTGGAGTATGCATTGGCATTCGATTCGGAGGGTGTGCTTATTACGAAGATATTCTGCATGGCATTCGCACACACGATATCCTCCTCGGCTGCCACAGGGGGCAGCCTGGCAGCCATTAAAATGGCTTGCGTGACTTTGATCTGGCTGCATTTTCGCACGTCCAACCCTCCCCCAGGGCGGACGACCACTCGAAAGTGAGATTTCGGCAGGCGCGGTAGCCTGGAGGCTGCGGCAACCTTCCTTAGCTGGCCGGCGTTTTTGGCGCCAACGCGGGCTCCATTGTGCCCTGCCGTGCGCGTCTCGTTCTCGGCGCGGGTTTTATCCGCGTTCCGTTTTCTGTGAGCGGTGATCCAGCCGTTAGACTCGGCTTCCTCTTTGGAGATTTGCTCTCCTTCTACCCTTGACTCGTGAGGCATGGCCGTAATGGGGGTCGGCCGAACGAGCGGCCGCGCCTACCCGCCTTCCCGCCCTTCGGCGGAGCCGATGTCGTGCTAAGCCTAAACAGGCTTAACCCTCGGTGTCGGAGAAAGGACCCACAAAAGAGGTTTCAGTGGACCTACCGTGATAAGTGCGGTATCCAGATGCTCGTTGTAACTTCCCGGAGTTGTCCCAGTAGAGATTTAGGGGAAAACACATTAGACCAAGTAGAACAACGTCTGTTGGCGGAGCTGATGCAGACACGTCCGCACGCCACACCGCCACCTAGCGTTCCAGCAGTAATTGAGGAGTACGCGGAATATAACAAACCTCTTTATATGGCGTTTATCGACTACGAGAAAGCATTTGACTCCATAGAAATACAAGCAGTTCTAGAAGCTCTACGACGACAAGGGGTACCTGGCGTAGACGTGAAAACCATAAACAACATATACAACGATTGCACAGCCACACTACTCCTACATGAGAGAAGCAGATAAATCCCGATCGCGAGAGGTGTGAGACAGGGAGATACGATATCCCCGATGCTATTGACTGCATGTTTAGAGGAAATCTTTAAACGTCTAGACTGGGAAGAAAAGGGCATTCGAATAGACGGAGAATATCTAAACAATTTAAGATTTGCAGACGACATTGTGCTCTTTAGCAATGATGGTGACGAATTACAAAACATGATTGATGACCTAAACAGGGAAAGTATTAAAATTGGATTAAATATGAATAGGCAAAATACCAAAGTTATGCTCAATAGCTTAGCTAAGGAACAGGAATTTAAAATCAACAATGAACCCTTACAATGTGTAAACGAATATGTATACCGGGGCAGTTAATAACAGGAACTCCTACCCAGGAAAAAGAAATTCTCCGTAGAATAAGGATGGGCTGGAGCGCATTCGGAAGGCATTAAGAAATCATGACTGGAAACTTACCGCTCTCACTAAAGCGAAAAGTATTCAATCACTGCATTCTCCCAGTACTGTGCAGAAACATGGAGAATAACGAAAAAACTAGAGATGAAACTAAGGAGCACGCAACGTGCAATGGAAAGAAAAATGATAGGGGTAACGCTAAGAGATAAAAAGCGAGTGGAATGGATCAGATAACAGACAGAAGTAGCCGATATTATTTTATCAATTAAAAGAAGGAAGTGGATCTGGGCAGGGCATGTCATGAGGAGGAAGGATAATAGGTGGACAGTAAGAGCGACGGAATGGATACCAAGAGAGGGAAAACGCAACAGAGGTAGGCAAAAGGTTAGATGGAGCGACGAAATTAAAAAGGTTGCGGGGATAAAGTGGAACCAACTCGCTCAGGATAGGGTGGATTGGAAATCGTTGGGAGAGGCCTTCGTCCTGCAGTGGACCTAAACAGTCTGATGATGATTATGATGATGATGATGATGATGATGATGATGATGATCTACCCACCCTGCATGGACCTCGTGTCCGCAGTATCTATTAAATAAATAATAATTGCGGTTTGGCTCTGAAGAGGGCGCTGCTTTCTGCGGCTGTTGTCAGGAGCATGGTCCAGCGCCAGTGGGAGTGCGGGAAAGAGACTGAAAGTGTAGGAAGGAAAGGAACGCCGTAATGGAGGTCGCCAGAAATTTTGGACCCGTATTTTCTTAACGTGCTCTGACAACTGGTGTACGGGTGTACAGCATTCTTGTCGTCTTGTCGCCATCGAAAATGCGACTGCTGCGCGGCCGGGTTTAACGAGCGTCCTTGGGATCGGCACTCAAGCACCACAAACACTACACCATCGCGCCAGCGAACCCATATAGGAGCACGGCGCCTATATGAGGGAAGAGGAGGGAAAGAAACGTGAACGATAAAGGATAGCGGACAGGCACTTTGTAGAGGTGAGTAGCCACGCTACCAAACTCCAGGATGGGCTAAATCCTTAAAGATAGAGCACTGTGCATCCGTCATGATAGCATAATTACCGGCGGATCGCACATATGGTGTGGGAAGAAGGTCATTGTATAATTTCAGGGATTTACGCATACAACATCCTCCCTAACTCTCTTTTCTCTTTTTCTGAAACCAAAATGCAGTACGGATATCGTTGTTTTGTTTTTGTGGGGTTTAATGTCCCAAAACCAGCTCTGATTATGAGAGACGCCGTAGTGGAGGTCTCCGGAAATTTTGACCACCTGGGGTTCTTTAACGTGCACTGACATCGCACAGCACACGGGCCTCAACATTTCGCCTCCATCGAAATGCAGCCGCCGACGGATATCGTTGGACCCGTATTTTCGCGTTTTCTGTTCCTGCGTATGACATTTCATTTCGCTCGTATAGTTAGTAGGAGTCGTATCTGTAGAATATCTTGGCCAAAACTTGTCTGAAATTCATAGTTATAGGCTGGCTGTTTGGTTCCACTGCAATACGAAAGGGCTTCCCGCTTCCGCAGCAACGTTGTGTCCGAAGGCGCAGTTTGGGAATCTTCTGTGTTTTTGTCTTTGCCTCCTTGAATACCGAAGTCTTCCGCGTATACAGGAATCTTTGAGCATGCGTTCCTGAGCAGGAGAGATGGCGCCGATACTCCGACGTTGTTATTATATAGATGTGAAGCAGCTTATGGCGGAGTTCAATCAGGTGTTGGTGGTGTGCGGCGTGACCACCCTTACAGCGCATGCGCAAACCCTCTCCACATACCTCTTCTCCACGTGACCCTCTCCACACACCTCCTCTCCGAACAACGCCACCTTGACGAAGTTTGTCTAGGTGGCGTTACTCCGAACGGTGCGCGTTGACTGTGGACACGCGAGAGAGAGAGAGAGAGAGAGAGAGAGAGAGCTCTTCGACGAACGCTTTACCAGCTCGCAGGAAACGAGAACGCGCCCTCGCCCGCGAGAGACAACGCTGACGCAGGCAGCGTCTGCTAGCGTCAAACCGGTGCAAACGTGACACCTAGTCAAACCGATGCAAACGCGGTGTGCACCCCCCGTGCTGCTTCGCATGAGCCTCATGGCCCCCTTTAGCGGGCGATGGTGTCATTTTTTTCGGCGTGAGTGGTTTCTAGGTATGAAGCGACACACAGGGCAACATGGTTCGTAGCGAGGTCTCTGTAATAGCGGCGACGCAAAATACCAGTTGTCATCTGGGACACGATCACCTGTGTGTCCGTATATACGTGTGCTAAGTAGTAAGTGCATCTCCGCAAAGTCTACAAATAGACGACTGCTGTTCGAGACTTATGAAGACTTATGACAGCTTTACGGGGCATTTTAGTTCACGCTTGTCTTTTTTTTAAAAAGCACGATTTATCGTGCCAAGGTTACGATATGATTACGAGCTACATCCAAGTTTACGAATGTTAACAAATTCAGCCCCCATTAAAATGAGCTCTCCGTGCTTAGCAGTGCGACACCTTGGCCGCTATGCAGTAAAGGCGGGTAACTGTTCATTGGTGGTGTTCTTGCACGTTGCTAGGAAATTTGTATAGTCACAATGACGTTGCAGTGTATTTGTAGTGCCCTTTCATACTCCATTTCCCTTTGCCAAGTGCAGGGTAACCAACCGAAGGTCTCCTCTGTTTAAGATGCCTTGTCTCTCCTTTACATTTCTGCCCCCCCCCCCCTCCCTTTTTTTTCTTTCCTTTTCACCGTCCGCCTCTTCTGATACCGTGTGTTGCTCATCATTTTTCGCGTCTGGCTGATAGTCGTTGAATACTAAAATATTTCCTCCGAAATGCGCTTTCTTCTTTTTTTTTAAAGCGCAGCTCGCAATTGTGAGTTGTCTTCACTGCATTACTTAAGCGCCTTCCGCGTCTTCCACGAAGCAGCCTTTAAACTTCATTTCATTACCGAAGTATTCTTTTCTTTTTTCGTTAAAAATTTAGAACATGGAGGTACTCTCAGTACACACTAGTGCTTCACTAGAAACAGCTAACTCTTTAAAATTTTTTTACATGGTTATACCCACTATTTTTCAGCGTATGTACTCAGCAGGCGCAAAAGAAAAGTGCCCTTTCTGCCTGAAGAAAACATGCAGTGGAGTCACCGCGATGTAAACCTTGTCCTGAAATAAGTTTTCTTTCACGAACTGCTTTGAAGTATGGGTTATCTCCCCCTTTTTCTGCCTTCCACGAGCAGCACAATTACAGTTCGTGGTAAATCGCATGCGCACATGGAGCGCGCGCCACACATGCATCGTTATACGTTCCAGCCCAATCGCTCAAGCTCGCGTAAGCTACGACATGCACACACCCAAGTGCATTGCGCATGCAGTCAGGCTAGAATCTTCGGTAACATTTGAGAAACTTCCATTAATTCCAGAACAGATCTGTGATCTGTTGCCGAAAGCCCACGTGGCTAACGCCATCACTTCAACTGACAGAGCATAGGGGCCCACGGCTCTTTATGGCGAGAGTTTATGTTGTTTGTCTTTTATGGCTCACACTCCCCAAGATGAGATGCAGATTCTCCTCTCGTCATCTCGCTGAGTGAGAATTATCTTTCTTAACCTCTGGCTTTGCGCCACTGATTTATCTACACATGCGGGGGGGGGGGGGGGGGCGTCGAATAGGGGGCACACCCCCTCTTGCTATTCTCGAGGCACCCCCTTAATCTGTAAACATTTGTAACAAATTCAAAATATTTGCCGTTTCGCACCCCCGTTGACATTTACACACACATCCTAATCTGAATTCCTGGAGGAACGCCTGCTTTACACCACGTGCTTCTTACTAATAAACAAAAATAAGATAATTAAAATTAGACTCTCGCTGCAGCCGATCCTGTTTTCTCTCTAGATATATTTTCTGACTAGTTGGGCCCAATGCTGAATGGGACAGAAGAATGGCTTTCCCACAGTGCTCCGGTGTTTTGCAGCAACCCTCGTGTCGTAAAGCCGGCGTACATCGAAGTGCGGAAGCCAGAAGAAAGCTAGTACCACGGCCTCGCAAAAACCGGGTATTACTCCGCTCTCGGGGCCGTCGATCCAAGCGGCGCAGCCCCTCAACTACGGCGCCGCACCTCCTCCTTGATAGCTGCAGCAGCGATGGGGGAGTAAGAGGGGGGGGGGGGGGCACACTCCAGCGTCGTAAGAAGCGAGGAAGAAGAAGAAGCTGGGGCAGTTGGGGGGTGGGGGTGGAGGGGGGGAACTTGAGATGGGAAGAGGGGGGTTAGACGCAAGCAAACCCAAAAGACCGCACTCCCTCCTCCCTCATGCGAGCTGCCGCGGGGGGGGATCCCGGTTGCGCGCGAACGGAGGTCGGTCGCCCTGCTGCCTGCCGGCGCCGCACGGCGTAGCAGAACGAGAATTTTTCCGCCATGTGTCGCCACGGGCCTTTTTCTTCGCTGGTTGTTGTATGGTGGTGGAGTTGGCGCGGCTGCCTGCTGGTTCACTGGCTCCGCCTTGCCCACCTCGCGCGGCAGCCGCAAAAGCAGCAACAAAACGGCCGCGCGTCAGACTGCTTGCTCGCTGCTGCTGCTGGCACGCTGCTTCGCTTTGCCCGTCGGCTTGCTTGCCTCCTCCTCTCTCTCTCTCACCCTCTCGCATTGCCGCTGCGGCTTCAGCCGCCGAAACGACGACGGCGCGGCTGTTTTCTGGCCCCAGCAGCGAGGAGTGGTTCGCCGGCTGGAATGGATCGCGCGAGGAGGCAGCGGCGAGCAACAAGTGCTTTCCCTCATAGCAGCAACGCGACGGTGCCTTCGGACGGTGACATTTGCGACCAGTAACCGCTTGACTGAAACAGCCGGAGTGACATCCAGCCGGCGCGGCTTGTACGAGAGCGAGATCGAGAGCACGAGACGACGAACTGTGGGATCTGGTGCTTGGAATCCGCCGGTCCGCACACCTCTCCTCATACGACACCCAGCGACAACAGCTTGGAGCCAGTGCGTGTTGTGTGCGCGAAATACCGGGCTTTCGTAGCCTGATCCGAAACGTTCCTTGGTGTTTCCAGTTCACTTCTAATTGATTTCCTGAGTGCTCCAGAGATCATCATCTTCCCGAGCTTACGTCTTTTGTTTGGTTTTTTTCTTTAACCTTAGGCGAATTTTATTCGACGCCTGCACCACGCTAGGATCTTCGCATTGCGGGCATTTATTTATTTATTTCCTATTTTTAAACTAGTTGCGAACATCCCGTGACGACTTTCTTCAAGATATCCTTCGGCGCCCGTCGAAGCGAGATCGGCCTTCTTCCAAGTGACGAGCCTCGTGCGTGAAAGAGAGTGTGCATCTGGTGTTCTGCGCTGTGCTGCCAGAGTGCTGTGCGCGTGTCCACGTCCTCCAGTGCGTACTTGGGCCTCGGCGTCTATGCTTCATCCGGTCAAGTTCCGCGTGTTTCCTCGCGGGGCGTTGCATTTCGGCCGGCGCGCCTATGGATGTGTCCCGACAGCGGCCATCCGCTACCGGCGTCAGCAGGCCGCACTGACCGCCGTCCGTCCTCGATGCCGTTCCCCTTCGTCTGGAACGCAGCTTCGCCGCGGGCGGCGCAGCGCTTGCTGAGCTAGAGGACCACCGCAACAAGCGCTGAGGTGCGTGCCTTCTTCTTTCTCTCGGCTCGGGGGGAAGGAGGGGGTGAGTAAGCTCAGCCCCGCGTTTTGGGAGGCTGTTCTCTTTTGCTTGCTTGATCGCGCGCTGTCGTGTGTGCTTCCTCGCCGATCTGGGTGCGGGCGCCGGCCTGTCTGCAGCCGGGCGCCCTGGAGCTAGCCTCTTAGAAGCTGCTGTCGTAGCTTCGGGGCCTCCTGGAACTGCTCCGGTCGCCGAGGGCCCGAAGGACGCGCCCGCGAACCGAGCCTATGCAGTTACCTGCCCTGCAGTGGCGAAATAAATGGAGCTGGTGTGTTGGTGGGGGCTGCGCGCGCGGACTGCTTCTGTGTGTGCGTGTGTAGCAGGTCGGCCATCGCTTTTACGCGGAGCTTAATCTGCGCCCAAGAGACACGGCGGCTGCGCTCAACAATTAAGAAGGGAAATAAAGAAGAAAAAAAGGGAGAGAACGTCTTTCGTTATAACCAGCGGCTCGGCACCAGCATGCTCGCGGGAAAAGACGATCCGGCATTTTCTTCTTCTTCTTCTGTAAAGGTATAAATATTGTGTAATGGATGTCCCATGCGTAACTATGTAGCGTTCTGCCGCCGGAGCTGCGGCAAACAAATCCCGTGCTAAAGAAATATTGGAGCACCAAAGGGGCCTGCCACGTTGTGCGAATACCGCTGGAGACTTTTATGAGATAAGGAGGACATTTTTCGGCAAGCTTAAGTTGGCTGACGCTTTCGGATGAGAGCGGAATTTCACCTTCCTTGGAGACTGTAAAATTTGACGGTTCACCGTAGGTGCGCGTGTAGTCGCTTAAATGCGGATAAGCCGAACGCTGCAACATATGTCAAAACTTCCTTGAGCTTAAATTATCCGTTTTACTGTCACAGTGATGCTACGTCACAACTGCACAGTATCACTGGAGTTTAGACGCTATCCAGAAAACCCGTGGGCACGCATGCGTAATGATGTTTCATGTATCTTCTAAATGTGTTAGTGGTCTCACACAGAAGGCTAGGCATAACTCAGTATCCAGGAAATACGACATTTAGGAGTGAATATTAATAGCACTTCTCAACTATCCCTTGGTGCCTGAGTTGTCACAGCCTGCAGATCGCGGTGACACGGCGGGAAAGGGGTATAACAGCCTGGTAATCTGCGAGCCAGCGATAACTTTCGACCTGCCGCCTGGCCAACAAATGTTCTTAATTAGATAAGTGATATACGCGCGTAACATTACCGATATCAGCCTCCCCTACAGGCACGCGTACCTCTCGATACAAACAAAATACGTATCACAAGCTTTTCAGCATCGGCGTCGGTCGTTATGTTACCGGGTTAGGGGAGCAAACTTCGAAGTTGATTTCCTCTTCGGTGATGCCTGCAGCACTTTATACAACAGTATTTGCTGGCATCTTGCGTTCGAAATTCGACGATACGATTATAACGATGCACGCCGTAGTGAAGAGATCCAGAAATTTTGACTGCGCGGGTTCTTTAACATGCACAGACATCGCGCAGTACACAGGCCTTTATCGCGGACATCGAAAATGTGACCTCCGCGGCGGGGAGCGAGCCCCCACCCTTCGGCTCAGCGGTCACTGTACCACCGCGGTGGACTGCACTTTATTCCGAGAAAGGCTTTGAAAAGAGCGGTGTCTGTGCTTGATCATCAGGGCGGTGAGGTGGTTAAGGTGGCAATCCTGTATGCCCCCATTGTCGATGTAGGCATTAAGAGCACTCTGAAAAGGCTGAAGGATCACTCTCAGATCGACATGTAAAATGGCTTCTCGCTGGTCCTAAGGCGCGCATGGCTTGAGCCATGCGTGCCTGAGGCGGTATAGCCAATGAACAGATCGATAAAAACGATGTAGAACAGGGAATGTCGCTGGAGGCAACGTTTCGACATGTGGACTTGTCTTCGTCAGGACGTCCTGACGAAGACAAGTCCACTCCTGACGAAGACAAGACCACTTGTCGAAACGTTGGCTCCAGCGACGTTCCCTTTAACAACATGTTCATCGATTCAAGCCTCCATCTTCCCCTGAGCTTCTCTTCTAGATAGGTGGGATAGTGTAAAACAGAGGAGATATCTCATATTTTAACGCACATATATTGTCCTCCAAACGTTCATCTGCTGTAGTCGACATAATGTGTGCGTGCGTGCATGCATGCATGATTGCGTGTTTGAGCAGAAGTGATGAGGTGAGCTAAGTACGACGACGTCACTGTGCGCCCGTGATCTGGTTACAAGAGCACTCACTTTTGCGCTTCGCAACTGCTAATCGTCATTCAGGCGTGTGCTCGAGTGTTCTTCGATGACAGTTTCGATACACTGAACGTGTGCAGCTTACGCGCACGTGCGGTGTGGGATCACCGACACAAAACGAGGTTCCGCTCGACCGAACTGTCTGCGCAAATATAACAATGACCTGTCGCTGTCAGTCCGCAGCGATAAGCTTGATGGACGCACGTGTGATGATTATCTTGCGGTTATCGCAGCTGTGTTAGATGTTGTACATTTCAGGTCGGTTGATAAAAAAAAAAAAGAGAGGGAAAGAATGAGAACGGGTAAGCGGGGATACGCTGCTACCTGGGTCTTAGAAGGGGTACATTTAATTTTTATTATCTTTAATTTTGTCTCTGTTTTTTTCAATTACCCTCGCCTTAACGTAACACGAGTCTCAGACGCGCAGTTTATAGAGATGAGAATGTTGGCTCGTAAAGGAAAAAGGGACACATCGCTTCGTTGCACGCATAGCATCGGGCGAGCGACCGCCGGGTGACAGCTGCCCGGGTTGTCCAGCTCGTTTGGCTAGGGACGGGGATGTGGAGGAGTAAGGAAAAGCAGGGAGGTCAACCAGACGCGATGTCGGTTTGCTACTCTGTAATCGGGAAGACAATTAAGGGATAAAAAAAAAAGAACGGGAAGGAAAGTGCGAATGTCTACCCTTAGAGCACACGTACTTGTCCGTTGCAGGCCTACAAGCGATCACTGAGCTCAGTCGAAGAAAACCATCAGCACTGTGCGCGTCGCTTTGCTAGCGTTCAATGCGTCGGGCTACTGTACGAGTAGCTTTTCCTCAGAAAATGGTGTCTGGGGTTGATTAATATAACGTTGAGAAGTCGTACTGCGACGTTGTAGGCCTGATGCCTTACTCGTATGATATCTCGCGAGATCTCGACACGGAGGTAAAGTCTATTCGTGTGCCAGAATTTGGGGGTCGTACTGGCCTGACGCAACTGCGCCGCTTCATCAGCGCTGACTGCTGTGTGGGAAACGCCGCGATAGTGGGGGTGTGGCGCTGTGGTGGTGTGGGACGCGGGCGCCGCTCCGTAGAGTAGAGCGGATTCCTAGAGGAGAGAAAGGGTGGAGCGTAGGAGAGGATAGAGAGGGGGAGGGGACGCGCATGCGCTGTCGGGGTGTGGGACGCGGGACGGAAGGAGGGACGGACAAAGCCCCTGCCATAAGCTGCTTCGCGTCTAAAGAGTCGAGCCATGTAGTCCGTGCGCCAATGTTGAAAGAAGAGTGGGCGCTTTCCAGCTACGTTTGTTATCAATTTTCGAAATCCCTGGAGCATGCACTGCAGTAGTGTTTCGTTCGCATGTTCACGGGAGTGTCCACAACTGATCGGCACCGTTCTCCGAGTTTGTGCAACAGTGTTGTAGGGCATCTTTAAGGAGAAAAACGACATTTCTCGCTCTAACAAATCGCTGTTTCACAAAAGAAAAAAAGAAACTCAGCTTTGGCACCGGAAATACGCTCAGTGAGCGACAGACTACGAAAGAACATAATGCGGATGGCGACGACATATTGAAGCTCCCGCCTTAATCGCTGCGACGTCTTAGATTTCAAAATTTTATGTTAGAACCTCCATAGTTCTTAATCGATAAAATTGAACTACATCGTCCCCTAACGCGCCTAGACTGCTAAGCACACACACACACACACACACACATTGCCCCGCCACGGTGGTCTAATGGTTATGGCACTCGGCTGCTGATCCGAAGATCGCGGGATCGAATCCCGGCCGCGGCGGCTGCATTTCGATGGGGGCGAAATGTTGAGGCCCGTGTGCTGTGCGATGTCAGTGCACGTTAAGGAACCCCAGGTGGTCGAAATTTCCGGAGACCTCCACTACGGCGTCTCTCATAATCAGAGCTGGTTTTGGGACGTTAAACCCCACAAATCAATCAATCAATCAACACACACACCGATCCACAATCAGTGACGTCACTCTGACATGTACGGATATTTTGGCGGGAACTTTTGAGAATGAAACGGGGACGTTCGTTTCCTCTCTCATTAATAAACTTATGATGAGGAAATTAGCGCCAGTGCTGTTTTCAAAGAATAAGTTATCAATATAAGCCGGTTCGCTTTTCACATTAGTGTCCTCTGTCAATAGCTTGATGCTCTAAAGGACACTGGCGAGTTAGACATTGTTCAAATGACAAAAGAAATCAAGATCTCAGTTCAGCAGGCGCGTACCCATTCAGCGAGTATTTCGATGGACGCAGTAGATGCTGAAAGAAATAGCAAGGGGGAGTGCACTCGTTTTTGAGCCAGAAATGTCACTGTGCGCCGAACGGAAACTAGAGAAAACAATGAATTGTCTGAGAGGGTCTAGTTACAGATATTATGGACGTACAGGAGCGAAAAAAAAAAAAAAAATGAGGCAACTCTATTAGCCAAGGCAAACAGCTTCCGGGACTGCCAAAGAAAAACGGGCTGAAGTAGTGGCTGTAATCAGATAAATTGCAATCGAGGGAGACTTGAGGGGCTCTTGAAATGCGCGAAGAAGGTTTATTTCGCCCCTCTTTCAATTTCGGCCTTCAATGTCAATGTCAGCAATGTCAACATGGTTTATCTGCATAGAAGTTCAAAATTTCCCTGCAGGAGGCAAAGACTAAAGGCTAGAAGCCTGACGAGGTCTCGACCCCCTGATCACTAGTACAGCCTACATACATTACTACAATACACGTTTCATTTGGCACAAAGGATTTGCTAGGTTTTACACAATTCTTATATACTATACAAAAGTTCCGAATACATAAACATATGCTTATTTCTACATACATATACATGCAAACAACTACTACGTATAGTAAATGAAGGTAAATAAACTTGAATAAATATACATTCATGACCTTTGAAATCCTAAATTCGTCCTTGAGGTTTCAGTCAGAAATTCTACGCGCACCATCAAACGCGTGCAAACATCGAGCAGACTTTATTCAGCTGCCACCCGCCGTGTTCTCTTCGAAAGCATGACTTCGCCTGTCTGACTCTCGGCCACAGCGGCCGAATTTTGAAGGTGCACTGTCAAAACGCCCTCCACTTGTAGTTGGCGCCTGTTAGAGAAGCTTAGACAGCCAAAATTAATTCCGCCTTCTCTCCCCCTCCCCTCTACCCATCATGGCATGTCAAATAGTACTATCCTGGTTTGGTGCACAGTGCCAGAAATTCTCATTTCCCCAAAATTCGATGTCTATAGCTCAGCCTATCCGGACGCTTTCTGACTCTCGATGCCCTGGCTACATTGGCGAACTATGCAAGCACGAGCGACCGACGTGGCGCGAATCGCTCGCTCCCTTCGAGTGTGGTGCGTCGGCGGCTGCGATCAGCGGCGGCTGATCCGGGATCAGGCCGCCGGGTCACGGGGGTCGGCAGCAGCACCCCCGCACATGCCACCCCCTCCTCCTCCTCAGTCCACCACCCCCGAAATCCTGCGCGAAAAAGAACGTGCGCCTGGCCCATTGCGATGAAGGAGTGCGAGTGTCGAGCGCGGGACGAAGTTCTGCAGGGAGGGGGCGGCTGGCGGATCGAGAGAGGTCGAAGGCACGCAGGTCCGTCCGGCACGAGCGTCGGAAGGTCGTGACCTCTACGCACCGGCCCGAACCACCCGAGCAACCGCCGCCGCAAAGAAGGCACGACCTCTCTCCTCCCCACCCAACAACCGCATCGTTCCTACTTTATTTTTTATCTCTTTTTCGTCACCAAACTCGCCACGCGCGTCGAAGCCGTGGCGTACCCGTGGAGAAGAGGCCCAGCTCTCGGGTCCGTGCGGGCCGAGGGGCGTCGTTGCATCTTGTATCGTCGTCGTGTATATATGCCTCGCGGGTTCATTCCCCGAATCAAATGCATGCGGTGGCGGCGGTGCCGCAGAATGTTGCGCACGGGACGGATGTGAGACCCGTGTTGCGCTTAGGGATGATGATGGTAGTGGTAGAATTCCTCCGCATTGTAGAACACGAACTTGAATCTTATCACCTCTCCACTAGATCCCTCTCTCTCTATCTCCTTTCTTTTTTAGTGTAGATCGTGTGCGTACTTTTCTATGGTCTGCATGGCGTTGCCACCGCTGTAGCGTAGCGCTTGGCTTCTTTTTGCTCCCGCCAAAGCAGCTCCGCTTCCGAGTCACGACGTCAGTGGTATGGCGAGCGAACGGGTGCAGCAAGGCCGTCAGGGCGTGCGAAAAGCGGAGCTGGCATTTGCCCCCTCCCCTCCGAGCCCGTATCATCGCATGACAACAGCGGGGGACCCCTTCTAGTGAACCGCGTCGTGAAGTATACTTTCGATGTAACCGTGTTTCTCGCTAAGTGATCGCTTCTGTGCTTTGTGGGGCCGCGGAGAGAGATGGTGAGTGAGCAATGGGGGAACTACAATGAGTGCATCTCTAGATAGAGAAATGAAGAAAGGCAGGGGGGGTTAATCAAGCGCGTGCTCGGTTGCCTACCCTACTCCTGAGGAGGGGGAGGACCTTGAGTGAGAAGACATGCACAGAGCTTCATGTGGTTGCTTAAGAAGTCGTGAAACGTATTCTGAAAATTTTGTACGACATGCGTATTTGGAATTCTGGCCCTCAAATTAGTATACGCCGTTTCGTTGCATCGGCTTGATTGATTTACAGCGATAGAAGTGCGGGTTGCATCTCCAAGCGCGCGTTCCCAACTCTGCAGGCGACGTAAACCTCCATCGCCTTCGAGAGTGACGCGTTCTTGGAAGTCATGACAAACGGTGCCCCACCCTTGATTTTGTACTGCCGCACTACACTGGGCCCAACTGTTTTCTTACCTTCCAGCTTTCATATAAAGATACTGTTTTATAGCAAACTGAAAGTTAAAGATATGTTTGCACTTTTAAATGTGTGAAGGTGTTGTCACTGAATAGTGCCTATGCCGGCCTGCAGTGCCTCATGGTCGTTTCGCCAGCTCAAGAACTCGACCATTTCAATTGGACTAAATGTCCGCTGAATATTGCGCCGAAATATTTCGGAATCGGCATTTAGAATGCTTGTTGAACCAGTGAAAAATTGTAACCGGGCAGCTCCTCATTCATTTCGCCACCAATTTAATAGACGTAAAGGCGAAAACCAATCTCCTAAGTGGTCGAACCCGTGGCTTGGGGGTTCTTTTGCGGAACCTTTGGGTATCGAACATCATCACATTGATATAGTTTGGCATAGTCTGTAAAGGTTGACATTCAACCACGTGTGACACACACGCATATCCTCGACTCATAACTGTATGGAAAGTATGTCAAATTTTGATGATTTAACCTATTAGTCATACTAACCGCATATTGGTACCTTTCCATGTTAATTTCGGCATATACCATTAGCGAGAGCAGCTTTCGATCCTTGTGCCATATCTTTCTGCCACCGTTTTTGCAAGGTCACCTTCGCACCAGACATATAAGGCTTTTTCCTTAATGCTCAGGCACACAGCCAAGCGGAGGTACTTACTCGAGTGCTGAAGGTCGTCTTTGAGAATCTGTGTAATTTCACTTGACGACTGAAATTCGCTGACGCACCTTGGTGCCTTCACGGCTGCTGCCCTCCGCAGCTAAGCGCGTGGGCTAAACTTTGAGTGCCGGCTAAGGCGGACGCATTTCAATAAAGGCGAACTGGAAGACAGACAGACAGACATGGAACTTTATTTTGAGAAGAAATCCTGCTGATCCCACGCATTGTGGGAACAAGTGTCATGAGAAGCAATCAGTCCGTGCAATCCTTTGTGGCAATCCTTTTGTGGCCCCCTTTAACGTTCTTCTTAAGTAACCTATTTTTTCTTTAACGATTTAGCAAAAATAAGGTCGATATATTTGTGCCATTGCAGTGGTTCCTTTTTATTAGTGAAGGTCATTAGCACCGTTTTAGGAAAGTTAAGCTCCACTTGCCGGGTTCTGCTCCATTCACAAAAAGAAGAAAACACATCTTTTAGCTAAACCTGATCAGCGACACTACGCACATTAGAATACAAAACACAGTCAGCGGCTAAGTACCCTGGTGTTCTTTGGAGGGTCGCACCGTCGACTTGGAAGCGGAGGACTTGCAGGCATGGTGCTACCTTGCGTCGTGTTTTGCTGTATAGGTGTACCCTGTGGTGGACAGAAATTTAAACGACTGTGCTGGGCACGTGCTCGGTGCCCCACTCACTGGCGCCACCTCTTTTGTTTGTCGTGCAAATCCGCCAGCGCCGTTTCCTGCACGGGATAATATAGGAGCGTCGTTCGAGTAATGCGCATGAAGTCGCTCTGCACAGCGACGTTTGCCTCATATAAAGTTTAGCGGGGAGGCGTTAATGACGCGCTTCCTGCTTACGATGCGCAGTGGATTTTCTACTCGAACACGCGCTTTTCATGACCTGCATTCGTAAAGAAGCTCGGGCCATCGTCATCACTATGCAACGGGTGTGTACGAGATCAGCAGCTATGTAGCCGCGCCTGCCGTTCGGCCGATCACAGGTTGTTCCGCATGACCGGCCTGTTGTACGTTCTCGCTTTAGTAGGCTGGATGTAGTACTTGTGTGTTTAGCTCAGCGTGCTGTGAAAAGCGCTCACCTGCCGTGGTGGTTTGGCAGCTAAGGTTTCGCGTCGCTCAGCTCGAGGACAAGGGTTCGATTCCCTACCGCATCTTCCGCACTAAAAGCTAAAAGCATGCCCGTAAGAACTACACGTCCGATTGAAATCGACGTGAAGTGCTTATCGATTGGCTTCTATTCATTTATCGCTGTTGAAAGGATTTGCACGTCATATATCACTCCATCACGATGCGCCTCATTAATCTCCGGCAGCGTTTACCAACGTCAGCTTCGCTTCTCGTTCGCGTGGAGCCCGAACGAAGCCATTCATTTCCATGTATCAGTATGAGAAAGGCAGAGCCCGGTGTGTTATGTTCAGCGGTGATCGGCGGGGAAGAGCAGGCGACGGCGGCCTAGCGCATGGCTTTTCCTGTAGAAACGTCGTGGTATGCACTCTGTACGCAGTAGAAGTGGCGGCTTTGTTCCCGCGACGCACGCGGTCAGTAATTGCTGTGACGGACATAGCTGCACAGCATAGGGTTGACATGACGGTTGACAGGTCTCTTCACTGCGGCATAGTAGAGCATTTTCGGAAGAGCATCCGAGAAAGGAACAACAGGGGGGGAGTCGCTTGCAAGAACAGCGGGGGCTCGCTGTCAAAGTAATCCTTTGACCTTTCTGCTCGCTCGAACTGTCGTCAAGGGGTTGCCCCTTTGGAGAAGATGACCCCGCCGTGGAAATGTGCGGAAGTGCTTTTGGGTACAATAGACCTGTCTAACGGTTCTCTTGAAGCGGCGGCTGGGTTGCATGCCGCCGGGTAAACAGAGTGGCAATGTAGGCCTGCTGCAGAGTCCTGCTAACTGATCACGGGATTAGTGGATGATATCTTTCGGTGAAGCTCGGTGCAGCAAGCGGGTCGAAGTGTGGGACCGCGAGGGCGTAACCGTGGGCTCTCATGGAGAGGGTGAACATGTACGTGATTGGTAAAGTGCTGCACATGGCTTGGTCCCAGAAGGCGGTCGTAGAAGCGATGAGAGGTATTTAACCGAGAACAGATAAGAGAGGAGAGCTTAGCGCTAACTGGGGTCGCAGACGCGACAAGGTGGTCAGAGGTCGAGCTTGGCGCTGCCTCTGACGAGTTATGATGAGGGTTGAAAGCTTAGTGCTTGTTCACGTTTAAGTGCAAACGTTAAGGGCTCGGGATGAACCGCTTGGTGTGGTTTTAGCCCAGTTGTGTTGTTGAGAAGTCTGCTGACAGTACTGGCCGCCCCGGCCAAGCTTGTAAATAGTGTACAGTGTGAATAAACCTGCGTGTTTGTTGCAAGGACATCTTGGCCCAGACTCCGTCCTTCAACGTGTCGCCGCGGTCATCGGAACCATCAAGGGAGAAGATTCAATCTCCAAATTTAACTCGGTGTCCTGCTTTTTTTTTTTAGATGCGAAGCAGCTCTTTGACTAGCCTGCGTAACGCTGTCCCTCCGCTGTCCCTCCGTCCGCACAAACGCGAGGCAACGCGCTTCCCTCGGCGCAGGTGTTGGAGCGGTGCCAAGTAGGTCACGCCGCAGCTGGGCGTTGACGTCACGCTCCCCTCGCACGCTTCCCTCGCAGGTGCGCGCGTACGTCACTCTCTCCCTCACCCGCCGGAGCGCCCGCAGCTGCCGGCTCCAACGCCCGCTCGCCTCCCGTGTCTGCGTTTCAAACAAACGTTTACACCAGCAAACGCTACACAGAGTTTCGCTTCAAACTGTTCTTCCAGCACCCCCGTTAGCGCCGTTCAACCCGTGACGCCACCCGTGCGCAACGCTGCTGCTTCGCATCCCATCAGGGTTCCCTTCGGGGAGATGTTCCAAGTTTTTTTGTTCTCTTTACTCTTTAGGCGAAATCCTTGTGTCTCTTTGGAACGTTATCTTTAGAAGGGTTTTCCCTGGTTCTCACACGTGGTGCCCCGCACACATCGGGACGAACGTTCTCAAGGGCTTCCCAAACCTCAGCGAGCTGGCCCACTACCGTGCGCGAGAACTCACGCGCCGCGGTGGTCTGGCGCCTCCGGAGGGGCAGGAAGGGACTCAGCAGAACGATCCACTTTTCACATTCAGTCAAATTACTAAACATTATCAAATTGGCAGGAGAGCCTACCCTCTTCCTCATCCGAAGCTCAGCAGAGGTCAGTCAGCTACTCTTAGGATGTTGCAGACGGGGTCTTTCCCGTCCACGGGCTTCATCAGTAGGTTGTACTCGGACGTGGACCCTAAACCTTTTGCTCTATGGCTCACAGCCGAGTTCCACAGCCACTAGATCCACCGTGGCGTGGCTTCTTCTATTTTACCATGAACAAGAATACCGAGAGAGTTTGTTTTCAATTAGCAAGCATGATCGCGCTTGTACATTATCTTCACGTTCTACTTCACCTTCCCTGCCTCTCGGCCAGTCTCCGCTGCACCCTGGTATCCCTGCTGTGGCTCGATCTCCTGTTCCGCTTACATTGTAGAGTTTGCGAGAGTCGAGGAAAACGGTCTCGCACGGCGAGCTTTCGCTCCGTCGGTGAAATTCCTTTCCGTACAGTTCGCCGAATGTCCGGCGGCTACCAGCGTTGGCTTCGTTCCACGTGCAGTGCGTAGTAGTCCGGGTGCCCTTCGCAGACGGCATGGTCTGCCGACATCACGTGACCGAGTCCGCTTGCCGGTGTCGTGTTGGAAGCACCGAAAAGCAATGATAAAAAAAGAAAGGAGGAGGATATATGATAAAACGCAGACTGCTTCGGCTTTTCCTTTTTCTTCGGAAACGGAATCCGTGGTGTACGACATCGTCTACGGCGGCTGCGGCGACTGGGGGGTGATTCTCGGCTTCCCGCGAACGTGAGCCTCTCGCGGAGGGGGGTGAAAAGAGAGAGAAAAAAAAAAAAGGATTACGTGCGTCCGATGGCACGAAACGATAAAGGCTGGCTGCGCTGCGAGCTGGCGGAACGGAATGTGCGCTTAAAGGGAAAGCTCGCGCATTGTATTGTGTACTACGCGCTGGGGTCTCTTATATAGTACAGGTCCCTTTCCTCTCACGCCTGTCTCTCGTATACCTATTCTTCTTTTTCCGCAGCCCTCGTTTTCTTTTTATCTTTTTCTTATAGTCGTATTCTTTGTTTTTCTTCTTTTTTGTTTTTATCCGGTTCCCCTACTTCTAGCTTCCCGGCACGCAATCGTCCTCGCGTTCTCCCACGTTCACTTTCTGTTCGCCCTTTTGTCTTCACACTTCCGAGCCGTGTGTGTGTGTGTGTGTGTGTGTGTGTGTGTGTGTGTGTGTGTGTGTGTGTGTGTGCGTGTGTGTGTGCATTTAGCACGCCGGTGTTGTCTTTTCCGTTTACTTTTGTTGTCTCCGTTCCTTGAATATCGTGTTATTCCTTTCGTTTACCTTTCTTTCTTTCTTTCTTTCTTTCTTTCTTTCTTTCTTTCTTTCTTTCTTTCTTTCTTTCTTTCTTTCTCGTGGTTTGGGCCGCCATTAAGGTACCCGAGACGTATGGTTAGGTAAGCATCTTCCAAAGGACTGCTACGCTTATTCGGTACCGAATATGTGCATCCCACTCTGTCATTGATACCTGGCTCTAATTTTGCTCCACTGTCTTGCTTGCGTGTGTGTGTGTGTGTGTGTGTGTGTGTGTGTGTGTGTGTGTGTGTGTGTGTGTGTGTGTGTGTGTGTGTGTGTGTGTGTGTGTGTGTGATGTACGAGGTACTATTCATAACATGCAAGTGCGCCATCTCTGCCGCAAAAAAAAAAAAGGCAGCGTTTACTATGTGGATATCGCCGGCCCAAGCCCTCGAGGATGCCACACGGCGGCGGTTATCCAGAACCGTAAGCAGATGGACGGGCTTTTCTTCAGAGCACCAGGACCAACACAGTTGGAAGAGGTGGCCGTTGCGCTCACTGCAACGGATCCTTGCTCTAAACACATTATAATGGGCTCGCGCAACGCGAACCGGAACTCTGCAGCTGGGTGGGGTAACCGCATTCCCCGAAAAGGTATACAGGGTGTTTTTTTTTAGTTGCAACACAATTTTTAAAATTAGAAAAAACATAAATCGCGGGAGTGTATTGTGTGCCATTCAAGTATACGGATTGGCGGCCTCTAGATGCAGAACAATTCCCACACTTTTATGCGTAATTAGCGAAATTACACTAATTGACTTTCTAATTATTAGTAATTGGTTGCTACAGCAAATGAGTACTTTGGAGCCCGTCCTCGACACTACCTATTCCAACGATCAAATTTTGAATAGCGGAGTGCATGTCGGGGTTACGCGAACAATTAGTTCTCCGGGCAGGCTCCTTGAAACCGAAAATGGACGGAAAAACGGCGTCTGTAACGTCGATGTCGCCGCCCCCACGGCTTTCGTCACTCGCCACTCGCCCGTGGTCACCGCCGCTCCGGCCGTGCAAGCAGCCTGCGTTATCTCCTTGTTATCTGCGGTGTTGGGCGCCGCGGGCGAGCGACGAAATCCGGGGAGGCGGCGGCACCGACGTCACAGACGCCCTTTTCCCGTCCATTTTCGGTTTCAAGGAGCCTGCCACGGGGAACTAATTGTTCGCGTAGCCCCGACATGCACTCCGCTATTCAAAATTTGATCGTTGGGATAGGTAGTGTCGAGGACGGGCTCCAAAGTACTCATTTGCTGTAGCAACCAATTACTAATAATTAAGAGGTTAATTGGCGCAATTTCGCTAATTATGCATACAAGTGTGGAAATTGTTCTGTATCTAGAGGCCGCCAATCCGTATATTCGAATGGTACACGAGACATTCCCGCGATTTATGTTTTTCTAATTTTAAAGATGTGTTGCAACTAAAAAAAAAACACCCTGTATAGCAGGCGCTTGTATGAGGGACACTGACCCCTTCCCTAAACGCGTATCTGGTCTCCAGGTCGTCAGGGCATTAGGGGGAGTCAGGCCGCTTACTTGTGCAGCTGCCTGCGCACTCACTTCCCGGGTATCTCCTCACAACCCTCACGACAAGGAAGCAGGACACATATCCTTAGGACACATATCCGCCCCCAGCCAAAGGTTCGGGAAAAGGCGAACGAACGCATCCTCCTGATACTTACTACTCAGATAGCCCACTATCACGAAACATTTCGACCTATATAGGGTTGATGGCAGGTGCCATCACTGTTCGGAGGTCGCCGACACCTACCACATTGTCTCGACCTGTGAGTGTACGTAATCCAGCCCTTACCGCCAACCCTAACCTTACCCGAGAAGACTGGGACGCGGCCGTGCTTGCTGGTTGCTCAGAACTTCAGGCCCAGAAGGACTTGTTCCAGAGAACCGGGCTGACAGCTTCGAACTATGGGGTCCCAGAATAGCGACGCCGCCTGGTATGTCTAGAGACCCGCTGCGCTGTGGGCCTCGAACACCTCTCGTTACTGCAATAAAGGCTTCCCACCGCCCTTACGAAAGCAGCGGCGCCTACGCAGTAAATTTGGGCCTGCTTTCCCTCTTCATCTCTCTCTCTCTCTCTTGGGCGTCTGAACTTCGTTCTCCAGTAGCGGCGTTACTCATGACGTGTATAGGTGAAAGAGTTTCGAAGGCCTTCTAATCAACGGTCCATCGACTCAAAGGTCAAGTGTGAGCTGCTACACGGGCGGTTTCGATGGCCGTCGAGTCGATTGTCTATCGAGTCAACGGAGCACCCTACAACTCCTTCGAGACTTCAAAGGCCGTTGAACGACGGAAGCGGAAGCGGCGCGAACTCCGAGACCTGGCGCACCGGCAGCTCTCGCGCGCGTTAGTTTCTGAGGCCATGGCCCTATTTATATCGTTGTATCAATAGTAGAATCCTACACCTGTGAAAAATATTGGAAACGTGCCGAGAGGCCAACGCTCTCACTTTGCCTTAGTACTAGAACGAATACGTCGCCACTGGTATAAAAAACAAACGCATGCAGCTGGTGGGAAACACTGCGTGTTGTGCCATCTAGTGCCTATGAATCAAACTACTTTTGAGGCTTCACGCTATGGACTTATGCTTAGCAATGTCAAAATCGGCACGTTTTCTGAATAACGACTGCAAAACGTCGCACGTACTTTGTCCCTTTTGGTACATGGGATTCAGAGAAAGCTTAATTTAAAGTTTGTTTCTTGCCGTCGGTTCGAATAGTAAGCAACTAGTGCAAATTAGAATTGAAGCGGGTGCCTTGGTTGCCGCTATGTTGTTGCGAGATCACTCGGCGACTCAACGGCCGTTCAAAAGTGCCGTGTAGCAGCGCCAGAATGTATTTTGACTCGATAGAGTTGTGGGCTTTTCGAGGGTCATCGACTCGAAGGCCTTCCAATGTGCCCGTGTGACACAGGTATTACTTTAACCTCTTCTGCCTCGTAAGCGCATGCGAACACTCTTTTTATCTCTCTCCCATCTTTCTATTCCCCCTTCCCATTCCCCCAGTGTAGGGTAGCCAACCGGACGCCTTTCTGGTTAACCTCCCTGCCTTTCTGGTTAACCTCCCTGCCTTCCTTCCTTCCTTCCTTCCTTCCTTCCTTCCTTCCTTCCTTCCTTCCTTCCTTCCTTCCTTCCTTCATTCCTTCCTTCCTTCCTCCTTTTTCTTTAACAGCGGAGCTCTTTATGGTGGCGATGAAACCGTGCTTCGTAGCTTTGCTAGCAAGCCAGACCTCCCACTGCCGTCTTCCAGTGTTGTCCCCAGAAGCCGGCGGGAATTGATTTCTTGTAGCCGCGATTCGCACTCACACGCTGTGACGGTGTTTTGAGGCATTCTCCCCGTGCGCACTGAGACGCTTGGCGCGTATTCACAGCGCAGACGTTTGATCCCTCTCTCTCTCTCTCTCTCGCCCCCTGCGTAGCGTTAAAAGGGCAACTCCGGCGATTTTTCAGTAGTCTTACTGATCGATCAGTTAAGTGATTACAGCCTAGACTGAAGGGAAACGAATCCCGTCCAGTCTTTAGTACCTTGCGGTAACAAAGAAAAAGGGGAGGTGGCCACTGCTGGTCCGCCTCAACCTTCTGTTATCCAATCTGTTTACCCTCAGATTAAGCCACTCCCTAGTGGGCTGTCCCTAATCCCGACAGCAGCGTCTTTGCAGTTTAAACAGGCATTTTGGCATTCTTTCCCATCATGGCTCTCCCTCTCCTTATCCCACGCTCTCAGATATTCTCACAATCGAAATATCGGTATCGTAGCAGCCCTGCGGCATTCGGGCCATCTCCCACGCTCATCCAGTCAAACCCTGTCGTTCCAGGAAACACAGCGTGTCTTCGCCTTTCCCGCAGTTCGGACACTGCTGCGACTCAACCCTTTGTTCCAGTCGGCGCGCCGAGAGCGCATGCCGGTCGTTAAAGAATTGGTTGGGCCAAGCGCATTGTCGCTTCAAGCGAGGGCGCACTTCTCGTGCATTGTCCTCCTACGCGTCCGAGCTGCTCTTCCCCGAAACGGCCACTGAGAGGGCAAGTACGGTCGCGCAGCCGCGACCCCCCCGAGCGACGTTCAGCGAAAGGGAAGGGTCTCGTACCAGGAACCCCTGGGGGCCAGCGTGGGAGACCAGCCGCTCAATGGGAGCAGTTTGCTTTCCATTGATAATTGCTGTCAAAGACCATGCAGAGAGAGAGCCGAGAAAGAAGCTTTGTATAGCGTACGGTGCTACGCCGTTCCTTCTGCACGATCGCCTTATGAGCGGCAACATAACAGAAGCTCTACTGCCTACCAACTACTACAGGTAGGAACTAAAAGAATGCGTAAAAGGAAGAACAACAAAAGAAAAGGAACACGAAAGGAAAAAGAAAAGAAGAAAAACCAACACAAGGAACAAGAACGAACACGCGCCGCGCTGACTTGACAGTTATGGATGTCTTGCCACAACTGCTTCTCGCCAGTATTCGAGGCGTCTCTTTGTCGATGTAACTGCGGCTCTATCTACAGCACACCGACCATCATCTTCTTGGGTCCCAGACTAGGGACGCCACCTGGTATGGACGTTTGGTCTCTCTCTCGCCTCCTGCGTACCGTTAAAAGGGCAACTCCGGCGATTTTTCAGTGTCCACAGATCTCAATGAAATTTTCAATATATGTTCTCTATGGTTCTGTAATAATATATGCCAACCCAGCCAGTTGCGTCATTTAATTATCCTGAAAACGAATTTTATTAATATTTTTAGCGGATTCTCGTGCGGGCCACCATTTATTCGTGACGTCATTACCATCAACGCCGCCTGCCTGAGTCGGTGGGCAGTCAAGAGAAAAACGGCGATACTTAAGCGCTCAAATCGTCGCTATCAAGTTTAGAAAAAGCTGGCATAGCTCAATGTATCGTCGCGTGACGTCGCCGCCTTCATTTTTCTGGCACCAATTCCATATTTCTAATGAATAGCAGGCTGCGACGTCATCGCATACTCAGTACGAAGCACCTTCCCGGTTCGGTTTGAACGCGTCATTCATTCGGTTATTTAAAATTATTGGTGAGCATCTGAGCAAACTGAACCGCCCTGCCTGCCACAGGACTATCAGTGCCACTGGAAAGCAGCGATATCAGAATATGGTGAAAGAAACCGCTGGACTCCACGCTGTTGATCACTCATATAACCAAGCGCAGTCTACCCCGCCGCTGTGCCGTGTCCGCCGACATAATGCTAACGCAGTTCTCTCGCATTTACCGCTAAATCGACAGTTCTTTGTTTTTGTGGTCCCCGCGCTTCACTTATCTGGTCGTTGCATTCAAGATGTAAACAGCCAGCAGAATTCCCGGCCACAGGCAGCCAGCCCCAACTTCTCGTGTAATCGCTCGCTTATCCTGTTCTTCTATCACACCACACATTGACCTTTCGCTCTATGTCTCTCTCTCTCTCTCTCTCTCTCTCTCTCTCTCTCTCTCTCTCTCTCTCTCTCTCTCCCCTTTTACTGCACACGGTGTTCGTATACCATTCACTCAGAGACTCCCTCTTAATCACCCGGCTTCATCCTCTCGTTTATACCGCGAACTCCATGGGCTGGTACGAATCAAATCGAAATAAATGAACAGTCAAATGCAAAAAAAAAAAAAAATGCACACCGACATCACGACCAATCTACAAGAAGAGCTTATCAGCCAGCAATAACTTTGTAACAAAGGCCAACAGCCGAAAGAAAAGAAAAAAAAAACCTACAGTATGCTCCTAAATGTCCGACGTAATGTTGTACACATATATAACGCTTTTTCTTTCTGTTCTTTAGTTCACCCGACCCACGGTATCACGTTCTCCCCCTCCCCATCTCCGCACGTCTTCAGCTCCGTGCGTGCTCGCCTCTCGCCGGACGGTCCGAAATGACCGGCGCCAAGCTGGCGCGGCAGACTTTCGCGGGGGCACACTGCTGCGTAGGCATTTTAATAGCATCCTCTACCCTCCCTTTCTTCTTAACAACGGCAGGGGGTCAAGGGGAAGTGGGGGGGGGGGGGGTGAAGGGGGCTTGTGAGTTGCGCTGTGAAGCGTGCGCGCGCGCCTCGCGCAATGGCCACGCGGGGGGAGACCCTAATGGTGATCTGCCCCGCATCTTGTCTCTCCTCGCGACGGCGGGAGTCGACCGTGAATCGCACGCGCAGGCATGCGGCAGCAGCAGCAGCAGCAGCAGCACTAGGCGACGAAGTAGAAACAATGCCCGCAACAACAGGTGTTCGCTGTTGTTTCCCCTTCTACGTGGCCTCTTTGTATTCTTTTGTTGTTTTTACTCACGGCTGGCCTTTGCGTGGCGCATGGGCCACGCCGGCTCGCGTCTCTAGGGGTGCCGTGTGTGGGGGGAGGGGAGATCAGCCTTGACACGCGCGACGAATGTTAAACGCTTCGCAAGGGGTTCACGTACCCCGGCCCCTCCCCGCCACATCGTATTGCTTTGATGGGCTGCTGGCCTGACGAGCCGGCCGTTTATTTCGATGTCCCAGGCCGGTTTGGGTGGGTCTCGTTCTGCCCTCGGATAAGTGATGGCGGCTGCTGCGTTGGCTTGCGGGCTGTTTCTTGAATTTCGCGCTTGCCGCGAGATTCGATCAGCTGCGTCCGGGGCTTGACGCTGAGGGACGCGCGCTGTACACGCTGCTCGTAAAGCGATGGTCAGCCGCACGTTGAGTTGTAGTTGCGTTTGCAGTTGAAGTTGACTGCTTGACAGAGATGTAAGTGAGCCTATATACGTAGCAACAGTGATTACGCTTTTGAACGTCACTGACATATACAACCGTGACTAAAGGAATATACAGATAGGTAGAGTGTGTTACGCAAACGGCAAAGAAGTTGTATGTTCTGGCTTAGATATTGTGATTAGGTTAAGTACCGACACGATTTTTCGGCGGCTCAAAATGCACATTTTTCGTTTTCTGGTCATGTATTGTTATTGCCCTCCGCACACGGAAGCCAGGAAACACGTACAAAATATTTTAGTTTGGTTTTAAAGTTTTCGTCACCCAGCACTGCAAGCCAGTCCCAGCGCAATGGACACTACGATGGCGTATAAGCACAGTCTATTAAAAATCGCCGAGATCGCTGTCAGAGTCACTGGACGACCGTGAAATTGTCTTTGTTTGCGTGCCCTACGTGTAATTGACCACAGACGACAGAGTTGCATCATGAATTGCTATCATGAATTGCTGTCCCTACGTGACTCCGACGTACGTCCAACTACGTTTACACGTCACTAGGAAACCGCCCCCTCGAAATCGAAACCGAAAGTGAAATATATTCATTGCCTTGTGAGGCACCACGATACTCTTTTTGGGGTTCTCCACGCCAGTGCTTTCATTTACAGCAATTATACGAGAATATCAAAAATTCGTGTCAGTACTCCTTTAAGGAAAGGACACTTTCTTCTGCGGCCCTTGTCGGGAGCGGCATGGCTCAGCGTCCTAGGCGGCAGGGGAAAAGGAATGATAGATATAGAAAAGAGAGAAAAGCTTTAGTGGAGATCTCCGGACATTTTTACCACCTGGAGTTCTTTTAACGTGCACTGACAGCACGCAGTACACGGGCTTCTAGCATTATGGCCTCCACCGAAAATGCGACCGGCGCGGCCTTGTTTGCACACAAGTCCTATGGGTCCGCAGTCGAGCGTCAGATAACCCTTGGACCACCGCGTCGGACTTCTGGCTTTCTACTTTGCACAAAAGCGTGCAGATAAATGAAAGACGAGGACAAAATATTAGTCAGGAGTAATGAAGACAGCCAGAGGTAATGCGTGAAGACTCTCTTAACGTCATGGGTTTAGTGCGGTGTTTTGATAGTCCATCGAGAGCAAAATTGAACTTTCAGTTGACGCTTGCTTCTCACTGCATACCGGCGCAGAAAAGCAAGTGCCTTTCGTCGTTACACGTAACCAGGCCAGTAGCGGAAGAGATTTCAAGATGTCTCATATTCATATTTTGCGCCGCCCGCACTGTCGATTGGCTGGGAGCCCGTGTGAGTATAGACAACGTGGCTAGTGGTATACGCTGCGGAGGGTGTGTCTGTGCTTACGTGAACGAATGCGCGCAACGACCACTGCTGTCTGCCATGCGCTCGAAAGATGAATGTGTACACATGTCAGGATGTGGGAAATGTCAACATCGTTTGGAAATTATGTATTTAATCTCAGAAGCAGTTACTGACACGAATCTAGTAATACTGAACCATTTCGAACTTCCTTGTGTGACTTGAATTCGTGGTGTGAGTTTCCTGGAGGTTATCTCTGGTAGGGAGACAAGCTATGCGGCTGTATGCATGGAATGCTCTGCCACCGCAATTTTGTGCACGCTCGTATTGGTTCGAGGCTGACTGGAAGTAAGGCACCGTGTGCTGGCCTCGGGGATATAGCACTGTGTAGAGTGTGCTTGTTTCGAGAAATCTGTACAAATTCTGTGAATTGAATACGATGAGGAAAGGCAGGCAGGTCAAGAGTGAGGTGTGTCCTGTTTGCTATCCTACACTGGTGGAAGGGGACAAGTAATAAAAAGAGAGGAAGGCGTGCTGTGTGTCCTGCGAGGTATCCTTATGCTACAGAACAACATGCAACTTAATGGCATCGCCTAATCCCCATGCACCGGAGCGGTATTTGCAGTCGCTGACTTTGTGCCGCTCACGTGAGCACGGGCATGGTTTGTGTATCACTCACTGTTGGCAGCGGGAGTGGTCCCGCTTGTTCTTTACACAATGTCATCCTTTTACACTACAGCTGTACAATTGCTTCGTATAACACGATCAGTACACTATAGAGACATTCTGGATGCCTGCAACGCGAATTGGTGCACATATATCTTACGGACACGTGACAAGAAAGTTTCGTATTTGGGGCGTTGCACGAACAAGCGGTCTAAGAATAACGGCGTAGTTGTTGGTTTCCTCACAGAAAAAAAAAAGCAAGAACTATTTCAAAGTTGCATGAATGTATATACGGAACCGACACCTTTCGAAAACGAGACATGACCTCACTACAAACCGTAACGCTGTTTGCTGAAGCTTGCTGCCTGTTCTTGGGCAAATCCGCGGCGACCCCAACAGATATTGCTGGCCTCGGGGGTTAACCCCGAGTGAACTCTGTACTGCAGTGGTATTGACGCCTGGCATTGTGGAACATATTTAAATGTCAAATGTTATGGCGCGGAAAAGACTAGGACGCCAAAACGCATGAACTCCGCAAGTGCTGTACTTGGAGCAAGTTGCGCCCGAAGGATCGTTGGGTCCGCAGTCGACCATGAGCGCCGTCTTGCCTGCATTGCCCGGCCGCTTCTGGCGGGCGAGGAACCTCCCGATTGACGCGTTCATCTCCCGCCATCTTCGTCACGTGGTCCGCTGTTTACTCGTCCACTCGTCGCAGCATGTTTTGCAATCAAGACGACACATCGCGATCCTCCTCCGCACTTCCCGTCCGCTAGCTGTTTTCCCACCCTTGACACGGAGGCCTGGTGCAGCTGACTTTTCGACTGAACAGTCCTCGAGGCATCCGCGCGACATCGCGGAATGCCAAGGCAAAGGATCCTTCCGCGCACGGGAAGATATATAGTGAGCAGATGCGTGTGGCAGGCTACACACACAGATGCGCGCGACACGCAGCTGACGTCAGGCGTTCATGGCGGGAGAGTCAAGGATGGTCCCGTCGAGGAACTGCTTGGGCGTTTGGCGGCCGTCCTTGACACTCGACTTTGACGAGTCGCTGAGGGGTTATCTTGTGCAGACGCGCGTGTTTATCGCTTCGACTCGGACCACCCGCAGCGAGCCATCCTACTAGTGTCTGTTTGCTTGTTTTTTTTTTTCCACCGCATTTCTCCCATCTCTCATTACGCTGTCTACCAGGAGAAATTGCTTATACTACAAGGCTGTTGCCTGCAGCCGGTGATTTTAACTAACAGCTCGGGACTCTTCACAGACGTGCTGTCATCTGTCTGACAGGATGCGTTTTGATGCATAATAATAATACTTTATGAGGTTTTTATAAGACGAAACCACTATATGATTATGAGGCATGCCTCATGCATGGTCGAGGGCTCCGGAAATTCCGACCACATGGGGTTTTGTAATTTTCACCTTAGTCTAAGTGACACGGGTGTTTTCTGCATTCCGCTTCCACGGAAATGCGGCTGCCGTGGCCGGGATTCGATCCCGTGACCTCGAGCATAGCAAGCCAAGAGCACCCTACAAAGCTACCACGGTGGTGGTGGCTTTGCGGTGGTGTCATCGCTGTCGTATTTGCTGGGTATGCTCTTCCATAGATGTATTGTGTGAATAAATCAGTATTAGCACCTTGTGACTCGCCGCAGCAACCATCTTTTTGAATGAACGTCTCAATCACGAATGCGAGCCGCAACAACGGTCGTAGAGACACCGGTGTGTTTTGTTTATCTGCAACATCACTTCAGGAGTCCCGTGCTTTTTGGTTCCTAGAAAATTAGGAGCCGGAGATAATCGAAATAAAAACTGCAGGGGAACTTAAGGTTCCCTTAGATGACGTTCCGGCGCTAGCCTGTGAGACTTCAAGACACATCTGAACCTACACATATGGTTCTCATTTAACATCTAACGGTACCTTTCTATCTCTGCAGTGGAGCTACGGTCGCTAAAAGGAAACTTGACCGACGTTGGCTAGTTATGGCTGCATGATTGCTAACTTCGGCTAACTTTAGCTGAATGGTGGTTAGATTTTTTGAAGGCACGTTACCGGGATAGTTGCTTTGGAATTGTAGCGCTGAGCAGCGCAACAGAACCTGGAAAGAGTGGGCACATACACACAGTGCTGTGTGCAGGCCGGTATATATAGCCGTGCCCCCCCCCCCCCCCCTCCCACCACTCTTCACCACTCCCTCCTCCTCCCAATAAAAAAGTGATAATTGCGGTTTTTACCACAAATGATTACTGAAAAATAGATGCTTTCCTCATATTGTTCAGCCCTTCAGCAACTGTACGCCAGTTGGCAGTGACATTGAAATACAGGAGGGTAAATCTGGCCCTGTAAGGGGAAGAGCACACACGCCGTCACAGTCGGCCTCTATGGCAGCTAAATATCGCTGCGCAATAACTCTTATATAAAGAAAATGTACAAGCTGCAACCGTTTCTCCAGGTACTGGCCGTGAAAACTGCAACAGTGGCTTCGCCAACCTCAGGTGCGATGAGTCATGAGGTCGACATTCCGAACTGGTTTCCACTGACACAGGTCTTTGATCAAAGCGAGCTAGTGCTATTACGGGCGATCGCCCCTGCATTTTATACCGGAAGCAGTCGCACAGACTTGGTAGGAGGGTCGTTGCCACTGTCATGGCTGTCCTGCCTCGGTGGTCTATAGTGGATATGGTACGCGGCTGCTGATCCGAGGGTCGTGGGATCGAATCCTAGCCGCGGCGGCTGCATTTCCATGGAGGCGAAATGTTGAGGCCCATGTACTGTGCGATTTCAGTGCACGTCAAAGAACCCCAGGTGGTCGAAATTTTCGGAGCCCTCCACTATACGGCGTCTCTCATAATCATAGCGTGGTTTTGGGACGTAAAACCCCACAAATCAATCACTGTCATGACCTGCCTGGATGAAGCATTCCCCTGTCGCGGATGGCAATATGAGTTTCCGTTAGGTGGCGCTATATACGCTGTGCTTCGGTGTGTGGCTTGTTGCCCCAGCTGTGTTGACACCGAAGGCCGACTCTCGCGAGCAAGGCGGAAAGATTCCTTCGCAGATCCGTTGGCAGCTGGCGTACGGAAAGCGAGAGCGAAAGCTCGCAAGTGGCGGCTTGCTTGTGTTTCAGTTGCTAATGCGAGAATGTGCCTGTTGCGAAACGGGAAGGGAAAAAAATACTTACTAGTTCGGAGCAGTGTGGCGGGGCCTGAGAAAGTGAAGAAGGCTGTACGATAAGTGGGAAGTATTTGCCAATACGATAGAGAATGTTAGTATTTAGTTTAAAGACGATAACATTGTGTTCGTGAAAGTTCCACGAAGAGGCACTGAGCGAAAGGAGAGTAGGTGTTCAAGATAGCCGTTAGCGAACTTTCTCAGACCTACATACTGGCAGTACAGTGACGGTTTGACCAGCCCCGCGAAGCCACGCGTTCCGTTCATCGTAACGGTGCACGCGGAGTGTGCGGCCATTTGGCCTTACCTCAAGTCACCTTCAAGGCCGAGTGCAGTTTGTAGGACGGGCGCGTACTGTCTTGCAACATGCAAGAACTCGATAATTATACTTTGCCGTTTGGCCTTCTGTGTTCCCACTGTGTCGTTCGTGGCGATGTGCACTCACACCGGCAGACCGAAATCGAAAGGAAGTAGTGGAACGAAAACGGAATAAGTGAAAGACTACATTGGAATGTCGTTTCGTGTCGATTTGTTTAGCTTCCAGCGCTGTGGCTCTGTAATTGGATCTGTTGAGGGAAGAAATAACCGTTCGCAGCGCTCTTTGTCGTAGATTCCTTCATTTCATGAATTTAATCGGTGCTTGAATTGCGTGCCCACTTCCTGCTCCACGTGGCCTGGCCAATAATAGATGAGGGGAAGATACCGCGTCGTGCACTATGTCTCCCCACGAGCGAGCCTGCCGGAGTGTGTAGGGGTTACTTCTACTTCTTACTACTGCTAGCAGCGGCATCGCCGCTAGCAACCCCTTGCAGTGGGTTCGAGCACTCAACGAGCAGAGAATGAGGTCGTCGCGTTCGCGCGCTAGCCATCTCAGCCATGCATGCCGCGTTACCGCGCGCGTCGGCCCGCGGCCCGACTCGAGGCAGGGCAGTACGAACCGCCGCACGCGGCGAAGGATGAGAACATTAGGCGCATCTCTCCGAGCATGGTAATTTAATAAACGTTAAAATAATACAAACAGTAACAAGGTCGAATAAGTCGAATTAAATATAAACAAAGAGTAACGATAAGCATTAACAAAACGCGAGCACGATAACACAAACAAAGGACAGTAACAAAGAACAACACGCGAACACAGAATAACACACAAAAATAACCATGCAAGGAAGGAGAGCCTAACCCCGGCCAGCGCACCCGCGACCGCGAGCCCTCAGAAAAGGAAAATAGAAGAAGAACATACAGACATAGGCGTCGGTCGCAGGTCGCCGCCGTGGTCGCCGGGGCCTGCAGAGGCACGCCATCCGACCGATGGCCCGGTCGGCCGGAGGGCCACAAAAGTACGTGCGCACCTCTCCAGGACCCAGCAAGTTCTCCCGAGGCATCTCCAAAACCAGAAACGCCAGAACGCGCAATGGCAGCCTATGTTAAAACCACATGGGCGAAGCGGGCGGCCCCGTCGCAGTGGTGGACCGCCGCTCCGTCCAGCTGAGGGAGAAGGATGCGAGGCATTTCGTGCAAAAACATGGAGTCGAGCGGGACGCGGCCCCACAAGTGACACCACAAGGGGTGCATGGGTGTACGGAAACTCTGGCCGCCTGTAACACGCGACGCCTATTTGATTTTTTTTTTTTATCGTGTGCGAAATGGGAGATCAATGATGGCTTTCTTATGACGCTAGCCCTTCGCGACATTATGTTCTTAGAGAAGTACACCAGAATTCACCCCCAGCAGAGCAGAAGCTGAGGTTCTGGCGCGAATGTTATGCTTGTTATGAGACCTCGAACATAAAAAAGAAGAACATGGATATTAACAGTGCATTAAACACACGCGAAAAGACAGCACAAGGGAGAAATATCGCGCTTGACTCTTACCCACTTTGGATATGGTGGTATGATCCATTGACATGCAGACATGAGCCGCACGTGTTTGGATTGACTTGATATCTACCCAAGTCAGTTAGAAATTGATCAAACCCTAGAGGATGGCGCGCTTAAAGACACTTAAATGCAACATTAAGTTCGCCTAAATGTTCTTGAATTGTTTGCACGGAGTCAGCAATTCGACAAAGAGACGTGGCTTCGTAAGGTGAACGCCTTGGTCGTCGCCGTCACAAAAAGAAAAAAAAAAAAGAAATCAGCCTCTGGGATTGTTTGTTCGCTGCGTGCAATACTCGTCGTTTGACCACTTTTGTAACTTTGAGCCTGCGCATTCTTCAGTACCTGAGTATTCTTTGGACAAACTGGACTGACACGCGGGCGCTGCAGCTGATCGTAGCTACTGCACGCAACTGTCCCCGAAGCGCGCGGTTTCGGGGGAAATAAAAAAAGCAGCAGGAGCAGGTTGAAAGAGAAAGCTGCATCCGGGGTTTCGGGGGCGCCCAGGAGCGAAAGCAAAGAGCGCGCACCTTGTCGCCGTCCTTCGCGTCGAATTCCTGAATGTCATTTCCTGGCTCGAGGAACGCGCGCGCGAGACTGGCCCGCCTCCCTTTTTTACATACCGCTTCTCACGCAGGTTGAGTAAGCAGAGCCTTGCTCGCGTAAGGTATAGATTATGTAACAAGGTTTAAAAAATAAAAAGGAAAAAAAAAACAAACCTAAAATGTCCTTAGCTGTGCTAAGGTACAGGAAAGGGAGAATGGCATTTTCTCGTATTGGTAAATTATGTTTTCGCAATCCCGTAACCGCTGCTCGCGTGAAGAGCAGGCGCTCGGTAAACTAGAAAAAAAAAAGCGCGAATAGAAAATACAGGTGGCGACACAGCTGTGAGGTTCCCGCACTATTATGTGCATGACGTCGTGGATCGTCGACGGCGTCTGCTAATGTACGCACAACTATTCATCGGCAAAGCAAAAATGTATGCGTTGTGTTCTAAAGGTGGCAGAGGCTTAACAGAGCGTGTTTCTACAAATATGATTCAGCGAATTTGGCGATAATTCGCTGAACCTCATCGAGCTCAAGCACCGGTGTCAAATTCAAAAGTGAAAACAGTAACGTTAATTTTCTTGTATTGTACATAGAATGGCGAAATTAACTTAATTAAGTTCCAGAAATGTAATTGATCAGTCTAAACCGCAACCCATGCATTGAGAATGCGTTGAGAGTACCTGGCTTGTAGCAAGTTTGTTACCTTGGAAAAGAGGTCGTTGTGGTATACGGTTTCCTGTGTGCTTTCAATATCCTTACGATGGCAACTTCCGGCTGCGGAAGTTGCCATCGCTTGGTTTCCAGCCGTGGTTGGTTTCCAGCCGTGGCCGGTGACCACTCGAAGCTCGGCGGAGAGCGTGTGGAATGAGCAGAGCAGGTGCAGAGAGAGAGATAGAAATAAATAAATAAATAAAAATACGTTTTTTTTAGAGGTGGGGTTCGAACCTTGGTACACACAGTTTCATAACCACTAGGCTATACACTTTTTTTTTAATACCCCTCCCCCTCATTTTTGTCCTTTTTTATTTATTGCCTGTTTGTACATGCCTCGTACACCAGCAACCCTAACAAGGTATGCACCTAAAGGCTGACGTCCTATTGTACAGGCACCATTTAAAATTCCTTGAGCGTCGTCAGTGTGTCTACCCTGATGAATTGATTTCCAGGGTTTTACGTCCCAAAACCACGATATGATTGAAAGACTCCGTAGTGGAAAGCTCCGAGAATTTGAATTACCTGGAGTTCTTTAACGCGCACTGACATCGCACAGTACGTGGGCCTCAACATTTCGCCTCTACCGACATGCAGCCGCCGTGGCTGGGATTCGATCCCGCGACCTTCAGATGAGCAGGCGAGTGACATAGCCACTGGACCACCGTGGCGGGGCAATGTTTCTACCCTCATCACCCACTCTGGTTGACACTGCTTTGTTTTCTGTAACTCCAGAGATTTGAGATGCAGTCTAGAGTAGATTCGTGTGGTCCGTGCACCAAGCTCGCGATGAAACCCCACTACACGCCATAGGCACTGGAGGCCGGTTAGCATGATTAGATCGAACGGGAACTCATCTTCATTATGGATTGGGAAAAATGTGATACCATACGAATCTAACGGAAAGCCCTTTTTGATAGTCTTTTGAAGTAAGCCCCAGAAATTGACCTCTTCCCAGCGATGCAAGAAGACGTGATCAGTAGTTTAAGGTTTCTTGCAGATAAGGCACTCTGAACCTCAAAGTGGGAATAAGCCACGCTTTTCTAGAAACTACAGACACAGTACCTGTGTGAAGCTTAGAAAAGAAGGGAGGTCGTGGCAGGTGCCACTTCTGTTCTTCTCACCCGCTTCAGCACGTCTTGCCCTTGGTCTCCACTGTATATGAATTTACACATGGGAACAGCTAGAACTGCATCACATATACATACATTTAGAGTTCTTTCACGCCTCTCTGAGGACAGGTCTTCGTTCGAGAATGTAAGAGACAAGAAGCGTACATTTAGAATAACCTCCTTAAGAAACCTGCAGCAGAACATGTGATATGTACCAGTCACGTATCCTGGCAAAGCTCTCGTCAACCTTAGTTGGCATACAGTGATCAGAAATGTATCGCTTGCATTGCGGCAAAAGGGCATGTTGATGACTTGCTTTATGAAATGGGGCGGTAATCTGAACCTACCATATTTCACTTGTCCAAACAAATTGGTTCTACTTCATCTTTACCAGTTTTGAAGCTCACAAAAAACGGTCAATGCTTGGTGAAGCTTCTGAATGCGTACCCTTGAGCAATGTAACACTGGCATTACATACCATAATTTTGAGACGAAAGACAGGTTGCAAACTATAGCTCTGAAAATCATTGACAAGTCGTTACCTTTCCACCGATTCGCCTTCAGTTGTGTTTCTCTTGCTTGTTCCTCCAAATATATACTACATTATAATGTTCAAATGGAACGCCTAAATATTAATCGGGGTGTAGTTACCCGTTTAATGTTGCCCAAAAGAAGTCCGATGTTGATAACCACCTTCCACGGCAAAAACCCAGGCACTTGCCCAGTTGACGAGACTTCCAGTTGCTTTGCTGAAGCTGTTCACTACTGTGATTGCAGCTTCAACTCTTTCCTTATCAGTGCCGCACACTGCGACATCGTCCGCGTGTAACGATACGCTTTGTAATAATAAGGGCACCCAGGGACTTGTTGGCTATAGTCTTGTCCTGCAGTTTCGATGTGCCAAACCTACCCCGTCTTTGATGATAGATCCGACATTGACATAGGCTAGAATGGCAAGCAAAAGAGCGCGACAATCAAAATCCTTTTGCAGATCGAGCTGGTGTACCGCAACTCCTCCTTGAGTGGCGTCACAGCACATGCGAACGCATCGCATCTTATGTATATTAATTAGGAGGAATATATCTACCAATATAGATGCATGCTTGGTGTTGCACCACCAATTCTTCGATGACTCCTTTAGCCGCCATGCTAGAACTTTCATCAAAACTGTGTAGTCTTAATGAGAGATACTGTTCTGATGCTTAAAGACGGAAGATACAGAGAAGTTTAAAGTTGTTTTGTGGGGTTTAATGTCCCAAAACCAGCTCTGATTATGAGAGGTGCCGTAGTGGAGGGCTCCGGAAATTTCGACCACCTGAGGTTCTTTAACGTGCACTGACATCGCACAGCACACGGGCCTCAACATTTCGCCTCCATCGAAATGCAGCCGCCGCCGCCGGGATTCGATCCCGCGACCCTCGGATCAGCAGCCGAGCACCATAGCCACTAGAACATTGTGGCGGGGCAAACGTTTAAAATTAGGCTATGCACCCACGTTCGCAAAACACGCATTTATGGGAACCATAAGATTGCGTTGCACCGATGATTGTGGCAGAACGTGCTATGGGCGACAAAAAGAGAAACAGAGAGGGCGAGGGGGGAAGAGCGACGACCCTCAGGACCTCCACCCCACCCCCAACGCTGCGCATTGTTGTTTGCGTTAGCAGAGCCACGGTTATTTATGTGTTTTTTTTTAATTTCCGTGACGGAGGTGAACCGGAGGTGCTGAGTAACAAACATGTCGCTAGGTGCTAATGCCATAAAAATCGAATACGTGTGCCGTGTTACGGCTTTCTCACTAATAAAGTGCAGTCTCTCCCTCCCTTTAAAACACAGCGAGTGAGGCCAAGGAAGTCGGCACCGTTCGCGGGCTCCTTCAACCCTCGGCGACTTGCGCAACGCTGCCGATATCTTCTCATTCAGGAAGCGCGCGGCGAGCGGGATCGATTCGGTTGCACCATTAGTCATCATCGTATCGCCCGGTTGAATCATTAGATAACGTGGGTCGTGCCCTGAAGCAGCGGCCCCGCTTTGCCTTCTTGCCAGTTTTTATTGTGGCATCTTCCCGGTATACGTTGCGTTTTTTTATTTTTACTTATTTCTATTTTGTTTGAAAACCTGC
This sequence comes from Hyalomma asiaticum, assembly GCA_013339685.2. Lineage (NCBI taxonomy): Eukaryota > Metazoa > Arthropoda > Arachnida > Ixodida > Ixodidae > Hyalomma > Hyalomma asiaticum. Next base: position 88,274,066 of record CM023483.1, on the reverse strand, counting down.
GCGTTTAGAAAGGGCGCGCGGAGAGGTTCGCTCGCGCTACTATAACACTAACGGTAGCACGTTGATAGAGAACGTGACTTGCTCGTAAATGGCGTTCCGTGAAAGAGGAATTAACGAAGCGGTATTTAGGAGCGCCCTTTCTTTTCTTTTTTACTACAAATGTAGTGCCTTAGCCGCTGACGGATGCTCGCGTCCGCATGGGCTAATTAAACAAGAATTCATTTGCATCGCCGATCAATTCACTGTGAGAACGGTAGGTCGACTTCGAAACACGAAGCACCTAACACGATTCGTCTAGGCATGCGATGCTTCTTTTTTCTTTTTTTTTGCTCAAAGAGCATTCTTGTCTCTCATTTAAATTGCGGCCGAGCTTGGCATATATACCTCAAGGTCAACAGGCGCTTTTCGGGCACACCGCTGTAACTAGGGCTTGCGTGTAACGGAGAGAGACGAAAGAAAAAGAAATGCGAAGAGGTCACCCAGAACAATCCTAAGGTTTGCTACCCCACAAACGGGAGTGCATGGGAATGGACTATAAAGACAAGAAGGAAAGATGGAGGGAGAAAGAAGAACAATAATGCCTGGACTGTAGACGTAAGCGCTGACTGTCGCCACACAAAAAGAAAACGAGGGAGCGAAGGTCAGCTAGGCTACAGCTGATTTACGTACCTCACAGTTCGCCTACCGTAGGACGGGTAACACGCGGACCGCGAACCTTTCGCCAGCGGGCAGGTCCGCACGTGACTGTCTTCGTCCCATATTTTTCTTAATAACGTTGTTCATCAACCCGCAGGGCACAACTCTGACGCCAAATCTCCTTGTAAAGTGGCCCATGTATGAGATATGGGAAAGGTTTTCTTCCAAATGGCCATATTAGCAGACATTTTGCATTGCACCTTGAAGAATGCCTTTCCAGCAATGCATATGGGTTCAGAAGTGAGGCCGACCTTAAGGGGATAGGTATTAGCTTGGTCTTTATGATCTGGCTTTCCCGCTCGGCGCACAGCAATAATAAAAGAAATTAGTAAAATGTCCTAGGGCGATACAGGACGGCTTATATTTGTTTTCTCGTTTGGTGTCACAGCACCACCGAGCCATGCCTTCCTGCCTGTCTGCTGATGTACCCATGTTAAAGGTAGTCGACGTCAAGCGGCATACGTACTCCTGCTTGCCGTAACATGTCCAGATGTGCGCCACACTGTGCGCAGAAAGGTGTGAAACGCTACTAATATGATCCACGTACTTGCTCGCGCATGTTTTGTGTATTTGACGGATGCGTTTCAGGGATCTAAAGCACTTTCCTGTGGTTGGCCACGCAAGTAACACACGCGCTGTCATTATAGAGCCGTGTGATGGCATCTTCAGTGAACAGGTCAAGCTGGCTGCGGTGTTATTACAATTCGATATCATAAAAAATGAGGCATTTGAATTTTCACTATAAGGTATCGTGGGCGCGAAACGCAAGATGCCAAGGACAGACGTCAGGGGTTTCCCCAGGAATTCAAATTAGAGGGTGTAAATTCAAGGGGAGCAGGCTTGCTGCATGCTGGTTTAAGTGAAGCGGTAGCAGATATTGTGTATTTCAGAATTTAATAATTGAGGCTTCCTTTTAAAATAAAGACAGAGCGACAGAGAAAGGATGGTGCTTTAACAAACCACTTGTCGACGTGTTCGCAAAGCTTTCCTCGAAATACTTGAACTCAATCAGTCGACGAAAGGCGAACTACAGCCATCATTCTACCGAGACGTTGAGACAAGCAATGCTCGCCGTTGAAAGTTGAGGGAAAAAAAAAAAGAAATGTCAGCGCTACCTTCAGCTGGTGGAAAGCTTAGGAACCTCATAGTGATTACTGGATCATTGTATACACTCCTATTCACAATTATTCGAGCTAGCGCATTGAAGTAACGCCAGTTCCACGCGGTGAAATGTTTCGGGCAGCAGAGCTATATGGCCCTTTCTAAGAGACAACTAAGGATACGCGCGCCCTCTAGAGGTCAGCGCCAGAAGAAACACTTGCTTTATCAGGAGCAACGCCACAGAAACATCAAGGTAGCAACTGCTAAGCGTGGGTGTGTGGCGTCATTAAAGAATGCCAAAAAGAAAGTGGGTGTGTAGCATGGGGTTATGGGTACTTGGCTTCAGATGGTGGTGGACTTGGTTGAAACCCAACTTAAAGCTTTCGCTTTAAGAATGATACTACTGTGAGCGACTCTGGAGGCAGTGGCTCAGATCCTGGCCGGAGGAGCTACTGTGGACAGAATTAAATTAAGCTTTCCGGGGTACCTTACAGTAAACGCTGATCGAAATTCACGAACATCTTGCGCTCGTTCACTAGTCAAATGCGTCGAAGTTCGAACTACACAACCTCAAACTAAGCAGCGCGCCGACTTGGCAGGTGTCTCGGCAGCGTTCTAAAACGGACATAAGCCCACTTCGCTGAGCCATTTTACTGTGAATAAGGCTACCGTACGGTAGCCGAAACGTCATCTTTAAACTTTTTAAAACTTTTTCATTTCGGTCGGCGCTCATTGTTTTCGTTTCTTCAGAGGTGTCTCGGTAGCGTTCTAAAACGGACATAAGCCCGCTTCGCTGGGCCATCTTACTGTGAACAAGGCTACCGTATGGTAGCCGAAACGTCATTTTTAAACATTTTTCATTTTGGTCGGCGCTCATTGTTTTCATTTCTTCATGCTTATTCCCGACCAGACGATGCTTCATCAAACCATCGACTTCACTTGGCAGGTGCGTATTTGATGCCACGGCTGCTCACGCGAGCGCACATGTTACCGTACAAACGAAAGCTTTCCGAAACCAAAGCCCAAGGCTTCGCCTCAAAGCCGCATGCCAAGATTCCTCGGCATTCATGTGACGCAAGGACGCGGACCACCACAACGTGTAGCCAGAAAATTCCCACAGAATGCTGGTGACGCCCCTCCCTCCCTAACTCCGCCTTTCTTCTCCACCCGTGACTTACGGAGCCTTCGCTATAAGGAATTCAGGGTCGTTCGTGATTCGCAGATTCTCGCATCAGCCGTGAGGTCGAAGCGCTGTACTTGTAGCATCGCATCCGTCCGCCGACCATCAATCCAGCCGGCGAAAAGAGGATCGCAGGTTATGCCTGTGGTCGTCGCGTGACCAGTTGAGCCGGGTCGGCGGCGTGACGCTGGACTGTCGGGCGCGGAAGCCCGTGCACGGGATCATCGTTTGTTTTTTTTTTTCGTTTTTTTGTGTGTGTGTGTGCGTGCGTGCGTGTGTTTCGGAGCGCCGATTACACGCAGGAAGAGAACGGTGGACCGAGAACCCGCTTGTCCACGATGAGTTCGTGGCGCCAACAATGCGAGCACCGGCATGCTTGGAGATGCGAGTCCATTAGACACGCGCGAGCACGCGAACCGCCGATTTGAAGGAGGTGCTTGCCTGCGCTACCAAACTGCAGCGGAGCCGGCCGAGGTGGCACCGCTTGCTCGAGGTGGTTGCATGCCTGCAGCTTGCGCGAGCGTGCGCCGCTGTGCTGCCGTCGCCGAGGCTCCGCTGTTTGTTTTGCGAGGCAGCTTCATCTCGGGTTTGTGATCTCGTTTGAGTGAATGTTCGAGACATTAAAGTTTTCCACAAAATTAAACGAACAAACGGTAACAAATTGTGAGCCGTTCCGCCTTGTGGACGCAGAGGTCGCACGGGGGAGGCAAGTTTGCGTCAAAGGTCGTGCTTGGAGTCTTCGGCTATCGCATACACCAACAGAAGGGGGGTGGGGCGAGGGGGGAGGGGAGGCACCAAATCTACCCGATATTTTTTTTTACATTATGCTGAGATTTGATCCCAATGCCTTCGTTAGGAGGGGGGTCGGAAGCAGGAAGCCAGCCTTCGCGCGATGTGTCTTAACGGACACAGCCATTGTCAAAGTGCTCCTACATCGGTGTAGCTTAACATATTGTGAACACGTATGTATGTATGTATGTATGTATGTATGTATGTATGTATGTATGTATGTATGTATGTATGTATGTATGTATGTATGTATGTATGTATGTATGTATGTATGTATGTATGTATGTATGTATGTATGTATGTATGTGACTTGGAGCCGTGCATCAATTTTCGTGATGAATTCGCCGCGACGCATACCCGATTTGCGTACTCGCCAAGTAATAGCGAAGAGAAGCTCGCATAATAATAATAATAATAATAATAATAATAATAATAATAATAATAATAATAATAATAATAATAATGCGGAGATGAAATGATGGCAGGAAATGAAGTGTGCGCGCGAAATAATGGGTAGTTGGATTGCTGAGCAAATTAATAGCGCACTGAAAAGTGTCGTAAATAAGTCGGTCTCTGAAAATTTAAAATACGCAGAAGTTTCTTTACCTGAGATCCTTCGAATAAGAAGCCTAGCTGGGATCTTTTATTCGTCGTTTTTTGTTTTGTAACGCTGATAAATTTTTTGCTATGTACTTCTATGCTTCTCGCTTGAAAGGGATAATCACATTATTTTCACTGAGCGGATCAAAAGACTAGCCAGGATCATGTCCCAGTGCCAGTGTCGCCTTATTTTTCACGTGAATTGAAGAATATAGCCTCCTCCCCCCTGACTAATTCATGCCACAGATAAAGGATTGCGTGCCAGTAAATACGAAAGAAAAACGAACCGCTTTTAATTTTTAAGAAGCAAAGCTGCTTAAGCTAGCCAAAGTTTATCCTATCACTAAATATGACCTTGAAAGGACCTTGCCTAGCAACCAAGCGACGCTGCATCTACCAGCATAACATTGTATGGCTTCGACACCATGCTCTATCATGTTTCTTTTCTCATTCTTTTTCACTGTCTCTTGCACTTCTTTCTGCTCGTCTTTCTCTCCCCAAACTCCCTTCCCACGCAGGGCAGCATGTCAGCGATATTTCAACGCCGGCTAAATTCTCTGCCTTTCAATAAAGAGTTCTCTCTCTCTCTCTCTCTGTCATGTAATATGGCGCCACGACGACACGTGACCGGAAGAAGATGAGGAACATGAAGTTAAAGGTGATGATCATGAAGCTGACGATGGTGAAGGTGATGATGAAGATGAAAAAGAAGATGATGATGATGACGACGACGATGATGATGATAGGCGCAGCCCCAACCGCAGCCACCTAGGCGCAGCCATGACCGAAGCGTTACCTATATATATAGAAACACCAGGTTACACAAAGCAACACCTGGTGCAGCCTACATCCACGACGCCATGTTTCAGTAAACTATCGGCCAGCTTTGCTGTGTTAGAGGTAAAGGTCACTGACCAGTGTCAAAAATAAAAAAAAATGACGTTTCGGGGTCCGTACGGATCCCTTGTTCTACGCTACTTAAGAACCTGGTGCTCTGCCTTCATTCCATTGTGAACAAGGGATCCGTACGGACCCCGAAACGTCATTTTTTTTTATTTTTGACACTGGTCAGTGACCTTTACCTCTAACAATGCCTTTACCTGACCAGACGGTATTCCGTCGAACTCTTGACTAAGCTTCGCTGTGATGTGGCCTTGCGCGACGTAGCGGAAGCTACGTATTCTTTTTTTCTTTCTTCATGGTGATTATATTGTTGTCTTCGTTAGATATACTTGCGTAATTAGTCGTGAGTATCTGTTAAAATCAGATTGCCGTGCTGTCACTGAAATTGTTGGTCGTAAGTTTCACATTTTCCGAAAACAGAGAAGGAGAGAGAGAGAGTAAGGAGTAAGACTTGGAAACAGCATTAACTGTGCATTTGAGCAGGCAGGAAAAACCTGTCATTGCCGGGATCGAAAGTTGCAGTTGAATTAAGCAAGGTTCATTCCAACGGTATGCCCATGTCCGTATTGGGGATGCTAAAGTATGCAGGCCGGTCAAAGTTTGTAAGGTTATGCACGCAAGGTGCATTCCAGTGGTGTATTCTAGGTTTCTGGAGCGAATTGCGAACTGTAACTGGGGCTGCTTAGTAATACACTACTCTGCTTTTGTATAAACCGTTCGCCAAAATAAAAAAAATAAATAAATAAAATGGTCGCATATCTGCTTGCCTCGCTGCAAATGGTGTCGAAAGACGATAGTCTTCTGCCGCCCCTGATGCGTAACACCCTCTCTTCTCCCCCTCCCACACCTCACGCTCTTTCCCCTCTCCTCTCATTTCTCCCATGACGGATGCAATGGAGGTTCTGCTAAATTCAGTTCAAATTTCCCGCGTTCACCCTGCTCTCGCCCCATGTGTGGGGACATTTTATTACCTTGGCGTGCCCTCGGCACCATTTCTAACACTTTGATGTTTCACTTACTAATGTAAGATGTCCAATATGTATTCTTAATTGAACGCAGTGCATCATCTTAAATGAACGCAGTACATTGCCTCAAATAGGCCTGAGTTTCCTTTAACGCTGCATAAATTTGACGTGTATGACCGCGTGCCACTAGTGCTAGTAGTTCAATTGGTTTTGGCCGGGCAGTTGAATCGAGTGACGGACGGACGGACGGACGGAGTTTTTCGCGTTTAGGTAGCGCAGGAAAGACTATCGTCTTTAAAAGTGAAAGCTGTGTGAACTGCGGGGAAGTAATTCGCCCACGTTCCCTTTGTGTTTATTATCGCGTCAGCGTTTTTGAATTATTTTCGCTTAATTTGATCTCATTATGCCATTATTTGCCTTTAATGTGTATCTATTTTATTATAAAAATGCAGTTTATTTTAAGCATTTTAAATCTGGATCCATTTTAACCAGTTTAAAGTCAGTTATTATGATTTGTGAGCCCTGTTTTCAACAGGTGTTTTCTGACCGTGACAACAGCGTTAGATGACATTGCACACCGACATCCCGGGCCCTTAAAGTGCCCTGCGCTTAATATACGCCCCCATTTTCGCAGCCAAACGCGCTCCGCATATCTGGAGACCTTGTACCTTCTTCTCGGCTGCTTTTCTTGCAGATGAGACCACTTCAAAACGGCCACGCTGACGCCGTGAATGCCCATCAGCACGTCCGTGTATTATTCATCGCAGCAAAAAGGACGACAGAAATAAGCTTGCTGGTTCGTCTCTTTGCAACATTGTTTCTCTGTTTCTCTTGCCTACCGTTCATGTCTGATTGTAATGCGGATGGAGCCGATTGTCTGCAAGATGGGATGCTTTTATAGCTCCCCTCTTATTCGTGGTGCTTTGTTTTATGCCGCACTTAATCGTAAGCGCAGTTTAACGTGACCGCAGTTTGCACACAGTTTATTATGACGCATAATCGCTTTGGATTGGACGCACTTCTTACCTGCTGTGGGCGCCGCTGCAATGGACCATGGATCGTTGCGGTCCTGAGCATCCACTTCATCATACCACTGTGCTCATTTATTCGAGCGAACCATGCGCTGTATATATACGTATAGATATTATGCTCTTCTCTGGGAGAGATTGCGTCAGGGTTCCGGGCCTATTTGCAGCACTGAAGCAGGGGGCAGGTGGTCCAGGCTTGTTTAAGAGTTCTAAGTCACGACCAACCGAGGCGAGTGCTTAGGAAAGCACTCTGTTTACAACTGACACTCCTGTTTACTTTAACCCCCCCGCCACCTTTTATTCCCAACCTTTTTCAGACACACACAAACGCAGGCGGGATTTCTGGCAGTGGGAACTCCGGCGCACGATAATGAGAAAATTGATTAACTGGAATTTACTTAAAAATTATTTAAAACGTTTTGGGGCAGGTAACACAATAGCTAGCGTTTGTATCGTTTGTTTCTCACAATAATTGTGGTACGGTTAAGGAAAGGACTTCGCTTACTCCTGGACGAATTCGTTAGATATCTACTTTTTCAGCCTTGTGGAAAGCGGCAAAATCTAGGGACTTTTCGGGAGCACGGCTGAGAGTCCGTGGGCGTGGGGAACGGGAGTGAAAGAGGTAGAGAGAAGAGGAACGCCGCCGAAATTTTGAACACATGGGGTTCTTTAACGTGCACTGACAACGTGCGCTGACAAGTACAGTGTTTTTGCCTCCATCGAGAATGCGACCGCGGTGGCTGGGTTCGGACCGGCATCCTTCGGGTCCTCAGTCAAGCTCCGCAAACCACGGCCTCTGCTCGCCTTGCCTTTTTCCATGGTGAATCCCTAAGCAATCGGAGGAACGAGTCTTGGGACACTGTCTGGGACCACCGTCAGCAAGGAAAGCGCGGAATGCGTTGTTGCGCTTCTTAAGGACGACCTCTCTAAGGGACACACTTTAAGCAATGCCACATTCATTTCTTTTTCTTGTGTCTGCGATATATTTCATTACCCTTGGCCTTTTTCCCCTGCACAGGGTAATCAGTCGGTCTCAGCCCTGGCTATCCTCCCTGTCTTTTCTGTTTTGCTTCCTCCTCCAAGCTATTCCTTGACTTTCTGTCGTCCCAAAATTCGTTATTTTTTCCTCTTTACGTCTGAAAATAGTGTCGACGCAATGAAAATTTGCTCGTACATTATGAACTTCAGGGCCGCAGGTTATGCTGCCTCTGTCGTGACATGGTAACATATGGGCCTGGGCGCGACAGTTATATTTCAGCTGTACTCGTGCGCATTTGCTTTGATTTTCTTTTTTGTTTGAGACGTCGCCACTGCACCTAATCCGAGGAGCACTAGTTTGCCCTTACACTGTGGTCTGCTGACTATACTGTTCTAACGCCCTGAACCTCCTCAGTGACTCATGAGGGATGCCGTAACTGTTGGCTCCGGATTAGTCTGTACGTCGTGGGGCGGCTTAGCGTGTGACTAACTGTGAGTACAGTAGAGTTTGAGCAGTCCGCATGTACTCCAATATGGCTGCGGTCAATTCTGCCTCCCAAGGCAGAATTCTCAAGGCAGAATTGGTCAGTTCTGCCTCTCAAGGCAGAATTGACCAATAGCAGAGACCCAACGCGGAATAGCATTCGGTATGCCGTGGTACGGCATAGACCTTCAGAGGTGCTTCGTTTGCGTTCATTTAATACCTCGACTCTCACAGTCAAGATGAAATTGCCGAGGAGCAGAACAAGAAGTCTTCCTTTCCTGGCAGTTTCATGCGGCAAGTAACCTTGGCAACCGCTGCAGTCGACATGAAAGATGCGAACATTAAAGTGACACTAACAGAGCAAAACGAACTATTTTTGTCCTGTCAGTAAATCGCTCCTTCGCGACACCAAAAGCACAGCACTTACAGTGACAAGGCGCTCGCTAAGCGAGAAAACGCGAAAAAGGAAAATACAGGTGTCGACGCCACCCTGAGGTTCCCGCACCAACCTTCAATGACGTCACAGATCTCGAAAGCGCCTGCAACGGCCCACATAACTATTAGCTGGTAACATTGAATCGCATTGTGTTCGTATAGGTGGCCAGAGAATTAACGCAGCAAGTTTTTATGAAATTCCATGAAGTCAGTGAGGACAAAACACTAAAAATGACGCTGAAATCCGTGACGTCACGCTTGAGTAGAGGTGCGGAAGTTTCGGCGTAAGAAAAAAAAAAGAAAGAGAGAAATTAAAGTTTGGCCTGTATTTTAACTTCTAATATTTAACCCATGATGACGAAATCGACAATAGAGTTCTCAAAGAAAAGTCTACCATTATAAACTGACTCACTGTTTCACTCTACAGTCCTTTGAAGCTTTCGCGGCTCTCTTGGCCGTAAAACTCTCTCGTGTCGGATATTTCGGTGCCGCAACAGTTGGCCACAATTAATGCCCCTGTTTTTTTCTCGTCGCAAGTGCTGTATAGTCTATAAGCTCTACACTGTCGTGTACGATAAAACGTTTTTACAGCCCCCTAGGATAAGCAGGCACGACACAAACGAGCTCGCTCAAGGGCGTAAAAAATCTTTATAGAATAGAGCAGCGGCCAAGCTATAGCTCGGCCATCCAATACGAGGCACCAGAGCGGGGCTATCCCGTCCGCAGCCGCCGACGGGCGCATTCCATGCGGCGTCGTCGCAGATATTCCGGTCCCGCCGCCGCCGCAGAGGGGCCACTTCCCCCATCACGGCCGGCGCCGGCCTCCAGGTTGCGTCACACCGGACAGTGCCGGAGGCAGCGCGGAGAGCACGAGGGTAGGACGTCCCCTTGTCCGAAACGGGGGTCACGGCACAAACCGCGCGGCCGCGCTGGCCACGCGAGCACGCTGGGTTGCCCGACTCTCTGCCCGAAGATGACATGTATGCGCCTGTCCCTTCCGAAGTGCTTGGCCGAGAGGCTATGAAATGTTTTTTTGGGGGGCCTTTGATGTAACTTCCGTTCTTCGACATGAACTTCTATATAGCATCACCCATTCACGCGTACGAGAACGTAGGCCTTCCGTTATGCCCGATATGAAGAGTCATGGCGAAATGACGAAAAAGAAATAAAAGAAAGATTGGGGAAAGTACAGGACATGTAAATCACGTTCAAGATGCACTTGGACGCCCTTTCTAAAGCGGGTCGCCGGTGCGCTACCCAACCCTGTTCAGCTTAGCAACGCGTACATACACATAGCTAACCCACCGTAGTAGTTATGTGTTGGCTTGCGAAACTCAATGTCGTGGGATCGAATCCCAGCCACTACCTCAGCATTTCGATGGGGATGAAGTGGAAGAAAACACCCGTGCGCTTAGATATATGTGCACGTTAAAGAACCCCAGGTGGTCGAAATTACTCCAGAGCCCTCCGCTGCGGGACGTGCCTCATTATGACAGCCTGGTGCTTGCATCCCCTCAACAATATTATTATACACCTAGCTTGTGATCACCACACAACAGATACGTTACAAACTTCGCAACGAAGTTTGTAACGCAGCGAAGAGTAGCCAGCCAGTAGCTGTGTTGGCTGCCCTTCATGCCTTTCCTTCTCCTTGAAGAATTTTACCGTGTATCCGAGGTGTTTTTCAGGAGCAAATACACTCGCACTTGGCATAGTGCAGTGAGGAAGGTAGAGAGAGTAAGAAATATGAGACAAAAGTTTAGACTTTGGCGCCTGCAGCCTTGCACTCCATGGTGGCAAAGTTGTTTGATGGAACAATGAAGACAGGGTAGCCAGGTGAAGTTGGTATGGCGAAGCTAACCGTTGCATAACGTGCTGAGGAATTCCGTGGAAGACAGCAGATATGTTAGCAGATATGTTGTCGCAACTTGCTTATCTAACCTGTTACGCTGAAGAATGCATAAAGGTAGTCAGAGACGCGTAAGACCGCTTACGTACGTGCATCATTGTGAAAGCATGGTTGAGACGTGTCGCGTGCAGTCATGCTTGGGACTGGGTGTACATTTAGTCGACGACATCGAAGAGTGTCGTTCACTAAGCGTATGCCCAGGGTCGCCGTATACTAGCGGTAAAGTCCCTAGATATTTTTTAAAGGGAAAGTTCTAGGGACATTAACCGGGGGCCAGCGTGCTTGCTTGGCAAATCGGGGCAGGCAGGCACAGAACTTTATTTTTGTCCTGAGGAACTGCAGTTGGACGTCCCCTTTTAGGGGGATCCTGTAGCAGTTGCGGGCCGCTCCCACGCAGGGACAGGAAGACCGTGGCCCTCCGCCCTCTCGCAGGCTCTCTGGACAGCCCGAAGTTGAACCGAAAGGTCGCCGCTTCTCAGGGCTTCCTCCCAGTCCTCTTCTTTGCTGAAATCGGGGCGCGGGTTCGACACCCCACATAGACCGCGAAATTTCCTTCTTAAAACCATGAAGTGACTGTTTGAACAACCTCCCTGAGAAATTCAGATGACCTCATCAACACGTCACCAATAGCGCCGTATGATGACGTCATCGCGATTTATCGAAGAATGTCACATCTTGAAGTCATGATGGCATGGCTTCAATATGTGACTATATCTGATTGTCACAAGTTGGTCATGTGACTTCTGGTACTCTTCGTTTAAAGGGGTCCTGAACCACCGCTCGGGCTTGGTTTTGAAAACGGCTGGGTGTGTATTGAATGCCTCTCAGAAATTCACAGCCGAAAGAATTTTTCAAAACGGTTTATTAGGAGCGAAGATATTGCGACCGGAAAACTTCCCTTTCCAGTCATGTCTCAACTCTGCGGAATAGAGGGTACAGAGCTCCTTAGGGCGGTGTCGAAGGAGGTGTCCCGCCCACCGCTTTACGTCACGAGACTTCAGCGACGTGTCAGAGTGGCTGACGAAAAGCGCGCGACTACCGGGGACTGTTTCTTCGCAGCGCGCTTGTGGCTGCCTGCTCGCTTCGCGCCTGGGTACAGTGAACTAGAAACAGTTCTAGTACACTCTAGCCTGGGCTCGGTCGCGTGCCCTCGCGATCACCGCATTCTTTTTTTTCGATCCTCCGAAGCTTTGTTTTCGTTCATCACATACGTTTAGGCTCGCAGGTGTGAGCGTTTACTTTGTCAGTGCGCTGCTTGTCGTCGATATTGCGCATAACGCGGCGTCAGGACAAACAGCGCAACTACCAACGCTGCTCCACCTTGTCCTGCATAACCCCAAGTTAGTTAATTGTTGATTAGTGATTGTAGACGGGATAATCATGCTGTCGGGCTCGAACGTGACTTCTGTGACTCGAAAAGAAGACCTTGACAACTCGGACTCTTGCCGACAGGTTAATGTGGAATAAGGTGCGTTGACATGCGGTAAGATGGATGGATTAATTTAATGTGTGAATACACTAGTTCAATTTTAACAGTGCAGCTGTTTAAGCTATTGGTGAAACTGGGAAATCTGCCGAAAACTCCGCTAAGCTATATAATGCTAGCATAACACTACCACGCTGTAGTAAAGACAAAGCTCCCTAGGACAAGTTAGGTAAGGCATAGTCTCATTCAATGGAGCCTAATTAAGATTCCTAGGACTAGTTAGGTAAGGCTAAGTCTAATTAAAAAGAGCCTAATTAGGAATAATTAATTGAAGCCTAGTTCAGGCAGGATTAATCCAACTAAGCCAAACCACGCCAAACTGAACTAATTCAACCTGAATTGAGCTATGACAAGTCACACCTAATTAAGCGGATAATAATGATTTATAATTAATTAAGCCATGATACTAATAAACCATGTCTAATTAACGTAAATCTAATTATGCGGAGCCTAATTTAGCTGATATGAACAAATTAGCGTAAGGAAGCTTCTAATTAAACCGTGTTTAATTAAATAGCACTAATTAAATCACGCATAGCTAGGATATTACTAGTTAAGTCAAACCTAAGCTAGCACTTATTAATCGAAGGTAAATTATGCTAAGACTTCAAGGTCAAGCCTCATTAAGTTGAGACTAAACATTTCAGGACTAATTAGGCTAACACTGACTAAATCAGGCCTATTTCAGGTAGTATTCATCAAGCGATACCTAAATAAGATAATATGTCAAAGAACAGCGTAACTAGGGCTGTACTAATTAGGCCATGTATAATTAAGATATGACTAATTACACCAAGCATAATTATATCAGACTAATGGGGACCAGCGTATTAAACAACGTATCATTAGGTACAAGTTAATTAGACCGAGTCTAATTAGTATAACACTAATTAGGTCCAGACTAATTAAGTTAAGACTAATTCAAGTCTCAATAAGCTCAGATTATTAAGTTACGCCAAATTAAGCCAAGCATTACAGACGTAATGATTTCATTCGAAACTAATTTACCTTACTCAACCCTAATCTGCTGTAATCCTTAATTCACCCTAATCTGAGTCTAGCGTAATCCGCTCTATAACATGCCTAGTCCACCTTAATGCACCTTAGTCTGTCTTAATCCACCCTAATGCGCCTTAATGAGCTCTAATCCACCCAAGTACACCCTAATCAGACCTAGTCCTTTAATCTACCTTATAGAAGAAATATTTTGGGTTCGACTCCAGCAATGTTATTGAGTAAGAGTACCAGAAGGTGGCGCATTGGAGTACCATAGGGAATAAACTCATCTGCAATCACTGATGAATTAAAGTTTGGGATTAATTTGTGATTTATTACAGGCTGCAGGCATGCATTTGCTGGCTTCTTGGAAAACTATATTTATGGTGACTTTTGCACCGCGCCGTTCGCGTCCACGCCGATGTAGTTTACGGACGCCTTCCAATAGCATCTATGAGGCTTGCGCATTAACAAATATATTTTTACATATTTTCAGCAACTATTTTGCCTATCTAGGTGCTCACAACGCAAGGAAAAGCGAGCGCACGGCACGCACGCGCTTACGGTTTTAAAAAAGGCGCGCTGCGAAGGGCCCGCACACAGCCGAGGCGGGCGTGTCTGCGATCGGCCAATAGCAGCGATGCTCCTTGTAAATGCTCTATGACGAAACAGAGCATATTCAAGGAGCGTGAGGAGAAGCCGCTTTTTGAGTTGAGGGCTCCTGAAGAAGTGGAAGCTTTGCGCTCCGCTTGTGAACGCTACTCTTCGCGGATGACTACAGCATTTGGCTGAGATGTTCGTTACAGCCTAGGCAAGCCGTAGAATATGTTTTTTCACCAAGCCCGGAGAGTGGTTCAGGACCCCTTTAACGCCGGGCGCCGGGTTCTTCCATTCCTGAGCCAAGTAACGTTTTCATTTTGACAAAACGATGTTTGAAGTTATTCAGCGTTGTTTCTACCCAACTGATTTGATATGTTCTTGGTGCTTGAAAGTATGCGTTTGTTTATATTGGGAGAAAGCGGTTGCAGATTGCGCACAGTGGCGCCTTCTTTCAAATGCCCGAGAAGGAGCCGTGCTACTTTGTACCATCTTTGACCGTGACCTCCGAAAACGATTATCTGTGCCCTGTGGGAACTGCGACGCCAGCTGTCTCACGAGGATTATCAGCAGTCTGCACATCGTCATTACGGCGGGGACAGAACGACGTTTAATATCGGTGTAAGAGTGGGTTTACCAAACAAGATATAACTGCGCGAAGAAGACGCGTGAAGAACATAGAAACATACACGAAGCGCAGACTCACAACTGTCTTTATTGATTGAAGGTTGATTGATCGATTTCTGGGATTTTACGTCCCAAAACCAGCTGTGTGTTTATGAGAGACGTCGTAGTAGGCTCCCAAACGTTTCGAACGACTTCATAGAACATGAGATAGACATTGCATGTACCAGCAAGAAAACATTAAGGAACTTTTTCGCTTAAAAGAAAATTGTATGTTTGTTCCGTTTGCAGTTTTACATTTGCTTTCATGGAGCTAATTCTTCTTGTCCCTACGCTGTAGTTAGTATATCCAGTGTATTGGTAGTAGTATAATCAGTGGCGGTGATGCATAGCATAGTGTTGTGCAGGCAATCGTATTCACAAAGCTCTACTCCTGTTTAAGTACTCGTTGCCATTGACAGTTTGCCTTCGGTAATATTTACTCTACAATAGTTGACTACAATCTTGTCTTACGAATAATTCTAGCTTACGAAGAGCTCATACGGTGGTCGGTATGCGCATATTGAAGTAGCCCGCGTGCGGCATATGAAGCAGATTTACTGCCACATTTCCTTCCTGCTTTTTCCCGTAGAGGCAGCTCACGACGGGAAATCGCACTTGCAGCCCTTGCTAAATGAGACTGTCCAACGCCGAGGGTCGCGACTCGTGGGAACAGCTTGCCCACGAGTCATGACTGAAGCCAGAGGTTCCTGACGGCCACCTTGCAAAAGGGGTGTACACTCCGAGCCATCTCTTTTTATGTCTACGGTTATACCGTGTCATTGCGTTCCGAGGAAGGCATCTTTGTGTGCTTGGGGTGTCCCATATGAAACACCATTTCGAGGCTTGCACAATTAAAAGTGAAGTATAGGTGGGGAAAAAAAATGTCTGAAATTGAAGAGCAGCGCAATGGGATACATGGATGCCGCAATGAAGGACACCAAATCACTACGTTATTGCTGCACGTTATTTACCACTTTTATAAATTGCGGTATCACGGTATGTTTTTATATATGCATAAACAGCCTTCCCGCGCAAGAATGCGCCTTCCGCGGCCGAGAATCGAAATGTGGGCCTGGTGTTCAGCAGCGTCACACTAAAGCAGAGGTGACAAAATTATTTCTAAAAGGTAATTAAGGTAGATTACTGATTTCATTGCGTTAAGATTACTTTAGGAAAATAAGTTGTTTTCAGATTACCTTAATGAAGTTCGTAATCGATGCACTACCTCGCGTTAGCATTATTTACGGCGCATTGTCAGTGTAATTGGCAGCTCAACCGTCGCGGTGACAACTTTCCCAGTTCTGATGTCGCGTCTCTATCTTGTCTCGAAGCTTGTTCGACCTTGCTTGACTAAAGAATGGTAAGATTGCAGAGAAACCCGAGACTACAGAAGCCATCGTTGTTCTGTCAAAAAAAAAAAAAAAAAGAAGTCTTCTCTCTCGAGAAGACATGGTCGCGTCGTGGCCTCCGCGATCGGCTGCGGCAGCGCGGGAACGCCGCGCTGCTGCAGCCGATCGCGGAGGCGCCGGTCGCGTGTTTGAAGCCTCTGTGCATCTGTGCATCATGTTTCTGAGCTGTCCGACATTTAGGAAACCGCGGACCCACCGTCGACCGATGTTTTCTGGAGTTTCGAGCGCCGTAGTCTTGCAGCATTGTTGTTCAAATCTTCGAGCTTGGATGATACGCGGTTTTTGTGGCGTGGTGGTGGTGGAGGCGGGAAACCTTTACTGGAATCTCTGCAGGTGTGTGAGCCGCACATCGGGGGCTGTACATACCAGGTGGTGTCACTAGTCCGGGACCCCATTGGCCGAAGCTGCCAGGCTGCTCTCTGGAGCAAGTCCTTTTGGGTCTGAACGTCTGAGCAAACAAGCAGGGCCGCCTCCCAGTCCTCTCGGGTAGTGTTAGGTTCGGGGCTAAACGCTGTATTACACTGACAAGGCGCTTGTCTAGTTTCCACGCTTGAGGTGTGGACTCGTCGATACGTTGGCTCCTGCGACATTCCCTGTTCTACATCGTTTTTAGCGATCTGTTCATCGATTCAAGCCTCCATCTTCCCCTGAGCTTCTCTTCTAGTTTGCATTTCAACAACCAATAAATGTAATTCATTACATCGCCCATTACACCGGAAAGTGATTTAACTAGTGCACTTTCATTACTGTGACTTCAATACCGCCAAGTATGTTTAAAAGTCACTCTATCAATGTGGTAATGTGGAGAGAATTCTCCTCGTGATGGAGCATCTTCGAGGAAGAGGAGAGGAGGAACATGATCTTTCGTGTTGTTTGCTTGAATATGCACGCGACCTCGAGGGTAGATGTATAGACCACCACGTGGTCCGGAAGGCTATGGTTCTCCGTATGCATAAAAGTACCTACACGTGCGCATAGCCTCGGCGTTTATTCATTGAATAAATCTGAATTTGCAAGTAGCGACTTAAGGGCGCTTTGTCCGACGACTGCACGCCGCTCCGCTCGTGCGGCGCCGCGTGACACACTTTCGGGGAAGGTCTGGGGAATTCCTTCTCTCGCGCCCCCTTATCTCATGGGCATCTTCAAATTGGCGAGCGAGTCGAAGGCCTTTGAGTTTCCGCTCGCGCTTTCTTGCTTGCTGGGCCGCACGGCCGGAATTCCTTTCTCACTGCGCTGCGATTGCGGGCGCGTCTGTACAGAAGCTCGGTTGTCTTCGCTGCTCGGACTTAACTGAGGGGAAACAAGAAAAAAAAAAAATGCGGATCGAACCGCAGGTAAAGGTGAAGATAAGGATTTCATAAAGATAATGATCGCTCGGGCAAAAGTAAACACGACTTCTTATGTTTTTCAGCGCGCTTTTATAGGTCGTGTAGTAAAAGAGCTCGTGCATAGCTTTCAGCCTCTTTATCATGTGGATGACGTTTTGGCTCTTGCACTCAGTGTCACTGGGTGTCTTCAATTTGTCCTCCTGAGCTGTTCTTGGTTACCCGAAACGCTGCAAACGCCGACGCCGCGGTCATTGGCCAATATGTTGAAGTCCAGGTTGTTATATCAACTAGGTCGGCTGCTTCGTGAGCTCTTTCAACTGTTGATCCTTTCATGTACCGTGTCATTAAAGAATACGATCTTAATATTGTCCAAGGCCTATTCAGATGGCTAGTGCATGCGAGGCAGCGACGCGGCTTGAAGACAATCGACAACAAAGCGCTGGTACATTGCTTCTCTGCAATGCATGGTTGCCTAACAGTTAATAGCGGATCCGGCGTTGCTGAATATGATGAAAGGAAATATTGACGAAATGGTAGTCCCGCACGCTGAGGGCTAGTCCCGCACGCAGGGGCTTGTCACTTCGTCATATGCTAGTATATGTCACAATATGCGCAAAATGTACTTTCTTGCACATACTCCGTTCCCCCCCCCCCCCCCCAAAAAAAAGAAATATAAAGAAAGAAAGAAAGCCTTCGTCGCCAATATTTGAGCAACGTGTCTTGCGGAGAAGCGAGCTTTTGTGTTTATGAACACGCTGTATTGCCAGTGAGATCGTTTGCTGACGTGCCCATTACAAAGCTTGCAGATGGCCCCTCGACCGTACCCACATCTTGGCTTAGTAGTATTTTAACTAAAATTCCTTGCTGGGTGAGTTGGTTCATAGTCTGAAATAAATTTGAGTGCAAAGACGGACAGAACGAGCGCTCGTTCTTTCGTCTTCTTGTGTCCCGTCGTTTTTGCGCTCACATTCATTTTAGTAATAATTTATTCTTCATAACGTTGCTGTTTAGTTCTTCATTATTGTTATTATATTTAGTCAAAATTTCCCTAGCTCTCCTCTACGGCGTCTCTCATAATCTTATCGTGATTGGAGGCGTAAATCCCCGGAAACTACCTATTATTATTATTATTATTATTATTATTATTATTATTATTATTATTATTATTATTATTATTATTATTATTATTATTATTTTGCAATCGCACATGCAAAGACAGCACCCAAGGGCAAACGATAGAATAGTCGGTCCGACATTTCTTCCAAATTAACTCTTATGCCTGTTCACTACGGCGTTTGTGCTGTTTGCTCTTTATGCCTCTGGAATACATTTTTGACGGGCCTCGTACTGTGTCGACGTTCAGCACATTGGTTTTGTTGCGCTGCGCGTCAACTGAAATGGTCTTAGTGTATTTCGTTGCATGATACTGCTAGAATGTGCTATGCATAAGTATACATATGGGATAAGATGCCGTTGAATAGGGTACGTCGCTGGGTTTAGTACTCCGATAAAATAACCTGTCTTGGTGAGCATAAGAGAACATAAGTCCTATTCCTCATGTTCCTCATGTGGAAACGTTGGTTCCAGCGTCGTTACCCGCTTGTTCAACCTAATCAAGCTTTAATCTTCCCACGCATTTCTGTCATGTTTTTGGTCTATATAGCATAAACATTGTAACGTTCCGTGAAAACGCTATCCCGTAATTGTGCGCAGCGTTTCTGCGGCCCGTTTCGTTCGACAACTAATTCCTGCGGTCACGCTAAACCAAACTTGTCCAAGCCATTGATCGTTGTACGGGCTGCTGGAGCGGGTTGTGATATGTATATTAGAAGCTCTTTAACGAAGCCATTTTCATGCAAGTTACCAGATGAATAGGCGTGCTTGTTAGCCGCGAGTTGACTTTTTTGTCTTTGAATGCCGCCTCAGCATTTAATTGTCCTCGGCAATTAGCGAAGCGTAAACAGTCCACTGCACGCGCTCTGATAGCAACGAACGTGTCGAGTCCTTGCTTTGCGATCTTGCAGCGACGAGAGGATTTTAAATACTCCATGCTGATGGGTTATCTCATGCTTCCGCGTTTACGCGCGGCGAGTAACGTTGCCACCGGAGGAGATAAGGGATAAGAGATAAGGTCGGAATTACCGCCGCGCCGTAGTTCGCCGGCGTGTCTAGGCGCGCAGGTAAATGTGTGTAAAGAAGCAAAGCAGCGCGGTTCTTTCTGTCGTCTAGAGGAAAGCCGTCACTGTATGCACTGCGAGTCTTGACAAGGCGCGCAATGTAAAATGCCCCCCCCCCCCCCCTTTTTTTTTTCTTCCTACCCCCGTATTTACAAACGCTGCTTTGCGTATACACGCCAAGGCGGCCTTTCGCAAGGAACACTAAAGATAAGGGTGACGTTCGCTTTGCGAATACGGGGTTTGGTCTGTCGAGCAAGTATATTCCGCGCGGAGTTATAGGCCGTGTGGTCTGCAGACAGCGGGAGACCTTGTAGTGCTCAGGGTGCGTGGCTTAATCGTGCGAATACGCTTATGCTTTATTCGTATACGCGGTTACCGTAGCAATTTGGTTCGCGTTAGTGCGACAGCGCGGTAGTATAACGACGACTAATTAACCGCGTCTGATACCATGTCGCTGTTTAAGTGCTCATTAATAAAACGAACACTCAGGAGAAAAGTCTCCATCTGTTCGACGTATGGACAACATTACGACTTTCCCGCAAGAAGGCGAATAACAAATGTAAGATGGATGAATTTTACCTCGGTGCTTACTCACGAGTCTTCTCGCAGTTATAAATTACGTGGTTTGCCGGACGAGACTCTGTCTGTGCTAAATTAGACGTCTTAATATATACGGCTGCGAAAAAAGAGGAAACAGCGTTGTGCCTCATGCAGATTGTGCAGCAGCTTCGAGGTTAAGAACGGCCTCCTGTAAGTGTAGCCAGCGGACATATTAGAAAAATGTGGCCCACCGATCAGCAGTTCCTGCAACTCTAAAACCTTGTGAACTATGCAGCTCGCCCCCCACAGAAATGCGGACGCCGTGAACGATAGTCGAACCCACACTCTCGAACCTGATCAGCATGCGAGGCTCTTTGCCTGCTGTAAGGCATTGCGATGGCTTGTCAAAGGATCTTGAACACTGGATGACAAGAAAAATACGCGCGAAAACCAAAAGTATACAAAAAAGAAATGCGCCAACCTATACACTATGCATGCAGTTTAATCGTAAGTTCAAATTCCAGCTAATCCTTATGCATCCTGGCGTTGGGCAAATATTAGAGATTAGGGTATGACAGTGGCAATTGTCGTTTACGGACTTGCGAACTGGCGCCGTGGGAAACGAAGTCGGCGGCTTGACACCGAAGACGGCGGCTTGATCAGTCGCATATTAGAGTTGCGTTCATCAACATGGCGCTGATCGAAACACCATGCAGTTGTGTTTGTGCAAGCTAACCGTTTCGGGGTGCTAAGCCACGCGCGCATTGCTATTGGTTCCGACTGTTAACGTCTGTTTCCACGGCAGCGAGTTTAATAAACTCATCCAGTTCTCGCTACCTGTGCAGAACTTTATAAAACCAGGCCGCCCGTAAACGGAAGTACCTTTAAAGAAATACTGAAAAATCTTGCCGATAGAGTCGCAGTGAACATGAGCAAAATAGCGATACAAATCGTACATCCGTGATTAAAAACATCTTTAAAAAGATAGTGACAAAACTTTTCGACAGAGTTGCAGTGAACACGAACAAAACAGCGATATGAATCGTACGGCGAACGGTCTGGTAAAAAAGCGCCCGGCAATTACTCGAGTCTCGTGCAAGGTCCCCTCCACCGCAACCGTGCAAGATCTTTTGCAGAGATGCAGTTCGACCTTCTTTGCATCGACGATTTGCATTCCACCATTGGTTGCCCCGTTGCCCGCAGTTCTTTAGTTCGCTTAGCGAGCCGCGTTTCCAATGAAACATCGCACGAGCGCACACACTGGCGTGACGATAGTCGTGAAAAAATCCTGAAAGCTGGGAGAGGACTGTCTTTTCCAGGGGCGAGAATGGCTCGACCAACATCTGCCACCGGCCGTTGCACATGCATTTACACCAGCAGCGGCCTCCACGTACCACGAAGATGAAGAAGGCGAGAGAAGTCTCTAGAAAAGGCACGCAGTACGCAGAAGGAAAGGGAGGTCTGTCGTCCGTTGATGCAGAGAGGGCAGTAGTAGTTCTGGCGCTACGAAGGGGGGAGGACGGCTCTTCTCGATGCCAGAGGCAAGCTGCCGTCCATAGTATGGGGAGATGAAGGTAAGAGGGGAGGGGGAGGGGGGCAGCGCGTTGCATTCGAGGAATGCGCGCGCGCGCATCCGCGCCTTTAATGTCCCCGGTCTCCGAGGCAGTGGCGAGGGCATGCCTCCTCTAGATAGCGGCCGTAGCTGCTCCTTCTTCGGCCTACTACTGTAGGACTTCTGAGGTTCGCGGACAGGAGATGTGTACTTGTGGACATGGGAAGTTAGATTCTCAGCAGGCAGCATTCACGAAACCTTTAGTGCACGTAAGGACTGGTCGAGTGCTGACCGCCGCTGTTGCCAACAGTCATTAGGAGCATCACTGTCGCGTGCTCTGATTTTTTAGGAAATCGCGAAGGAACCAGGACGGCTGAAGAACAGTGCCTGAAGTCTTAATATCAGCGAAGAGAAGTTTGTTAAGACATGGATATCGCATTTGAGAGCCAAAGGCGAGAGAGACTTCAACAGACTTTATTCACCGATGCGAGGGCACAGAATCCTAAATAACCCCTGTGTTACTGCTGTCCACCCTCCATCGCGCTTTTCGAACCATGAATTTCGAACGACTTGCCTAGGCCGCCATAGGATTGGCTCCAAGGTAGTTCGCGTCAAGACGCGCGGGCGACAAGTTTATGCACTCAGTACTTCGTGTATAAGCCACCGGATCCAATCTTAATAGGCTACACTGCTTAGTAATTTAGCAGTTATACTGATACGTACAACAAAAACTCCTGCCTCAATGTACCTTCTCTCTTATCCTACGTGCATAACAGTGGCATTGGCTTTTTGTCAAAAACATGGCAACATGTTATGACAATGCACGTAATATGATGATTTCAATTTTATCTTTGCGCCTATACCGTGTTTTCTTTTTTGCCCATTTGCATACATCGCACCCGCCCCAGCCAACCAGGGGTTCAGCTCCTTGTCTGTCATCCTCTTACCGTACCATTTCAACTGCTGTTTTGTTCTCATCCTAGTAATCAGGGCCATGGAAGAACCAAACGCGCTGGGAGGGGACGCGCGCATGTGCTGTTGACGTTCGTACCATGGTGGTTCGTACACAGGCCTCGACGGAATAACAGCCGGTGGGCGTGCAAACGCTTGCGTCCAGCGGAGAAGCTGGCTGCTGTCTTCTTCATCCCTCTCATCACAGACCCTCCTTTCCAACCCGCGGGGGTCATGCCCGCGGCAGAAGAGTGTAGTGTGATGGAGGCTGCGTCGCCCTGCAAGGTCATCGTCAAGGCCGACCAGCCTCCCTTCCATCTTCTTCCTCTTCTTCGCCTGTCCTTCCTAGAAGGAAGCAAACAGAGGCAATGTCCAAATTCCAGCGTTCCCTAGGGCGGCCATATGGCTTTACACGGTTCGCAGGAACGAAAATGAAATACCGTGATGACTCCGGTATTCCACGTCGTTGTGCCGCGAAGCTGGAAAGTACATGACCATGAGACGATGTAGGCGAGTGAGCGGAAGACAGCAGAGCACGTTTCAGTGAACTTAATTAGTGAACTTAAGTAAGGTATCCGACAATTTTTCTTTAAGGTGGCGGTCTCACTGCCGCCATCTTGGTTATGTTTAAAATTTTCCCGCTAGGCTACGCCACTCGGTCAGAGTAGCGGAGAACGGAGAAAAGGAAACTCCGGCCGGCTCTGGGTGAGGAGGAGACGCGCTTCTACGAACGTTCATACCAGCCGGGGACAGTACGCGAAGAAGCGAAGAATAGATCACAAAAAGAGGGGGGTGGGACTGGGTGTCTAAGGGTGGACACACTACAATGTTGTCGCCTTTCCTCTGGCTTCCTGTATTCTCTCCTTCGTGCTCCCCCAGTGAGCAAGTAATTGCTGTCGTTAGTCCCACTCTCGGAGCGGTGTGTATGTCTGTGCATACGTGTGCTAGTCCGTCTCTTTCTTTCTTTTTTCTCTCTTCGGTTTTTGAAATGTGTCTTTTTTTCATTTAGGTCTGAGGGCGACCGCCGCGACTTTCGCTGCTCACGAGCGATAGCTATGCTCCCCTCCATGTCTGCGCGGGCGGTCTCTTCTTTTATTTCACCTGCAGCCACCTCCCTCTGCAGTGTCGACAGTAAGCCTGTAAGGCATGGCACTTGACTGCGTGAACAACAATGATTTGCTGCTTTGAAAAGGGTACCGTAAGCAAGCGAATTATAAAGCTTCTGGGCATGCGCAACTATAGCCCCATTCTTCTATGTGCATGTGACAACCAGCACTATTTTTCTTTCGTGTGACTCCTGTCGTTGGCAATTTGCAAAAATGAGGTAAGGCTTTAGATACGATGTGGTTGTCTAAGCGAACGTTGGTCAACCGAAATGAAGTAAAAGGACCCCCATTTAGGGACTCTTCGGTTGTTTACAAATACTCAGCAAAGTTCTGTTCTCCTGGTGCTGTCGACATGAGGCTGCCATGTATGAAAATTGGGTTGCTCCAAAAATGTGTACAGACTCTCGATATCAGCAAACAGGCCTCCTCCATGTAATTAGCTCAGCGGTTGACTTCCATGCCGCATGGCCACAACTGCATTCTTGTTCACTGCGACTATAGGGTGGATGGAATAAATGCGACAGGCTTTCTTGTCGTCCGTGCACGGATGTGCGCGAGTGCGATTTTGCCTGCTGTCTACGACCTGTTTATATTCCAACACCTGAATAATATAGTAAGGTATCATGCTTGTGAAATTCCTTTGAAAAATTTTGCCAGAATGGTACCCAGTTTCTTCTGTTTCATTTACTGTCTACACTAAAGCGTGCGTGCGTTCATGTGTGTGCTAGTCATCTGTAATGTCTCTAATAGTGCACTTTATTTAACTCCTGCATTATGTCGTAACATAAAGATTACTGTAATAAAGCGCAGTACACATACATAAAGCGTCCTACAAAGGGCGAAAATGTATGTACAACAATGCTACGCATACACTTTGCGATTGCGATGGGCTGTTTGGAGGGCTTCATTGTATCATGTGCGGGATTTTGCCACAGTTGGCTTCTGTTCCAGCCTGGCGAATCTTCAAGCACAGTCGAAACAAGAACAGCCTATTTAGTACTGATACCGTGTGGCACCACATCTCTCATTTTCCTCTGCTTCACGTTCTATGACGGGAGGACGCCCCACTTTATCTGTGATTATCACCCAAACTGGTAACGACAAAGCAATCACACCGGACGAATGAACACTTTTTGCCGCATTTTCTGCTACACTGAGCGCTGTAACCCGACCCATGCTGTTATTATAGAAGCGTATACTCTATTATTATTACAGCGTAAGCTGTTATGAGATCACAACAAGGGCCGTTTTTGGCGTCGTAGTTGTCTGCCGCCGCCGCCGGTGTCCGTGACCGCTATCGCGCAAATTTTAGAAAAAACAACCAGCAGCGAGGATGATTCAAACTCACGTCCTCTGCGTGGTTTCAAACCCACACCCTTTGCGTGGCAGTCGAGCATTCTACCACTGAGCTTGAAAAACCTGTGCTTTACCTGTGCTTGAAAAATCATCGCTAAAAGACCTAAACAGGTATAACGTCTGCCGAGTAATCGCATTAACAAATGTAATGTTACGTGGCAGAATAATAATACGCCACTACACGTCGCGGAAAGTGGATTGCATAACTAGTTCGAGGAATCATTTGAAAGAACACAGGGCTGCATGCTTCGTAGCTCTGCACCCATTACAGAGGCATCATCAACATCATCATTATGAAACAATGTTCTTCAACTTCGCTCTTCGATATACCTGATGGCGCCTCCTCGTAAAAGTGCGGACCGCTGCTGAAGAAGTGAATCGCAGAGCTATAGCTCTGCGATTCACTTGCTGCAGCCGCGCGCGTATACGCGCGCGCGGCTGCAGCAAGGCACCGTCGGGCACAACAGACAGCTGTGCAGAGAGAAGCCCAAACCGCAGGTCGACGCCGGGCCAAGAGTTCGGTTCGTTCTCGGGGAAACGACGCCAAGAGTCTCTAAGATGTGCAGTTATACAGATTTGCACGTTATAATACCGCAGTAATTATGGCGTAGTGGGTACTTCCCTACTTGGCGGCATGAGAGTTATGATTCAGGGGATATCTATCCCCCCCCCCCCCCCCTACCTCTACTTGCACTATAGTTCTCTCAAGCGTTTAAAATGGCCTCTAAGAAGGTCGCTCCTCCAGCTAACGCTGTCACTGTCCTGCAGTTCCGCGCAGGCCTGGCTCTTTTATCGTTGTGGCGGTGGTGTCGAGGAGCGCTTCATGTTTCCTGCGCCTAAGTATTTATTTTACTGCATCCGCTATCGTGCCCATCGTCCCTTTTCTGTGTGAGGAGTCTACAAAAGGCGAGGGATGCCGACCGCCTAACACACTAACAGCCACAAAAGTCGGCGAGAAATTACATCTGATACGGGTAGGACAGAAATGCACCCGTTCTTCTCGGCATTATTTCTGCTCCATGCCCACTTTTATGCAAGCTGTGACACAAACATCGTGAAAATTGCATGTTTTTGCGATGGTGCGTGAGGTATACGATTACGTCAAGAGAGTGGGAAAAAAAATCATGAGCCATTTCCTCTTGCGAAGGCGTGTGGCCAGAGTTGTGTGCACACGCAGAGGCGAAGCCGATGTTTGATGAAAGGTACGAACACATTTTACGGTCTTGAGCGGCCGCAGCGGTCATCACTACCAAAGGCGAAAACACACACACACGCGCGCGCGCGCGCTGCTGGTGTTTATCGCATTTCTTGGTCGGCACGTTGCTCTTGAGCGGTGCGCACTAGAAGCAGCCAACAACGACTGAGCCAACGACCCTTGAGTGAACGGCCACATTTACAGTAAAAGCGGTGTACAACAGGGGGGTATCACTCAAACGCTGGCGCGTAACTTATGCGCGTATGAATTAATTCACCTGAGCAAAGGCTGACTGCCCCAAAATCTTGGTCTCGAAGGAACCACGAGACGTCCGCACAAAGACCACAAATTTGTAACATCCTGCTCGCAGTACACAAGGGAGGCGTTGCGCCCGAATATTTTGGAACAATCCCGAGTTTGCTAAGTGAAGCGTCACTGCAACCTTTTTTTGTGTACTGAGACTTCGCGAAAAGAAATGACGGGAAAATCTGCTCGATCGATTTTCGAAGCTGCGGTGGTTACACGAAAAAGCGGGTGGAAAATGTGGAGATGAGACCACCACGCGAGTATGATGATAACAGAGATAAAATACCGTATATGTCAACGAGAATACTATCTTATCACGTGTCTCAAAGCTTCGCTGGATTTCGAAACACGCAACATTTGAGAAATGCTTGGAGTGCTACGGGTCACCCAGTCATCCGCACTTCCCACTAAAGGCTTGCTCACTGCTTTTCTTTTTCTAACCGTATTGTTGAACCGAAGTCGCGTACAATAGGAGACACAGTACCTTGCCGAACTTATCACGCTTCACCGTATGGAGAAAGTAACTTTCCAGATATCGTCGTACGAATCTGGAAAAACGCGGAAGGCGAAGGCAAGTTTTGCGTGCACTTCAAAATCGCTTGCGCGGTTACTGAGAGCGTTGAGCGGTGACTACGGAAGAGTAGGGGGCAGGGACATATGGTCATGAGGTAGGTGTGCTATTAGCTTATGCACGCAACATCTCGCAGTTCGTTTTTGAAGCACCCTCTTCAAGATAGCTTGTCACGCGTCACTGCACACTTGCACTGTTATGCCAAGGAGAGAGGGAGAGATTTTGTTCAGGTCATTGAATGAATATAGGGTGCGGCCCTCACTTTATACCTGTAGCGCCAAAAGCAGCTGCAACGCTATGTGCCACGTGGCCATCTGGGCTTCACGTCACGCAGCACAGCCTCGTAGGGTTTAGATAGAGGAAATGGAAGAATAGCCAGAAGCTGAAATTCCAGCCTTACGTGAAATAACGTCGAGATCGCTCCGCATCCAAGGCACTTGCATGTGTAAAGGTAGGTTCGATGGTGTATAGGGAGCGCATATGCAGACCTGAAATTGACGGGTTTGTTTGTGAGCGATTGCGTCCACATGCACCCGTCGCGCAACCGCAGCAGTCCCGTCCGTTGGTAGTGCAACATGTTGCGCGAGGTGACAGCGGGTAGCTTTCCCACGCCTGCGATGCTGGGTCTGGGTGCCGCTGTTGTATGTGGCGTTGAATGGTGCCACGAATGTCTTCGCTGCTCAAGCCTAGGGGACATCGACAGGTAACGGTAGGTGTGCACTTGCTGCGAGATCGTCGGCTATTTCGTCGCGGGGCACACCACACCAAGAGGAAGCCGCCGCCCTTTCCCTGAATGCCACTGAATGCGACCTCTCCCTCCTACTCCCTCCTTTCACTCCCCTTCCCGTGCGAGTGTTTCAGTTCAGGTTTCCTCAGACGAGAGACAGTTACCGTGCACTTCGGACTCTCTACCGAAGTTTCTTTCCAAAGAATTTGTCGCTCAGTAGCGCAGACCACGGAGAAGTGGCAGGCATTGTGTCCTATTGGTTACACGTAGATAGCTCCCCTCTGTGCTTTCCTCTCTCACTCCCACTCCACCTTCTTTCACGTCAGCTGCTTGAGCTAGACAGACACTGCGGTCACCAGTAATAACTTTCCTTATCTCCCCACCTTTTGAACGTGTTTAACAAAAAAAAACAAGAAAAAAAAATGTACACCCCTGCGCGATGTTCTGGTCCGAGGGCTGCGGCATTGTCCAGATGTGAAGAAGGGGGACAATGGGTGCCTTCTCGCGCACAGCGGGAAGCAGAGGAGGGAAGCTGGAAATGTTCTCCGAATACCCGAATGCCGTGACGCGCGCGCTCACAGAAACCGGTCTCGAGAAGGGGGTAAAACTGTATGAGGCTCGCTGGAGGGAGAGCGTACCCGCTTTGTAATGTTTAGTGGCGCCGCTTTTGACAAACGTTGGAACTCAAGCGCAAGAGGTTGATATTTTTTCTCACAGAGGGCACCACTGCTAGAAAACAATTTTAAGATCTATTTTTTATCAAAAATCTTTAGTTTGAGGCGCTCCTCGGTAAAATTACTAAGCACAAGTCATCGTAAGACACGGTATGATTCCACTAAAGTGCAGTAATTGTCGTGAATTAGCATGTGCATGACGAGAAATGCCAATTTGTACCGACCTTGCCAGCAGAAAAATTAGCTAAATTCACTACGTCCGTTTAGATTTCCTAATGAGAAAAAGAGAATTTTCTCTTCATAGGATTTGAGAGAAGGGCTTCCTGCTTGATTATTCAAAATTTCAGAGCTTCAACATAAACAGTTTTGTCAATTCTTCAGTAATGCGTGGATAAGTAGAGCTCAAAATTGCCAAATTGAAGTAATAATAACTCGTGATGTGTTCATCAGAATATAACTCAACTTCGCGCAGATGATAAGTAGACTACGGTCTAGGAAACTACCAAATGCTGTCGTTCTACGTTGAAAAGGACAAACGTTATTCGATCATAAACTTCTATTGTTTTGGTCATTTTCATTGGAGTCTGCACAAGTTCCTGATTGCTTTACACGAAATTTCTCTTCATAGAATTCTAGAATGACATTTCATTTAAGGGCACAGAAAATTTCATTTACCTATGCTGAGCAGTTTTGCTGGAAACTCAGTAATGCGGAAGCTTGTATGCCAAAATCACCGTTTCTTGCTCCCACTGTTTTCACTGTCGTTACTTAACGCTTCAGTCTAGGCAATAATGATAAGTGTAGTAGGAAAGCGCAGAAATTAAGCTTTCTTACGCTGTATAGCTAACATCTGCAAAACCAGCGTAGAAAGCACAGTGCGTTCGCAAAAAACGACTAAAATGCGGAGAGCGCGCCGCCGGAGTGGGACCGCCACCTTATGCTCGCTTGGATGATCTGTGTCTGATGCCGGCTCGACTTTGTTTGAAAAGAGGCTTCTCAAAGTAAACACACTGCTTTGAAGGCAGCGGGGATAGTTTATCGCCAGTGATCAAGAGGCTCAGTGGGACATCTTTATTATTAATATTGTAATTGAACGAGGAGCATGGGAGGAACCTCTAGCCCGTGGTCGTGGGATCACGGCCACTGCTTTTGATCCGGCGGCCGTGCTGGCATGATCTTAGCGATGTTTCGAGCCCGTTATGTTACGACTCGGAGGACCTCGGGAGGTCCGTCGCGGAGGGAATCGTCCCAGACCTCTTTTGTGTGTGTGTGTGTGTGTGTGTGTGCAGCGAGTCGAGGAGAGTTGGCAAGGGAGGGAAGAGGTTTGAAGGACTACGGATATTCTATGTTTTGATAATTTTTTGAGTAAGAAGTCATGATAAGGGGAACTGATTGTGAACAACGATTCCATGAAAGACGGTAAGGAAGAAGGTAAGAAGGTAAGGTGTGGAAGATGTCAGTTTTTAAAGAAATTTGCTAATCTTGCTCTGTTGCAATATCTTTTGCGAGGATATGAATAAATATCTGAACGTTTTGCTCTCGCAATGTATTTGTTCCACAATATGTCTTTCAATGATTCTCATGTCACTAGTGTCCCGCACACGTATGCAATCGTTCTTAAGAGTTTACGGTCTACGGGTTCTGAGGAGGAACTTAATATTTCAGCAGTCCTATAAGATCGGCATTCAATAAATCTGTTTTCAGCCTACACTGAAATATTTAAGGGTGATCACCTCCGACGCAAATTTGCAAGGCTGGTTTAGGAAATTATATATAAAAGAAGACTGTGCAGGCCCGAGGTTTCTCCTCACAAAGCACGCCCAATCTTTTGTATGGTTTTACTGAATATTCCCACAAACTGCTCGGACATTCCTCCTTTTCTGAGATCATCCATCGACCTGATAACTTTTGACATCGACTGTAGATTGATGTGTTCTTCGGCGTCTGCCTGCATTTGAAGTTGTGTAGGCACAGATCCTGGATATGATTTTTATCCTGAAACACTGGACAAGAAGTTTCCGTAACATAAAGTATGAGGGGGGGGGGGGGGGGAAGCCCCCTTCCAACTTCCGCAAGCAGTCACTAGTGCGTCCTCGCCATTTTTTTCTAAGCAACTGTAACGATCCCACACGACATTGAAAACTTAATTGAGACGCCTGTGCGCGGTTCCAGCTATATGTTAAAGAGACGCTAAAGTAAATAATTAAGTTTGGCTAGATCGATTTATTTTTACATGTGCTGGAGTCTATCGCCGCCTCCTGCGCGCGAATATGCGGATATTTTTCTTTTTTTCTTTGCGTCGGAAACAGCTGCCGAAAGACCCTAGTGGCACCACTCAATTTGAATCGCTCGCGCCCAGAAGGGGACTTGACGTCACTGTATCAGCTGCCAACACTAGTGTGCAGTGAGCTGAACGGCCGAAATATGTAGCAACATCTGTGGTCACCACACGTTTACTTATTGTGAAAGTTCATCTAATTCATTTTCCATTTATAACCTGGAGCAGTAGTCGAGTACACAGAATAGATGAGCTGACGTCACTTCAGAAAGGTAGCCACACAGAGGGACAGAGGGTGTCACCGAAAGTTTCCCAATTTCGCCGTTTTGTCGCTTACCACTTCCCTGTTCTCGCCGGGAATAGCGAACCGGTCATCATATAAGCGTAATCTTTCAATTTTGCGCAACTTAATGCTTATATTTAGTGTACCTTTCAAAAAGGCTGTAGATTTATCTGTACAGACGACATACCGCAGTGCCCCGCTGCGGCTGTGTTCCTTCCTCATGTGCCTGCGCGTCATACGAAGTTTGGGCATGATAAAGTCGAGCCGCACGTGTACCGGGGACACCGATTAAATAGGAAGGGCTTTCCACGCGTGTAAAAATAAGCTTCAAAGCTTCAACGTGATTGACGGGAGACCCTCCCAAGGCGTCCACCCGGTTGCTTCACTCCACTCGCAGAGGGCTTCTTGTCTGACGGGTGACCTCGAGATTTCTGGAAAAGTATGCGGCTCCTAGGAGAGCTGCAGCTCGCGTGGGCCTCTCACGAGGGCGCCAGTTTCCGTGGGAACGTGCATATAGGTCGAGAATACCACGATGTTCCTTCGTGACAATGTACTGCAAGCACAGGAGTGCTGAGCTGATTGATTTGTGGAATATGGAGCTAATTGATCTATGAACACCACGATCTTACTGTGAGAGACGCCGTAGTGGAGGGCCCCGGTCGACCACCTGGGGTTTCTTTAACGTGCACTGACATCGCACAGCACACGGGCACCAACGTTTAGCCTCCATCGAAACGGAGCAGCCACGACCGGGATTCGATTCAGACTGCACGGTTGAAGTGATGCAATGTCATTCGGCGGAAGCATGGTACCGTTCCATTGAGACACCACTTCGTGCTACTATTCAGGCCGGGCACATACGTTAAACCGCACCTTTGTTATTGAGTGTAATAGTTGGACCGAACAGTTGGTTATGACCGAATTCCCGGACACGCTTTCGCATCACGCGGCACTTGATACGGGAATTGTTGGTGTTCATTTAGGTATCGCCTACTACCTATTGGGCATGGGAGGAGCGCCTATGACTGCCAAGGGAGGAGCGCCTATGACCACTAAACGGCTCTGTAAGGACAAAGCTCAGACGGCGCTATTTAAGAAGCGCACGGTACGGCATACACGTGCAAAACTATATCGTGTATGGCTTGTAAAATAACAGCGCAAGACTTTGTCGGAAGTCACATTGAGCTGGTATGATCAGGTAGCAGGAACTTGTTGTGCATAAGGCACAGCGATGGATCAATTGAAATAACGCGATGCTCAGAGCGGAGGCATGCGGGCAACCTTTTCCACTCACACTTCAGCGCCGAGGACACTAAGGTTTTGCAATGTGGCACACAGTGAAAGCGAGAGCCTTGTGACGCATCGTGGTTTACTCTTCCAGCAATCACTCTTCGCGTTACGGTGGCGCGCAAAGCAACGGACACCATGCAGTATACAACCAGGGATTTACACCACCACCCCCTCATATCCTCACCTCCCCTCCCCCAAGAAAAAAAAATCCAGATAACCAATGACATGGTGTCCCCCTTGAGATCTGGTTACACCATGAGCAACATGCCCACTAAGTCGAAATTCTGGATGAACACCTGAGTACAACCATCGTGTTTCCACCACTAAGCACTGTATGCATACAGTCGCCATCACGACGATTTTTATCTCATCTATGAATTTTAGCAGCTCCAATAACTCATCCCCTAGCTCAGTTTGGGCAATTGACTTATCGGTGAATCTGTTTTCTCTCAGGTGGCATCGCTGGAGCGCAGCCGTATCTGTGCTGAAGCTCACTTGTGCCTCGGCCACGCTGGTGTAGCGTGGCGGCGGCCATGAGCTAGCGGCGCGGCGACCGTGCACCGCTGGAACCGCGGGGGCCATGGCGTCGGTGCCCGCGGTGCCCGAGTTCCGGGACGCCGACCAGTGCCGACAGCACGGGCTTGAAATCATCCGGCCCAAGCCGCGACGCCTGGGAGACCTGAACCGACCGCACGACACCAGGATGCCAGCTGAAGGGGCGTCACTCAGGTTGGTTCATCCGTGTAACGACACCGTCGCAGCAGTGATGCGCGGACTTGGACTAAGTTCAACAACACGGGTTGCGCGCTGACGTGAGTTTCTTGGTCAATTTTTGTCCACTGACGGGCAAAAGAAATTAAGCTCCCCCCAAAAACGCTGGTATTTAAATGTGAAAGCGTTTCGAGGGCCACATACTCGAAACTCCGTCTGCCTGTGACGCAACCCGTTTCGCATTACGGTAAATGGGCCAGTCCTGGAGTTAGTAATGAATAATTGCCATTCTTCACTTGATAAAACTACGATATAATTATGAGGAACAACGCCGTAGTGGAGGACTCTAGAAATGTTGACCGCCTGGGCCTCTAGCATTTTCGCCTCCTTCGAAAATGCGACCGCTTCGGCAGGGTTCGAGCCTGCGCCTTTCCAGTCAGCGGTCTAGCAGCATAGTCCACCACGGCGGACGACCCTGGAGTCCCTGCAGAGCAATGAATGGTGGCGGTTGCCCTGGCGAGCCGTTTTTACTTGCTTATTACGAGCATTTATCGTATCGTTATTACCCGAATACTACCCGTGGTTTTTAGTATTGGTTAATAGGGAGTTTGAGAATTGGGGCCCCAAGGAGCTTGGGGACCCAACAAGCTTGCGACCCGCCAGGGCGCATGCGCAGATGGTTCTGCGCATGCGCCCTGGTGGGTCGCAAGCTTCTTTGGTCCCCAAGCTCCTTGGGGCCCCAATTCTCAAACTCCCTAATGTCGACTGGTCGCCGGCACAAGAGCGCAAGCCTTCATTCTTTTCGCTCCCGTGTCCATTCGTGCCTGCTAGTTGTGGATAAAGGTTGTGAACAACCTTTATTTGGTCCTGCGGGGTTTAAAGCGACCGGGCCTATCTCCCCCGAGGGGGCGGTGAGGTTTTGTCTCAGCGCTGCCTTGGACGGCCCAAAGCTGGTCGTCAAGGGTGGAGCTGCGCAGAGCTGCGGTCCACCTAGACGGAAGAGTCTTGGGTGTAGTGGCTGGCTTATCGCCTATAATCTTCCATAATATGTGATTTAGCGTGGCCGGAGCCGATCTGCAGATCTCATATATATTTGTACATACGTCCGGGAACATCCTGTTTAATTGGAATGGGCTAGCCCCGCCACGGTGGTCTAGTGGCTATGGTGCTCGGCTGCTGATCCGAGGGTCGCGGGATCGAATCCCGGCCGCGGCGGCTGCATTTCCATGGAGGTGAAATGTTGAGGCCCAAGTGCTTTGCGATGTCAGTGCAAGTTAAAGAACCCCAGGTGGTCGAAATTTCCGGAGCCCTCCACTATGGCGTCTTTCATAATCAGAGCTGGTTTTGGGACGTTAAACACCAAAAAAAAAAAAAAACAGAATTGGAATTGGTTAGGGAAAGAATTCGTTTGTAGCTGGCTCCAAGACACTGCATGTGTCCGTTAAGCTTGGCATGAGGCGGTGGTCTGCGCCGATTTTAAAGTGATGATAAAGCTAACGCGTTTTTGCATCACAGTAACATTCACTCGCACTCGTCACGATTCACTCTCATGTTCTCGCTAACCGGCAAAAAAAAAGTACTATCGGCCAAAAAAAAAGTAAATGGAACATGCCTTAATTAGGCGGCTCGAGCGGCTGAGGGACCTACATCGCGGACGAAGTTTAATATGAGGACGAAGTTAACATCACTCAAGGCATTCTAAACTTCAACGCGACGATCGAAATAACAGCGAAGAGGTGTGGCCCCGGAAGCCGCTCCCGCCGCCTTAAAGCCATGGTCCCTTTACTTTTTTTTTTTTTCGGATAGCACGTACGTTAGGAAGCCTAACAGTATCAGCAACCACGAATCGACGAAATGTGAAGTATACAGTGCATGTACTTAGCTTAGGATGACGTCATTCTATAGGTACGGGTTCCCGCCACGGTGGTCTAGTGGCTATGGAACTCTGCTGCTGATCCGAGGCTCGCGGGATCGAATCCCGGCCGCAGCTGCTGCATTTCGTGGGAGGCGAAATGTTGAGATACTGTGCGATGCCCGTGCACGTTAAAGAACACCAGGTTGTCAAAATTTCCGGTGCCCTCCACTACGGCGTCTCAAATAATCATATCATGGTTTTGGGACGTAAAACCCCAGAAATCAATTAATTTTGTGTGTGCGCGCGTTGTGAAAGCTGTTAGTCCCTGTGCATGCTTTGTACGATTAGCAGCCTTATTCGTTCAGTCGGTTGATGGAGGCGATATGTTGAGGCCCGTGTGCTGTGCGATGTCAGTGCACGTTAAAGAACCCCAGGTGGTCGAAATTTCCGGAGCCCTCCACTACGACGCCTCTCATAATCAGATCGTGGTTTTGCAACGTTAAACCCCAGCAGTCAATGAATCGTTCAGTCCGTTCTTTGGAATGAATGCATGGTTTCGAGGAAAGAACGTGCCCGGTTTGTCCACTGCAGCTTGCTTCTATTAGGTGGATAGGAATGAAAGAAAAAAGAAGAAAAAGAAAGGAACGAGAGCTTTAAAATCCTGCGAGCACCGCTTTATTGACTGCGATCGAGAGAAGCAACTGTATACTTTCCGCGTCATTAAGATAGCAGAGAAATAAAAGTTATGGCGTCTTTGGCGTGGTTGGTTAAAGTTTACAGCCTGCACGCTTGTACAAACACTACCCTACGCAGATACAGTGAGTAGTCACGCTGTTGGCCAGGGCGATTTTCTTTTACGTCGAGGCGGCGTTAATGGTACGCAGCGAAATGCCAGGTATGCGTACGCACAAGCTCTCTACAGGGTCTCTCTTCACTCTATCGAGCAAGCAGGGAGAGGCATCTTAAGGGTAACGCCACACCTACAAGAGAGGTGTAATGAAACGACGGAGAACCGAGGTCTCGATTCCTATGAACATGATGCATATATGTCCCAAGTTAATACTGCCCGCTGTATACTACAAATGTAACAATGCTGGAGCAAGTTCACATGGGCACATGTATTCCTGGCAGTACTGTCTGTAACATTACGTTATTACTAGCTCCCATAGTTAAAATGGAAAACGCTTAATGGTAGCTTGTGGGCAATACTGCAGTGCCTATAACAATACTTCACGCGCGTTCTCAGTCCAGCGCTATGAAGAGGAAAGTGCAGCAAGCTGCGAATATTTGGATTAAATTAGGCCAATGACTGGCCGAAATGGCTACACTTGCAGTACCCCTCAAGACAGAGGCGCACAAGAGTATAGGCACAACAAGCGCCGCCTCGTTATTTTACTCTGTATGTTCACGTGGAACAGTTCGCAGCAAAGGTGCAGTTGGCCCAATTTAGTTATAACATCTCGCTGTGTCCTGTCCTATGCGACCATTTTCGGCTGCTGGGTGACATTTGTGTCTCTCTCTTTTATTTAACAATGCGCAAATACGGTTTTAAGCATGTCACGAATTTCGACGCAACCATGAAATAAATATTGACTGCCCTTGCGATTAAAGTGCCCTGCAGCCTACTTTTCGCGTCCTGGTGGAAGACGTCACAAGCTCGCGAAGTGAATGAGTGGCCTACAAGCAGTTACGCTAAGGAGTGGTAGGCACCAAAGTCGGTGTCCATCGTTCTCTTATACAAAGCCAGAAAGCCACATTCTTGACGCTTAAATGTCATGACCTGCTTGCTTCATTCATTTCCTAATAAGCACCTTGAGGCAGGGGCTTTCGACGGCATCAGGGCAACATAAGCGACAATTATGATTCCAGAGCAGGGCGTGGCCTTTTTGGTCGTGAGAAAGGAAACAACGGCGCCGTAGATGGCGGCTGTAGATATATCTAGAGACAGCTTGTGAAATAGATGACTGGTTCCTGAGGCTGTTCTTTCCGAAAAAATGCGCAGGAATAGGAGTGACCGCCCGGAGAAATTCACGAACTGTAGACGCGGTCTACACTCTTTTCATCTGATGAGTGTTTCTAGTTGTGCTTTGCGTGCTGGGTTTTTTTTTTTACGCTTTTGGCTTTTTAAATCTTGGCGATTTTCCGTATGATGATGCATTTTCTTGTCGTTCCCTAAGAATTAGGTCGGTAACACACATCTGCCATATAGTAGCAATGTCTGCTAATTTCTTTACCTCAACATTTTTTTTTATAGGGACAGGTTTCCGCAAGGGTCTGAGTCTATGCATGGTAAAGCCATGGTAAAGTGGTTACTTTCTGCTGACCCGAAAGACACGAGTTCGATGCCGACTGCGTCTATCGCACTTTGAATGGAGTCAAAAACGCTACCGACCCGTCTACAGTAAATGGAGTTAAAAACGCTAAGGACACGTCTGCAGTAAATGGAGTCAAAAACGCTGCGGGCCCGTCTACTGTACGATGTCAGCGCCCGTTAAAGAACTCCCCGTGGTGGAAATTTCCGGAGCCTCCTGCTAGCCACACGATCATATCGTACTTTTGGCACGCAAAAGCCCAGCAATTATTGTTATCAAAATTGTCTACACGGGTAAAATGACGCTACTACAACAGGCGTCACCTCGAACGCTGCTGCAGGGCATCGCACCGCGACCTCGTCGGTGGCTCGGCCCCCTCGCTGACCAAGCTGTCGGTGCGGGACCTGTGGCCTAGTCCGTCGGGGCGCTCATCGCACGAGGCGTCTCCGAGGTCCTGCCTGTCGGCCGCTGCGTCGTCCTCGTCACCCGGTCCACCCGGGTCCAATCGTGCGACGCCCGTTCGCGAGACGCCCGTGCTGAGCAGCAGCAGTAGCTGCGGTGCGAGCAGCAGGGCTTCGCCCGGTTCTCTGGCCCTGTCAGCGGCCACGCGCGCATCTCCAGCTCGCAACAAGCTGTCGCTGGCCGAGCCGGCCATGACACGGGAACAGGAGGAGCAGCAGCAGCTGGACGAGGGATTCCCGCCGGACCCAAACTTCTCCGTGTATCGGTAAGCGTCATGATGATGATGATGATGAGTATCACCCGTGCCGTTATTGAAATCTTGAACCGCACAAAAGGAGACTCATATGCGGGAAATGCGGGTCACTTCCACAATGTACCCTTTAAAGCAGCATGAAAGGGACATGACGAACGTCACACAAATGTGCAATAAATGAATGAATGAATGAATGAATGAATGAATGAATGAATGAATGAATAAATAAATAAATAAATAAATGAATACGTTAATCAATCAAGTAATCAACTTGTTGCTCTAGCTTTTATGCAAACTTACCGAATACTATAATTTGTTCTGTCTTGTTTGTATAACGTCGACAAACGTAAGCAAACGCATAGGTGACGCAAAATTCAACGAGTGTAAAGGATATCCAATACAGGTTTGAGTACTGGCGGTATTATACTCAAATAATATCAGTTAATTATACTCAAATAATGTCAATTCAGTGCAACGTTTAGTAAGGATAAGAACTAATTAATATGTCTCCCCCCACCTAAACACTCAGTATTTAAAGTGTTTTTAAAAAGATAATACAACCCAGGGACTTCGAGTATCAGTCCTGTAACAGTTCACCCGTTGTCCTAATTCGTGCGACATTGTTCCGCAGCGACTCGGCCTCCAATACGGACTGCGGTTCGCTTAGCAAAAGCTCATCAGACGGTGACCCAGTTGTTTCACGGCGCAAGCCCCTCGCGCGGCTCAAGTCTCGGCGTCGCAACATACTCAGCTTTCCTCTCAACCCTGAGGACCCGAGGCTAGGCATGCGTCGACACGACCTTTACGCCGGCGGCTCCTCTTCCGACGAAAACAGGTGAGTGTGGCAGCTATGGTGTACCACATAACCCCACTGGATAGTGACTATTCATATCACTGCAGTGAGGGCGTATCACAGCATCGATGTTTGTTCGCTAGCCTGCGGCAAGGATACAAAAATGCGTCGTAAGTGCCCAGCTGTCTAACTTGGTCTGGTGGACGAAACTGCCTATTTTCATTGAAAAAGATGTCGTAAACTAACATCTCGTTTCACCGTAGGTTTTCAGCGTTCTATCTTCGGTGTTTAGCTGGAATTGCATACCAGGCTAGAAAGCTTTTGTTTAACGATATGGTAAACCATATCGTCAAAGAAACGCTTGCGTCTTCCGAAGCCGCTTTATTTGTTGTTGTACCATTGGCAGACATTTCAAGCAGCTTTTCTTTTACTTTTTTTCATGCTGCATCCTGTTCAGGTTTTATGTCGCTGTCTTGACTGATGAGAAGAAAGTTAAAAGTTAAATAACTAATAAGAGGTCGTACCAATTTGAAGAAAGCTTTCATGGGGTGCTGCTGATGTTCATAGTGACGAAAAAATTGAAACATCTGCCGCTTTATTAGTTCCAGGCTACATCTGATGCCCTCTACTTGGTCTATTTCTCTTGGCAGGTCATCAGGTCACGCTAGTATGAGTGATGGTGGTCAGTCATCGTACGCGAGTTCGACGTCGCCGCCAACATACCTGGACTTCGCCCGCGGGACGCCGTCGGCCACGCCATTGACCAAATCTCTGCACAATGTGCCGGGACACCTCAAGGCTGTGCCCGAAGACGAACGAGTCCCTCCGACGTCGATATCTGCGTCGCGTCTCTGCCGCCGATCCCAACCGTCGTCGTCGTCTTCGTCGCACGGTAATAACTACCAACTAATAGGATGTAGCTTGCGACGTTGTGCGATTACTATTTTCTAAGTGCTATACTTTGTGGATGCCTAAAGCGGATTATACTTTGTGGATACCTGGCTCTGTGGATTAAGCTCTGCGACTTTATTGGCTGTGCATGGTCGGTTACCTATGCAAGTTTGAGTACAAAAGGCAGCAACTCCGCGCTTAACGTCCCGAATATTTAATGCTAGATTTTGATCCTGAACGTGTTAATCAAGGCCACAGAAGTGAAAGGAGGAGAGAGAGGGAGTAAGGAAAGGCAGGGAGGTTAACCAGACGCGCGTCCGGTTTGCTACCCTGCTCTGGGGAAAGGGATAAAGGGGTGAAATAAAATGAAAAATAGAGGAAGAGAGAGAGAAGGGTCCAATCACGCGCACACTTGCACAAGTACATTGTCTAGAGGCGGTCGCCGAGAAAGGAATAGGAAAGACAGGGAGGTTAACCTGGGCTAAGCCCGGTAGGCTACACTGTACTGGGGAAGGGGAGGGAAAGTTCTGGAAGATAGAGAGAGAGCAAAAAGGAAACTACTAAAAAATGCTGCAGGGACACTGACGTTATGGAAGTTCTTTGTCCATTTTCAAAGACGGTGAAAGGACAACGCTTTGCTTGTGCAACAGCAAAACGCACGCCTGTATCCGCGTCGAAAACGATTTGTTAAGAGTTCGCACTACAACGTATAGCGCTATATCGCGGCAGGTACGCAAGGGTGGCGTTTTATGCTTGCAGCGTATCTGTGCCTTTCTACGAACTGTCTTCAAATCGTCTAGCCCTCAGCATTAGGGCGCGGTAGAATGAAGCGTTTCGAAAATTGTCTTTTTAGCCACTTTTCGCGCTCCTTTAAGAAGTGGCCTATCCTAAAGACCCGCCCACGTGCGCTCGCAGGCCGTCGCGGATACCGAAGTAGCAGTGGCAGCTACGAACTGCATGAGAGCTCAGCCAACTTGGACGATATCCGGCAGGCCGTAGAACAGCTTGCTGCCCGAACACAGCAAGGGACGACCAACAGCGGCTGTGGCGGCTATTCGACGTCGACGTACTCGTCGGACGCCGAACCTGGCGGCGTTGGTGGAGGCGTGCGGAGGCTCATGCGACACTCGAGCCTCGAGACCATCGCTACCAACATCACGAGCGCCGAGGAGTTCGTATGGGTGGACAACTTGCAGTCCCGGCTCGTGGAGATGCAGCGGCCACCTTGGACTAACCACGACGTGCTGCGGGTTCTCCAGAGCGGCCGCCTTCGCGAGCAGCGCCGAAAGATCTCCATGGAGGTGGTTCCGCGGTTGTCGTTCCTTTTGCAGAGGCCCCTGGTTCGCGTCGCCAGAGAGGCTCAGAGGTAATTATTTGCCGGTTAAGTTCTGTATTTGTCTGTTAAGGATCTTACGGTATTGACTGGCTTTTATCTGTCCGCACTATTAACGGACTTAACCAAGGCTTCACTTATATTAAGCGTGTTTTTATTTGTACAAAATCTTCAGCTTCAGCGTGTAGGCTCCGAACAAAAAAGCGACGACTTAGACTGCGATTTGAACTTATGGGATCGTCTTTTTCGGGCAGATGCCTGAGTTCTTTTTGTTATTGCGTGAGTCAATAACGAGACGCAGAGACGCGTGTAGGGCGATGACGCAAGAGAGGTTAATGACACTAGTTATCCTACCCGCCGTACCAGTTCACGAAACATCACTATCTCTTCGACGTGACAGCGAGATGTAGGCGTCTGCGTTTGTCATTCTTTCAGCGGTTAAATTTCGCTCGCGTTCTGCGGAAACTGTGATGTTTCCAGTTGTGAGGAACTTCCCACTTCCGACGCAGGCTGTCGCGCCCGCTGGGCGTGTGCGGCAAGAGGCAAGTGAGCGGCGCTCT
Source organism: Hyalomma asiaticum (assembly GCA_013339685.2). Taxonomy (NCBI): domain Eukaryota; kingdom Metazoa; phylum Arthropoda; class Arachnida; order Ixodida; family Ixodidae; genus Hyalomma; species Hyalomma asiaticum. The sequence continues at coordinate 88,232,340 of CM023483.1, read as the reverse complement.
CTGCATCGTGTTGTCGCCGGCCCTGGCCGAGAGCTGCGTAAGCGCCTGCCATCGGGCCGCCGCCATGTACACGTCATCTTCGTGCGACCAACTGCGGCTGGGAAAGAGCGCCCGCGCCGGTCTGCAACTGCCCGTGGGCCGGTTTCAGCGCTGGGCGTGCGACGCCCGGCTGGCACCTTGCGTGCACGAGTACGGCGCCCTGTACCTGACGGCAGCCGCCGAGAACCTGCTGGAGGAACTGGTGCTTCGTTGCCTCGAGCCCGGAGCCACGCTCACAGCCGCCGCCCTCGAGGCGGCCATCGCGAGCAGCGGCGAACTCTGGGGACTCTTCCAGCCGTTCGCGCACCTCAACGCGGGAAGGACGGCGACAGGTGAGGAGCGGCGAAAGTCTGTTGTCTTAGGGGGGAATGGGCCAGTGTTCAGAAAAGAAGAGTACCAGCTCTATATTTTTAGCTGCCCGTGAGGAAGCGTGGTTCCTTATTATTTATTTATTATTTATATTAATTATTTATTATTATTAGATTTATTATGTTTAAATATCTCAGTGCATTTGCGGCGTTTACAGAGAGGATGGTGTACAAGTTAGAAACAGTCTTGAAACAGACTTCAAGGATTTGCTGGCGATGGAGCGCGTGGTCATTGGACAATCTTCGGCACTAGGAATGAAGTACATCACCTAAGGGGACGACCTGTACATGTTGGTATGGCAGAATGGCACATGAACTTTGAAGTTATGGTCGATGCTAGATGAAACATAAGCAGGTGGCGAGAACAATGTGCGTTTTATTTCAGGATTCGTGAAATTTGTCATCCCGCGACATTTTGTCATCCCGCGACCTTCGGATCAGCAGCCGAGTGCCATAACCACTAGACCACCGTGGCGGGGCGTCGCAGTAGTTTAAAGGCGCCCTGCAACACTTTTGGAACATATCCGGAAGACTGTGCCGATCACTCGTCGAGTCTCCTGCAAACTTGTGAGCGAAATATTATTGCACTGTACGCAGCAGGGAATTTGTAATTTGGTTTCACATACGCCTGGAAAGCGCCCGTACTTTCAACATGACGTCACATGTGGCGCCGTCTGAGTCACTTAGCTTTTTTCGTTATTCTTTGAGAGGGATACGTACAATTGTTTTATTGAATTCAAAACGAACGAATAAGACGTAGCAGATGATCCCTCCCCGATCATGGAACCAATAAATGCTATTCTGCCTCAAGCCACTTAGTCGGGGCCACATCGGACGTCGTATGCTGAAAGAAGGGTGGGCGCTTTCCAGCTGTGTTTGAAACCGAATTGCGAATTTCGTGGTGCGTGCAGCGCAATAATAATTGGCTCACATGTTCGCAGGAGTCCTTGCCGTTTGCCGAGTTCAAGAAGTATTGCCGTACTCTTTTAAAGGTCCATGAAAAACTTCTCAGTGCAATAAAGTCTGTTCAGGAAACAACCGGTGTCCTATCTTGTCTCACTGGCCAATGGATAACTGATTTTGGGGACCAGTGGCTGATGTTCTCTAAACGATTGCTAGTGTTTGCTTCTGTTACCATGTGTTAGTTAAATGATGTAGTTACAAGCTATGCTCACAGAACATTTGATAATTTTCGCAGTAGACATTTTCTGCTTTGATTTTGCTCAATTGCGACGCGTTTACGCTTGCTTGCGGTGTGCGATTCGACGCTGACTGAGTGTCGGGCATCAAGCGCTCACATGTCCCCTCGCTGTAGTAGATCATTGAACGAGTTGCTCAATACTCTGCATTGTGAGTAGGCTCGCAGAAATCGAAATAAGATACGTCGACCTACAATCGTGACGGCAAGCTGCGCGCCAGCGAAAGCGTGCGGACCTGCGCATCGCTATTTCTAATTTACTACACAGTTCTCTCTTGGGCTGTTCTTGGGTTGATCTCTTTTTCAAGAAAAATTTTGGTAGCGCACTTGTCGTGCAATAAATTTGCTTTTTGGTCATGCTTTGCAGTAAATATCGTTTCTGTAGTTTACCTTTCGAAAAATGTACGATTCTAATTCTAACAATTATATCAGAATTCGCTTCGTACCCATCTTTCCGCTGTGCAGCCCCAATCACTACGTTGGCTAAACGATGACGACGCCGGGTAACGTAGGCACCGCTGTTATACAAAGAAATTCTTGTAATTTAATCTCAGTTCAACAATGCTCTCGCACATGAATGACAGCAACCTACGTTGGTTCCGCCTGAAAATTTTAAAGCCCTCCGTTTGCCAAACACAGCAGTTGTCAGCTTGCCTACACCCGAGGTGTCATCCCACTTCTTGCGACGTTCGACCCTTTTCGGCCTCTTGCAACATACGGTCTCGGAGAGGTCGGCATTTCGGTCGCGCGGTGCATCGTGGCCCCCTATGTTGCCATCCGTGTACAAGTGTGCGCGCTCAGCCTGACGCCCAATTTCTAAACCGCCTCTTCGGCGCCTTCGCACCTGGTACAGCGGTCGGGCACGTGCTGCTGCCGGCGCTCTCTTGCGGACGTCGCCCCTACGTCGGCGACGTGGCGCCGGGGGTGCAACGACTACGACAGAGAGGAGACGAGAGAAAGAGAGAATAGGGAAAGGAGGCACAAATCACTGTAATTTGTGTCTCCGTCCGCGATGCATCACGACGTATTCCCCATCCCCCGACGCCCCGGCCCGCGAAAATCGCGGTTAAGGCACATCCGGGCTTGAGGCACATCGCGTTCTTGCAAGCACAGCGCTTTTTGCGAGCGAGCTGGAAAAAGAAGCATGCTTGCGCTGGCACAATACTGCAACGGCGGCAGTGGCGCATTGGTGTTCTTGCAACTCATTTTCTTGTTTCTTTTTTTTTTTTTTTTTGCCGTTGCGTAGTTATCTTGGAAATCTGGACGCTGGTTTGCGATTCACATTACCATTTATTTGTTTCCTATACATAGTTTGCACGTGACGTCACGTCCGTCGTCTGCGTTTTCCGTCCGCCATAGCTAGGTACCTCGTTTGGGTCGCCTGCTTGTTCTCCGTGCAGTGTAACGCGCTTCTGACAACCGTGTAGGGCGGTTTAAGCGTGGCGACGCCGAAGGGCGTTTCGAGTTTTGCCCTGCGTACTACAATGACCTTGCCGGCACAGAGCAGGAACGGCACGAGACGACGACGACCCCTCGCACGCGACGCTGATGTGACTGCAGATGTGAAGCTACAGTGATGCCCGCTTCGGCTCAGGTGGACATAATCAGTTAGCTGGTTTTGTCGACCGGCTACTTAGACTTGTAACCGAGAAACGCCTATAAACCGCTCGGCGCACCAGCAACTGAGTGCTTCTGGAGGCAATTAACTGCTGCAGTGCTATTTGCAACATGTGACTCCAGTCGAAGCCCGTCGTCGTACTCCGCGAGGTGAGGCAAAAACAAGAATTCATCATTTCGCACCGCTAAGGGTGAATGACACCAGGATATCTCCTTTATATTTTGCGGTTCCCCTTCCAAGCATAGGCGATTTGCCACTTTAGCAGATGTAGCGCCTGTTCATCTTTCCGCGACTGCATGCACATCAAATGTAAACACAGCGCAACGTTTCTAGTTGTCTTACATAATTAACTAAAGTTGCGGTTGCACATTAGTGCAGAAACCATTTTACGCGGCAATATAAAGCCTTGCGAGAAAGTGACTGTCCAAACACAACTTTTCCCCTTTTTACCATCATCTTCGCGACTGCCACAGGCTCCGGTATCGGCGCGAAAGTGCGGTGCATAGTAGGGAGCCTATACATGACCGGCTCAAGGAGCGGTCATGTAGGTCCCTTGGTGCATAATCTAACATACGTTTAAGCTTCAGAAAAGCACTGCATCTCTCATACAGGTGCAAAAAGCACGCTCGCACATTCGTACTATTCGTGAGAACACGAAGAGACAATGTGTGGCTCTCGGTCAAATAAAAATTCCTAGCGTGTTACGTGCCAAAAGCGCGATGTGATACGAGGCATGCTCTGTAGCAGAGAATTCCGGAAAATTCACCTGCTTGGAGTCCTTTGACACGCACTAATAACAGACAGTGCACGAGTCTTCGGCTCCACTTAACTGAGATCCGCCGCGGCCGGGGGTATGCGTCGAACCCGCGCCTTTCGGGACAGCAGTCAACCCCAGCCAAATGCTTCCGCACGCATTCCAAGCGCTTAAAGGACATAGAGTCGTCAGTGTAGTACCTTTCTTGTCCATCGGCAACCCAATATTGGGCATATGCGCATTATTGCGAACGAAACAACGAACACAAGGAAGCGCGTACACGGCCGTCCGTACGTCAACCAGACCGGCTTGTACCTAGCAATGGCGGACGGAGCCGCTGAAGCCGCCGGAAGTGACGCGCGTGCAAACTATGTATAGCGATTGATGTGCTTGCTTCGGCCTTCTTTCTAAAACGTCTTGCTACAGGCACCGTGTATCCACCGTTGCGCTACTGCTGATTGATATTGTTGGTACTGGCACTGTTTGTATGAGCGGAAGCAGAATTATCCCGATGAAGGAAGTGGCATATTCTTTCACCACAGTGATCAAGTGGTCCCATATCGTGCACTGTTGGGTGCGGAGAGTCACTGCCGGCTTCCGCTCACTTCTGGGACAACATGCCAGTGAGGATCGAAGACGAGAGGAACGGTTAAGACTGAGGCTTATTTACACATCTACATGGAGCTCGGTTCCGCAAGACTCGAATCGCAAGAGGGTTTTCCAGGATTCTCCCGGTCTCGCGCTTTGTGATGCCCGGGCTCTTCCCCCATTGGCTCCTGGGCGAAGAAGGAGGGGGAGGAAGATACCTGTCCACGACGAACGTCATTGACCACGGCCGGTCTGGAGCGCGCGCCTCCAGACCGGCCGTGCCTTGACCTGGCCATGGTGGAAGTCTCCGAGGGTCCCGGAGACGACGCCGGAGCCGATCACGTCACGCGAAGTCCTTTGTCTGGCAGTACATCCGTAATCACGCACTTGCGGAGAAATTCCAGCTAACAAAAGTTTGTGGTCCGATGCCGAGAAGGTGGGCACTCGCTTGTCCTCCGTTTCCATCCCGGAAACGTGGAACCACTTTCAGATGTGCAAGACGGGGTCGCCTTTTCGGCCTAATGGCCACGTATATATGGCCTCCCGTGAAGAAAGGACCACCCTTTGGGCTCGGGAATAGACGTTTTTCCCGGCACCTCCGCGGCGCTTCGACTGTACGCAGATGTTTCCGATCTGCGTTGTCGCGGAGCTCTGGCCTATCGAGTCGGCGACTTCCCTCTTCGGCCTTATCTTGCACGTCAAACGTACGTAACAGCACCCGTCCTCTTAGGACCGTCGTCTTTGTCCCTGCCGTCACTGGTGCTTTTCCACGCCGCAGTGCAGTGGCAACTGGCCGACTTGCCAGTTATGTCACGCTTGTTCACTATCCTGTGTCACTAGGTCCCTTCTGCCGTAGGTAATGGATGAATGTCTGATGGCCTGTTCTCACGATTTTGCGACATACCGAATCTGAGATCACGCATCCAAGCGGGACGCTCAGGAGAGAGGAACTTTAGTTCGAACGTCATGTGCGGCATTTCTGGCAAAGAGGCGTGAGTGTAACGCCATTTCTGGATTAAGAAAGTAACACATTTTATTTGGTTCTTTGAGGGAGGGGGAAAACTTTTACGACGATTTACGTGCCTGTTTTCATTAAAGCGCTGAGGTTGAAAACGCTGTCCCTGCAGTAGTGAATGTTTAGAAGATTCCTATCCAGGATTTCGACTTCTTTTTTCTTTAGGGAGGGCGGGGGGGGGGGGGGGAGGGTGTTGTGGGTGTAGGGGTATAAACCTGTTGTATAAATTCGTGTTCCCGTACGTGGGCCGTTTCACTTGTGAAGTATGAGGAAAAACACGTAAACATGAGGATGATGCTTTATGTTAGATGCCCTGCTTACATTTTCGCATTCAAGGCTGTAATCCTGGCCTAGCGTAATAAAACGGTGCGAACGCAGTTTTCAATGTTGTCAGCTCTCACGCAAGCCTTGTGACTGCAGCTAGAATACTTTTTTTTAACTTTTAGCTAAAAGCTCCAGGGTAAGCTCATCGGCCAAAACCTACTCGCTCACGCACCTTCAAGAGGAAGCTAATGCACATAAGTGGGACCCATCACTTATTTCTTATTGATAACGTCTGTTTGCTTATTCTCATGCCACGAGACCTTCGGACTGCCTTTCCTAACCTTCATGGTCGCATATATCTTTCCACCTTTCGTAGACTTATCAACAATGGCTTGGCATATAGTCTCAACAAAGTATAGAGGACCGAACGTGATACCGAGGCGAAAAAGATAATACCAGAGCTGGAACAAACATAAACAGAGAACAATCATCTGCTGTGCGTGATGGGTTTGTCGCCATACTGTCGCGCGCCCTCGCGCCATCCCCAACATCGATAGACCACTGCACTCAATGCGCGATACAGAGTCGCCAGGCGGCACAGGTCTACGTCCCCGTGCGGTTTCGCTTTCACAGGCAGCAGCTGAGCCGATTAAAAACGAGAAGCGGAAAGGAAAAGTAAAAACGTACGGCGTAGTACGGGCCCCGCGAAACATCCCCCACGCCAACTGATCTTTACGACTAAGTGTTGCCCAAAGCCGCCGACTTAGTAGACTGCACGCCCGAGTAATCTTCACGGCCGCGGCAGAGGATATAAAGGTCGAACACTAGCCGCCCGCTCTTCGCCGTGCCTCTGCTGTTGTTGCTTCACGAAAAAGAGAGAGAGAGAAATGACTCTTTGCTTAAGTCATACTTAGAGGTCCTGTGTTCCATCTGCCGAACTTTTCTCTCGACATTTGTCTCCTTTTAGGTTTCAACTTTGTGTTGTCTATCTCGCTCTTAACGCGTTATCTTTGGTTGCCTCGTACGCCGGCCCGTATCGGAACCACACACGGAGCCTCTCGCCCGAGTTGCGGCGCCAGAGGGCCGAACTGGTTCCTGCCGGAAGGAGCTGTCGCCTCCTGAATTCTAATTGGATCCAGTACACGAGCGCGAACATGTGTACGTCCAAGCCTTTGCGTTTTTGTTTCTTTTAAATAACTCGTGTCCTTCCCTTTTCTTGACCTCGCCCTCCCTCCCCTTTCTTTGTGTTTTAAATATATATATATATATATATATATATATACCTTGTCTGAAACGCCGAATGAAGAAGACAGAAAAGCTGTGTGAGTTGGAGTCTAAAGTGTTCCCGAAGAGTTGGGTTTCGCATTTATACGTTGGTCTTGCACAACGAAGAACTGATAGCCCAGAGAACACTTTCCGAAAATTCAGTGCAGGAGATACGCGACGAGGCAGAGGCATAAAAATGTCGTAGATAGGTCACGTTTGGTTATCTCCCTGTTTTATATTGTGGTAAACTGGAAATGAGGCCGTCGACTTTTTCAAGGTATGTTTATTGTTATCGAGAGTGCTGCGGCAAGTTAGCGAGCATCCTACTACGAACGTGCATTCGTGGTGCAACCTGAAATGTGACTCGATTAGAATACGCGTACATACGCACTACTTGAGAGGTTCTTTCATTCAAGACGGCGAGTCTGCACGGAATTATCCGGGAACTTATTGTTGATAACAGGAAATTACAAAATATGCCGACAAACGACGTCTTGTTGTTATGCCAGTCTTAGTATAGAATGTTAATACCTGTAACAGGGAACGCGAAATGCGCTTTAAGCATGAATGCATAAAATGTCTTTAGCTTTCGTTGCCCCTTCAGGTGCCCTTGAGACTGAAGCGTGAGCCGCCATCCGGGTTCTGAAGCGGGAACATCCGAGTATTTAGTCAGAAGATTGTGGCGCTGAACTGTCTGTACATCCACATAACATACTCTGGTTACTTAAACAAGTTAAGAAAGAGTAAGACATACCAGTTATTTTTTCGTGTTTCTTCACAATATCACTGACGAAGTAACTTCAAGTGCGCTTAAGTTTTATTTGTCATTTGCTATAGCGGTGTTACCAAGGCAAATACGGAGTACCATACGCATGTCATCTTTCAACGGCACCAGCTGGCGGCAACCCGACTCTGAAAGCACGGTGCCGCCTAGATTGGCGCTTGCGGAGAGGTCGGGTTGCCACCAAGGAGGATTAAAAAAAATGCTGGAGTGGCAACGCCTGCTGAACCTTACCGCAGTGGGTGAAGCCGGCGTTTGCCTCTGGTCCAGCCCTAAAAGCTTGCCAAAGTCTCCAGAAACCAGTATCAGTTCGAGCGTTCTTGATCCTAATGTATTTTATAGAGTACTTGTAATATAAAAGCGTGTTGTTTTCGATTAATAAACTACCATTGACCGAGCATCAAGGCCACGATGTGGCACACAAATCTTTGCGACGTTCAGGTTTCACCCAAAAACGCGTTCCACAAACAAGCACACCAAGCATTGTCTGTCTAGCAAAGATGACCACTTTAAAGGTGCTAAGAAGCGTGAGGAAAGCACTTTTAGGGGCGAAGCTCCTTAAAGCGGCACCCGTTCGTCCCTCGTCGTAGTCGTAGTAGTGCGTAACCAGTCTTACGCTTTGACCTCCAAGGTGGTGCCGGTGGGAGATTTCTCCTGTGCGTTGTTGAACAATAAAAAATTCGCAGCGTGTGCGTTAACTAAAAGCCGAATTCTTCTGTCTCTCATCCCCCATTAGCAGCCATTTCGTGCGTCCCCGATGTATGTAGTAGTAGTAGTAGTAGTTAGTAGTAGGTAGCCACCGGCGCGTGCCTGCTGGAGCGCACGCACGCGCCGAGGGCGAGCGCGTGGCACCTGGCGCTCGCCCTCGCTACAGTGTACTAGTCTTCTAGTACACTGTACCCTCGCCGCGAGCGCCGGGAGCCACGCGCTCCCCGGCACACTCGACACTCCCCCGGCAAACGCGAGAGACAACGTTGGCGCAGGCAGCGTCTCCTAGCGAGTTTCTTGATTGAGAGATACCGACTGCTCGCGTTGGAGAAGCGTTCACCGGCAAAACCCATATATATATATATATATATATATATATATATATATATATATATATATATATATATATATATATATATATATATATATACACTGGATCTTGAATTGCAATGAAGTGCCGGTGGGAGATTTCACTTGTGCATTGTGCATAGTTGAACCGTGAGGATTCGTAGCATGCGCGTTAACTAAATTAATCCGGAACTCGGCACGATCTACGATGCACATCCCGAGCTTCGCCCACTCATCATCATTCACTCCGTGGATATGCTGTAATTTTTTGTTGTTGCTGCAGGGGTGGTCGGGCACGTCGCTCAGCCTCCTGGCGACGCCGCTTTGCTAGACGTTCGTCCCTTTGCTCCAGTGTCTCCGCAGCACGTTTAGCCTTCTGTTCATTCCTCCTACGCTCAACCGCTAATTGCCAGGCAATTACTTCGAGATCCGATGAGTCAAGCTTCTCCGCTCTTCTGTGCTGTTGAGCAGCATTTGCGCTCTCCTTCTCCATGGCTATACCACACTGGCAAACGCCAGTCAGAAGCGCAGCGGCTCCAGCGCAGTGTCAGACGGCGACTGCACAGCGAGCGCGCGCCGGCGCCAGTGCGTGTACAACGGCTACGACGTCACTCCTCTGGAATGCGCAGACCGGCGGCGGTGAGTCGCGCGCGGCGGCAGCGGAGTGCGCGAGAGGTGCCGGCTCCGGTGCGCAAGCTGTGTGACATCACTGATCCTTGCGCATGCGCAGCACGGCTCTTGATGTGCCGCGCGAAACGGGCTTGGCTAGGCCAGTGTAGCTAACGCTACAAAAAGTTCGACAATCCCTAAGCATATTCTTATGAGATGAGAGCGCGAAATCGTTTCTTTTGGCGCTTTCGCCAACCCAACGAAGAAACGCGGCGACGCTGCCGTACGCCGCTGCAGGTAGATCCAGTGGAGCGTGGCGCGTACAGAGTACCGCTAGTACACTCTAGTACCGCTACAGTGTACTAGAATATACGGGTAGTGGGCTCAGAGAACGGCCGGGAGTGACGCTTCTCACGTTGACGACACGAGATGGCGCCAGTAGAGCATGGGCTGTATGCAGTACGAAGCTCGAGCAGGCGCTGTGCGTCACGTCGCAGCATGGAATTGTTGCTCCGCATTTCAGTGCCTGTCCCATGAAATAGTTATTGCTGCCCGCAAGAATCGCCGGGCTAAATGGCATACGTAAATGATATAGTGGCTTGTAAAACCGTACAGCGTGGCTCGATGGGACCGGATTTGCTCAGAGGCGCTCAGTGTCTTTAAGTGTGTGCTGTCTCTAAATGACGATCTACTTACAGAGAACATTCCTATGATAAACGGTTTGTCAACAGATTGAGAGCTGATTTTGGGAGCTCGGCGCGGTCTTGCCAGGGTCAGGACATGAAAATTATTACTGGGCATACAAAGGAGAAAACGCTGCATCCCTAACCTAATAAGTTTCGTCTTTGCATCATTCCGTACGCGAGAAGTCGGTGTTGAAAAAGTGAAAATTTCGAACCATCACTGACGTGAGCAATTATTCCCAGATTATATGTAACTTTGCACGAATTTTCGGCCACGATTTGCAGAAGTCCGCCAAAAATAGGTGTTAGGTTGGCAGACCTAACTTGTAGCTTTTCCGAATAGACCATTCTTATCATTCAATGCATCCTATGATGTTTCTGGGTTCGCAAAGGACAGACCTGGTGGTGCGACCTTCTAGCTAATTCCAAAGTCCGGTGCTATCATTGATTAATAGCGAGGTTCCCTGGCTGCAGAGAGCTACTGAGCGGCTTTAACATATAACTTCCTACCCTGGGAAGAAACCAAAGCGTTGGTGAGTAACAAATAGCCACTTGCGTGTACGTTCTATAAGAGGGAAGTACAAGAAAGACATGTTTTCATGACCTATACCCATTCTTTATTTACAGCCGTGCAGGTGTTTTGTGTATCCCGAAAGTGCATAATTAATAGGGCGTCCCATCATACACTAAATTTCTGAGAAAGGCAAAAGTTCTAGAAAAAATTTCTCACCTAAATTCATACTTGCAGTAGTCGTACGCGTGTACTTACAACGGCTACATTTTGTAAGTGTCAATTAATATTCCTTGTAATTATATATAGTCGACTTCATAAATATTGCTTTAATCGCTAACAAGTCCGTGCAAAGTAGTAGTCCGCCTAAGATAACCCGGACATCAAGCATTTCGAAAAGAAAACAAAAAATCGCGAAATACGTGTTATAATGAAATAGACGCGTGCTTGCGCACCGCTTGATGATTTGGCACGGCTGCATGCGTTTGTCGTCGCAGCGTGCATGTCTTCGCCATGGAAGGAGGTTCGAAAAGTTTCACGACTTAAATGGGAGCGAGATAAGCGTAAGGGTGTTTCGAGATGCATCATGTAGCTATGCAACTCAAATATCGCTTGCAGCGCGCATTTATTTCGCGTTCCACGTATACTTCAAGGCTGCTTGTCTTTACTGGTAAAAAACACAAATGTGACAAAGTTCAGCATGAAGGGAATCATTCCCGGTTTATCTGAAGCGAGCTGTAGCTTTCTAACTGAAATGTAAGGGATTAAAGCGTGTGGGGATCGGGGCATTCTGCCCGTCGCCACTGCACGGGCGGTGGCCTCTTCCTCTCCCGCGCCAAACCGGTTCTTCACCGTTCTCTCCACTTTCTCTCCACTCGCGCGCGCGCCCCTCGGCGGATCGCGATGATGACGCCGCGCGCCGGGGCTAGGAGGGGCGCGGTGAAGAAACGGTCTTAACGGTCTCTCTCTCTGTGGCAATCGAAGGGTAAGCACGCATATCGTTCCTGGTCCGCCGGCTCCTTTGTTTGAGCTCGTTCGGACGGAGTCCGCCGCGGTGCCTGTGCACCAACGGCGAACGCCTACCCTTACGTTGCCTTTCCGTACGCTACGCCGTAGATTGTGCCCGTGTTCGTGCGTGGTCTTACTACGCCGAGGGCACTAATCGAAAGCGCACGCGAACGGAGTTTGCCCATACTCGGACGATCGGGCCCATTGGTCTGCCATCGCACGAGTACGCAGCATAGTCGCAAGGGACCACTTTTCCCTTCGCGGCGTGTCTCCGCGAGCCATTGCCCGTGGTGACGTGCTTGCGGCGCCTTTGAGTGTACTTTGCCCTTGGCGAGGCGAAGCCTTTGCTTCTCCCGCCGCCTGTTCTTACAGGCGGTGCGCAGTGTATGAGTTGTCGCCATTGTGCAATAAAGTGTTGCGGTTTGTCTAAGAGCAGTACTGTGTCACTGCCACGCTGCGCTCGACGCCTTTGCGTCCGGAACGCACGTGTGCAACGGTGTGCGAGTTATGCGACGGCCCACGTGGCCCTTTAGCCTCGCTCGCCCGAACCCACGGTGGTGGCCGTATTAGCGTTATATACGCACCACCCACACTGGCGCCCAACGTGGTATCAAAAGCTCATTAAGCTTTTGACTGCTCTTAGCGAGACAGTACGCCTTTGCGTTTCCGTCTCGCCGGAACATGTCTGCTACTCGTCAGGGTTGTCCATTGTCGTTGTTGGCAGACGTCGCTCTGCACGAAAACGAGGCCATTGTCTCTGTCTTAGCAACACGATCGTGAACACCCGAACGGTGCACGTGGGCAATGCCGCCAGCCAGCGAGGCCCTAGAGCCACGCTGCGCGTGGGGAGGACCATGCCCTCTCCTCAACGGCAACATTCCACCGGAGCTGCCTTTGCGGCTGCCAGCGGATGCACGTGGGAGCTCAGCGCTCGTGCGCTTGATCCCTACAGGCACGGGAGGCGGGCGGCCTGTGCTGCACCACCACCCGACACCCACGCGAAAGGACGCCTTCCGACCTAACGCAGTGCGGTAGGTGACGCTCGTCGTAACGTATCCTTTGATAACGCGGCGAGCCGAACCCGGCAGTTAGAGGCTGCTCCATCTCGGGAGAGAGACCGCAATGGAGTACGCTGTTTTCGCTGCCATGAATGAGGGCACGTGGCAAGGGAATGCACCGGATCCAGGCTTCCTGTGAGGCAGGGAAATGGTGCGGCGGGTCGTTCGTGAATGTTCGGGCGGCCCATCCTCTGCTTCCCTCGGCGTGCAAGGCAGCCAGTTTGCTGCTGTGCACGCGCCGTTTATTCCGGTCATTATTGCCGGCCGTGAATTTTCGGCGTTGTGGGACACGGGCGCTAGCGCTTTGTTGTCCCGACCTGACCAGACCGGTTGTTGTCCACTGACGCAAGCGATTTGGGATTAGGAGCAGTTCTCCTACAGGAATACGATGGCGTGTTGCAGCCGTTGGCCTTTGCCAGCCGCTCCTTGAGTCCCGCGGAGAAGAATTATTCCGTGACTGAGAGGGAGTGCCTCGCCATCGTGTTTGCACTACGGAAATTCGACGTCTACCTTGATGGGACGGAATTTGTGGTGCAAACGGATCACAGTGCGCTAAGCTGGCTGATGCGGCTCCGCGAGCCTGCGGGCAGGCTGGCGCGCTGGGCTCTCCTGATACAGCATTACGACTTTTCGGTGCAGTATCGGAAGGGGAGCACCAACGTGGTAGCTGACGCGCTATCCCGTGCCCCATTGTCTGCTGGGACCCTTGGTCCCGGTGCGACAGCCGCTATCGGTGCCTTTGCACATGCAAGCGTCGGGGGTGAAACGGCGGCCGTTCCACAGAACGGAGAGAAGGGTGAGTCCGCTTTCGAGCAAACCCTTTCCGCCATGCAGGGAAGCAGCGCGCCGCCAAGCAGGCGAGAGGGCGAGCACTCCGAAGGCCAAGATGCCGAGAGCGAACCCTCGACTCCGATGCGAGCGGCAGCGATCGCTGCGGTCCTGAGTGGGCTCGATACCAGGCTCCCCTTTGGGAGAATGGGAATCGTATTCAGCAGAGAAGAGCTACTGAAGGCCCAGCAAAATGATCCGTTTTGTCTTGTACTGAGCGAAGGTCTCAGGGAGGCGGAGCGTCGGGACGCTGCCGGATATGCAGCGGACGCGGATGGGGGGCCGGAACCAGCGTGTGTCGCTGAGTCCCCCACGGATTCATATTTGCTGGACCATGACGGGCTCCTGCTGAAGTACATAGCCACAGATGACGAGTCCATTGACCCGTTCAAGGTGGTTGTGCCCAAAAGTCTGAGAAGCGCACTTTTGCGTTATTCTCACGACGAACCGTTGGCCGGTCACTTGAGTGGCTCCAAAGTTTTCGCAAAACTGAGCCAAACAGTGACCTGGCCCGGCATGAAGCGCGACATTTTCCGCTATTGCCGGTCCTGCCACGTCTGTCAAACGGTGAAATCGAGGGGTGGCAAGCCGCCCGGCTTGATGAAACCGATTGTCAGTGAGCGTCCGTGGCATATAGCCACCTGCGATCTAATGGGGCCTTTCCCCAGGAGTAAGCAGGGGTTCATCCACCTCATGGTAGTCGTTGATCACTTTTCTAAGTGGGTCGAGTTGTTCCCGCTTCGAAAGGTGACAGCGCGGGCGGTGCTCGAGAGGCTGCAGGAAGTGTTTTGCCGGTTCGGCTTTCCGGAAAGGCTAATCACGGACAACGCCTCGTATTTCACTGCTCGGGTGTTTGGTGACACGTGCCGTTCCCTTGGAATTGTCCACTGCACCACTTCGCCCTACCATCCCCAGTCCAATCTGACAGAGCGAGTCAATCGCACGCTCAAACCAATGTTGGCGGCCTTTGCCGAAAGTCAGAGGGACTGGGCAGACCACTTGAGTGAACTCGCGTTCGCAATCCGGACATCCGAGAATCGCTCGACTGGTTTCTCTCCTGCCTTCCTAAATTTCGGAAGGGAGTTGGCAAATCCGCTGACCAGTGTCATTCGGTGCCGGCTCGAGGATGAGGAGACGCCCGCAGACTGTTCTGCTTACGCGTCAGCGCTTCGGGACAGGCTTTATCGAGCTCTCTGTAGAGCGAGGCGAAGTTTGGCGTCGGCTAGAGCTCAGCAGAAAGCTCAGTACGATCGCAAGCATCGCCACCTTTCATTTAAGGTAGGTGATCTTGTCTTGAGGCGCAACCACGCTCTTAGTGACGCGAGTAAGGGGTTCTCAGCCTCGCTCGCTCCTAAGTGGCTTGGTCCGTACAGAGTAGAGAAACTTTTATCTCCACTCGCGTACGTGCTGAAAGATCCCCAGTCGGGAAAATTCAGCCGTGCCCATATCGCAGACCTGAAAGCCTTTGCGTCGCGGTCGGACGAGCTTGCGCCAGTACCCTCTGGCACCACGCGCAAGCGACAGGGCACACCTGGGGCGTCGGACCGCATTCGGACCGCGCGCCGGTATAACTTGAGGAAGCGGTCACCTGTGTGATTTCGCGTCGGGGGCGGACTCTTTTTCCGCAACCGAAGGCTCACATTTCTCCCTAGCCTCAGTTTCGCGAACTTCCTTGTGAGCCTGTGCTCCAAAGGGGTCGGCTGCTGCCACAACAAAGTGTGAACGGTGCGTGGTCACGTGACGGACGACTCGCCATGCCATTGGCACGAACTGTGCGCGGTCAGGTGACGGCGACTCGCTGTGTCATTGGTGCGGACTGCGCGGGACGTGACTATGCTCGGTGCTATTGGTGCGTGGCTCCTTTCCGTTGGTGGCGAGGAGGGAAGGTACCGGCCACCTCGCCGCCTCGCTGGCTCCCGAGTCCTGAGCGTTCCGCAGTCCTGCCGGGTCTTCGAAGCTTATCTGACGCGACGATGGCACCGCGGAAGATGGCACCGCGGAACAGTGGCTCCGGTGAGCGTCCACCAACTCGCCGACCACAGAAGAAGCCCGGCGGACGGGCGTTGCAAAAACATGGGCCCGTCACCCCGATGCAACGGCGGGAGTCGGAGCGGCGTTCCGTGGCCACGTGGACGCACCAGCAGGGGACCGAGGCGCCCCGTTACTTTTACAGCGATGCGCCTTGGAAGGCGCAGCGGCGGGTACGGCGGGACCTTCCTGTGGATCGGGTGCCGTGGCCGTTCCGTGGCTGCACCGTCACGGAGGTGGACGCGGCGGCACAGGGCGCCCAGCTGCCGGCATCACCAGAGGCGGTGCTGTGCGCGGAGTGTCGCGGCACCGTTTTCCACAGCAGCCATTACGAGGGGCGCCGGCACGCACAGCGGGCAGGGCCAGCCGCCGACGGCGGAGGCCGCGCTGGTGAGGTCACCACGCTGGGCGACGCGGAGCTCGCGGCCTTTTGCCTCCGGCGGCTCCGAGAAAACCCCAGGTTCGCGGCCCTGCTAACAGCATCAGCGGAGCCATCGCCGGCGCCGACCGTGACCGAGGCTGGTGCGCGGGACACCACAGACGCCGTCCGTGCCGACCACGTGCTAGACTGGACCCTTGACCTGTAGATATTTATTTTGTTTATTTCTTTATTTTCATTGTAACTGGTGTTGTATATATTTCACTTGTATTATAAGTTTTCCTTTTTCATTTTTTTTTGTAATTATTATTTGTTTAGTATGGGCAGCAGCTTCTGAGCTAGGGAGGGGGGGGAATTTATGTTTTGCATCGGCGACTACCGGCTGCCTTTGCGGACCGGTAGAGGGCAGATTTAGGGGAGGAGAGTGTGGGGATCGGGGCATTCTGCCCGTCGCCACTGCACGGGCGGTGGCCTCTTCCTCTCCCGCGCCAAACCGGTTCTTCACCGTTCTCTCCACTTTCTCTCCACTCGCGCGCGCGCCCCTCGGCGGATCGCGATGATGGCGCCGCGCGCCGGGGCTAGGAGGGGCGCGGTGAAGAAACGGTCTTAACGGTCTCTCTCTCTGTGGCAATCGAAGGGTAAGCACGCATATCGTTCCTGGTCCGCCGGCTCCTTTGTTTGAGCTCGTTCGGACGGAGTCCGCCGCGGTGCCTGTGCACCAACGGCGAACGCCTACCCTTACGTTGCCTTTCCGTACGCTACGCCGTAGATTGTGCCCGTGTTCGTGCGTGGTCTTACTACGCCGAGGGCACTAATCGAAAGCGCACGCGAACGGAGTTTGCCCATACTCGGACGATCGGGCCCATTGGTCTGCCATCGCACGAGTACGCAGCATAGTCGCAAGGGACCACTTTTCCCTTCGCGGCGTGTCTCCGCGAGCCATTGCCCGTGGTGACGTGCTTGCGGCGCCTTTGAGTGTACTTTGCCCTTGGCGAGGCGAAGCCTTTGCTTCTCCCGCCGCCTGTTCTTACAGGCGGTGCGCAGTGTATGAGTTGTCGCCATTGTGCAATAAAGTGTTGCGGTTTGTCTAAGAGCAGTACTGTGTCACTGCCACGCTGCGCTCGACGCCTTTGCGTCCGGAACGCACGTGTGCAACGGTGTGCGAGTTATGCGACGGCCCACGTGGCCCTTTAGCCTCGCTCGCCCGAACCCACGGTGGTGGCCGTATTAGCGTTATATACGCACCACCCACAAGCGATATTTAAAATTTCGAGTAGGTAAAAAAATATGTAATTGATACTTACTGATACAAAAATACTGGTTGAAAGTACACGTCACTGCCCACAAGATGTGAGACTATTTCGCTCTAGCGGTAAGATATTTTCAAATTCTTCGTGCATGGTTGTTGAGACACGACTCCGTAGTGTTCTTTCAGAGAACATAGGCTGAAGAAACAACTACGAGCACTCACTCAACTACGCATGCAATTTTTTTCTTTTTTTTTGCTTTGGTGTTTTCGGTGACACATTAAGGCCTTTTACAAGAAAGTGAAGTCTTCTGGCGGCGCCAAATTTAGCGATGCTGGATGTAAGCATCGGGGTTATGCATTTCGGGGTTCTCGTTGCATCCTAAACAAGGAGTCTGAGCTTTGCGCAACAGCATCACATCGACTGTGTTGTAGCTGCAGAACGGCGAAGGAAACGCGAGTTACTTCATTCTGCACTCGAGGTAACGGAGAACAACAGCGCACGACACAGCGACGCAAACAGGACAGTAAAAAAAGCAAACGCAAGTCGCTGCTACTGCAGCAGGCGGGAGTGCTGGGGATATTGCTGAGCGCAGCCGCCGAGCGTACAGCCCACGCTACCGCAGCGCCGCCGCATACATACGCGACCCGTCAACACTCTCCGCTTCACTCCGGCGCGTGGAGCATGCCCTCTCCTGAACCCACTACCCATATTCTAGAGCACTGTAGTACCGCTGTATAAACCGCTGCTAGAGTGTACTAGAATATTTTGAGTGGCGCGACCGGAGCGGGCGCGCCGTGCAAACCGGTGTCCCCTCTCGCATGGAAAGCAGCGGTGGCGCTGGCGTGCCTAACCATTGGGCAGCGGGCGCGCGGCGGGCACGGCCAGCGTGGCCCGAGCTGTGGTGCTCATTCTAATTCTTTTTTTTTTTTCGCGTGTGCGTGCGTGCTGTGCCATGCACATTGCAATAAATATTGTATAAACATAGATACGGCAGCACAGTCACGCTGGCCGGCGTTTTCACAGATACATCTAATAAAATAAAATAAAGATCCGTTCGGTGCGCCTTGCAAGCATCTGATGCGCTCGCAGCTTCGTTGCACGAACCCCTCTTGCGGGGCGCGATGGAGGCGTTAATTTTATTGAAAATAAAGCAGTTTTTAATCAGAACTTCCTTATACATGATTGGCGTGCAGGAAAACGTCAGGCAGTGAATTACTTTGTGGGATATATTTAAAAAATCTGGCATAGGTGACGACGGCACATATTTTAGGATGGGTATAACATCGCAAAAACGCAGCCTGCACAAAATAAGAAGAAGAATAAGAAAAATAAACAAGGAAAAGTCGTAAGAGTGGAGGCACGGATGTCCGTCATTCCCGATGTTATACATAAAGATGTGGAGAGCACGGGAAGAGAGCTCGAAATGAGCAACATTAGTTTCAGTCTGCTCTAGCAGGCCAATGTCGAAAACGGCAAGACCTTCTAGGTCTGTTTTATGCTGAGTACAGGGTCCCGTTTGGCTAATACTGAACTGTTACAAGTTACTGCCCGGAATTACCAACTTCCTTATTCTCATCCTGTAAAATTATTGAATACGTCTCACAAATATTTAGCTAGTTCGTTACCGATAGTTATGTTCATATCGCAGTCATATCTTTCGTAAAGATTTCTTGAAAATGACCCAACTTAAATACCTCTGTAATTTCTGTTTTTGTATATTTTTGCTGCCGTAATTGCTCTCGTTATGTCAGGCGAAGTCGACGTCATTTTTTATATTTTAAGAGAGCAGTTTAACTGGTTCAGTGGCGCACCGACGGGGAGGGGGGGTTATGGGGGTTGTAACCCCCCATATGGTGCTAACTGTAACCCCCCTGAGACCGACCTAACCCCCTCCCACTCCGTAACTGCACCTGTGTCCTAGAAGAATGTGGCGCTAATGTCTCAGCAAAACGCCGAAAAAATAATAAAATAATCATCATCATTGATGTTATTATTTTTTGGCATTTTATTTTCTTTTTTACACACGCAACAACTGTGTAATCGCATGCCCGGCCCTTCGTGAAAGATTGAACCCCCCCCCCCCTGGCAGAGATCCTGGGTGCGCTACTGAACTCGTACATGTATAATACTAATTCATAGGGTCTCAACCCGTCTACCTACTTTCTATAGATGCGTTCGCATTGACAGCATTACAGTGATTGTTCTCGTGAGCTACTCGTTACTTCTGAGTACTTTGGACTTGCGTTCGGAATCCGCTGTTATTTTTAATACATATTAACGACATATTGATGGAAGTTATAACTTATTAGGGCACCATTTGAGATCGAATTATTAGCAGACTATTACGTAAAGAAGCTAGAGAGGAAGTTAAGAACCGCGCAGCGGGCGATGGAACGGAAAATGATAGGCGTTACACTAAGGGATGGGAAGACAGCCGAGTGGATCAGAGAACAAACGGGGGTCGCCGACATAATGAACGATATTAAGAAGAAAAAATGGACATGGGCAGGCCACGTGATGAGAAGGCTAGATAACCGATGGACAGTTAGAACGACGGAATGGATACCAAGAGAGGGTAAGCGCAGCCGTGGGCGGCAGAGAGTAAGATGGGTGGACGAAATCAAGAAATTCGCAGGCATCAAATGGAATCAGCTCGCGCAGGACAGGCAAGGATGGCGAGGGTTGGGAGAGGCCTTCGTCCTGCAGTGGACATGAAATTGGCTGATGATGATGATGATGATGTCCATCTTAACGAAATCAACAACTATGAGGAATGGACACATTTCTCCCTGGTGCTCTCATTACGGCATGTAGCTGAATGGAGATAAACCAGTGTTTATAAGGACAACAACAACAACAACAACAACAAAAAAAAGAACACGATACAAGCTCTTCTTTCCTTACGGTTTTCAATCGCAATCGCTCCCTGATATATTTGAATGCAAGTACTTCGTCGCATTACTCACTCTCTCATTTGGAAAGGTCACACTATTCTCACCAGAGCGTCATCAGTCCGTAACCTTGGTTCCATTAGGCAATAACTAAAAGAAACATTTGCAAAATTTAATTTGTCAGAATACATATCGTTTTTCAGACCAGGACCTGGACATGCATGCGCAGTTTGGACTCTTACATAAATCGTAGAACAAAGACCGGAGAAGATTCAAAGCGCAACGTCGTTCGCTACTTATATTCTAAGTAGCAGCGGAACTGACCTTTCAGACCTAATTAAAGAGCACAATGTATGAAGATTTTGAGTGTGCCGTAAAACCCAGACTAATTAAGATGTCTTTCCCTGAGCTGTATGCTTTACCACTGCGGTCGCAGCTGAGGAGACATCACCTTACTAAATCTTTAATCCCTTTTAGTACCAAAACAAGTTCTTCGGAATATCTATTTTTCCCTCGCATCATCTCTGAATGGAATAGTTTATCTCTCACGACTTCGCACAGCACGGACCTAATTTTTTATAGAATACCTTAATTGATCCTTAAAGTTTCTTCACCACACTTGAACGTTAGTACCTAAACGTAACATTGTCACACTACACCCTTTTCATTCTAAGATTTCTGAGCTATATAGGAGTGAGTGTATGGTTTCTTCAGTTTACATATATTTATGGGAAACGAAAGTAACAGTGTGAATAATTATGCTTGGTACAGCATGTTTATATCAGGTACGTCACACCGAAGGGGTGATGTTGACACGCAGCAAAACAATATCTCACTTTTCACAAGTAGGCGATAGGTAGAACCTTCTTTGTGTTTGAGTAAAAATGCCCATACCAAAAATGAGCACCGATATATAGCGTGCAGTAGAACTGGCGGCTGATTTAAAACTATATTTGATGATTGCAACGCTCGCACGCTCGCCGTGTTCATAGGTAATAACATTGCGGTTTGAGCAGAAACCTTGGAAGTAAGCAGGCAAGCAATATGAAAAGACATCGATCGCCTAGTTAAAAGTTGATGAAGCTGCATGTGGCGCATCGCTGCTCAAGTGATCCATTCGCGCTTCATTATAAAACCAAAATAAACCTATCTACACCTGCCAGGCGCTCTCCCGGCGCAAATTAATTGCCATCAGGGTGGTAATGCAGTTCAGGTGTGATGAAACGGTTCGTTTTTACGTTCCTTTCATATAAACTCGCGCCACTCTTGCGAACATTTTTGTGAGCGCGCCGGCAAGCAGACGCCCGCGAGGCGGGCCGGCCGTGCCGGCCGGCCGGAGCAACCAATAGAGAATTTTAGTTGGGTGTCCGCACCCACCGACGTACGCGCTACGCCAGGTCGTGCGGGCACAGGGAAACGTGCACGAAGGAGACAGTTTTAGTCGGCTGGACGCGAAAGTTGACAAGATGGATTGCTGCCGGCCTTCACAGGATCTCCGAGCAAATCGGGGGGCCCTTCCTTGTTGTAACGCGATACCACCGTGCAAACATGCACTCCTTGTCTTGTTAAGCTCCCCCCTCCCTTCAAGTTGCCGCAGCGCCCATTCAGATACCGATACACGGCAGCTGGGCGTCGCAACATTTTTTCTTACAGTCGCCATCTCGCTCCCAGTACCTGAAACTACCTCGCACATATTTTGTGGTCCATGCGCATCATTTACCCTTGCGTGAAATTGTATGTGCACACACGTCTCAAAGGTACACCAAATCATGTTCATGCTTTATAAACTACCATGACAAAATGCTTAATTCGTGCGTAAGTAAGTGCTTCTTTCATTTGTCTTTTCCTATTTCCAAAAGGTGTGCTTGTTTTACATGTGTAAAAAAAAGTAAAATGATGAGATAAAGGCATTTAACTTTATTGTGCACAACACTATCCCGATCATTCTGGTAAGCGATCCTGCAAGCTGAGGAACGCCTCAGCTTGCAACCTCCGTTCCTTTTCTGCATGCTGTAGTTATGTGCGTCCACTCTTTCGGGTCGTGGAAAGGATTTGCATTTCGCACATGATACATAGCCATAGTTTATTGCAGTGTTGAACTGAACTCGCCTAGCTGCAGTGTTGAACTGAACTCGCCTAGAACTGAACTCGCCGCTGGCACTCACGCGACTTTCTCCACAATGAGGCATGTTAACTTCTCTCTGAAAGAGGCAGGAGGAGGATTCCCCGCAGAGAGGAAGAACGGGAGAGCCCCGAAGGTGGGTGAAAAGGAGGAGGCGACAAAAGAAGCGACGATCTCAAGACGCACCCCAGGACACCCCGCAGAGAGATTTATGGCCCATTAGGCCGGGGAGGGAGCCGCTGCGCGCGCAGGAGACGCAGCGCAGCTTTCAAAAACCAGCGTCCGTCCCGCCGGCGGCCGCACGCGATCCAACCCACTGCGCATGCGCACTGTCGCTTTCGCGCACCTCCCGCGTACGTACAGCTCTTGGGGACCTCCAACTAAAATACTCTAATGTCTGACGACTGCAGCGCCGCCGCTGCGTTCCATGCGGAGAGGGCCCCTCTCCGGCCGGCGGTCGCGCCACTCAAAATATTCTAGTACACTCTACCGCTGCGTCGAGTTGGCGCTGGCGTCACTTCCGGTGGGAGAAGTCACGTGCTTTCCGGGCACGGCTTTTGCGGACGCTTTTTGCGGACGGCAGCTGGCGCGCGCTCTCCCAACCTAAAGTCCCTAGATATCGTTTTCGTTTTTAGCCAAGAAACGCTTTCGCGTTCAAACGGGTTCATTTTGGTTCAGTAAACATTCACGCCTGCGTCGCGTCGCGGGCACATGCGCTTTTGTTAAGTTTCTGGCCACTCTCTTCAACTATTATGCTTCGTCAGTGTCCATTTCATGCTTACGTTTACTCTCCATCACGGGAGAGCCAGCATTTTTCGTCGTCATGTCTTTTTAGTCAGTTATGTCGAAGTGCACAAAGTGCATCGGTCCTTACGAGACTTGATTTATGCTCGTAACAAAGCTGTCCGTTTGCGTCTGACGCGCAGTTTATGGTGTACCATGAAGTAGGTTGTGGCCATATTTCCTTACACTATGGTTTCGGCTAAGGTGAACGCATGTCCAATAATAATTATAAAGACAGTGAGGAGACTGCTATCGCTGCGATCGGTGTTGTTCGTCTGTAATTTTGCTACCTATCCGTGAACGACGGCGATAGTACGCGGTTATCGTGCTCTGTGATCGTGTCTTTCCGTGTATTTCTTTCCAGTTTTTCTTAGTTTCTTCCGTCTACCAGCAGACTTGGTGGCAATGAAATTAGAGTAATTCAATTAATTCTTTTTTGTTTTGTAGGGTTTCACGTCCCAAAACCAGCTCTGATTATAAGAGACGCCGTAGTGGAGGTCTCCGGAAATTTCGGCCACCTGAGGTTCTTTAACGTGCACTGAAATCGCACAGTGCACGGGCCTCAACATTTCGCCTCCATCGAAATGCAGGCGCCGCGGCCGGGATTCGATCCCGCGACCCTCGGATCAGCAGCCGAGTACCATAACCACTAGACCACCGTGGCGGGGCTCAATTAATTCTTGCTCTAATGGGTAATATAATGAATTACATTTGTGGGCTAGTAATTTAGTAATGTAATGAATTACTTCAAGCGAATAATTGAGTAAAAATGGTCATTACTTTCCCAATTACATTTGACTAAAAGATTGCATGTCCGCTTCCCTTACGGCATAGAATTGACTAACAAAGACAAATAACAACACAGACAATTGAATCCTAGTGGCAGGCCGACTGATGTTCACAAAATCCGCGCACTATCTGCGCTCGAGGCATAGGATAACGTTGTTGGAAGGTCACGACCCTCGACACTCCAGTCAAAAGGGGTCGACGGTGTGTCCGCACTTTGCTGACTGTCGGACAGGTCAAATGACCGATGATGGTTCGGTTGAGGAAAGACGCTAATTTCTGCAGCCCATGTCGGGGGCACGGCTAAGCGTCCGTGGGGGTAGGGGAAAGGGGCTGAAAGAGATAGAAAGGAGAGGAAAGCCGTAGTGGAGGGCTCCGGGAAATGTGACCACCTGGGATTCTTAACGTGCGCTGACAGCGCAGAGTACACAGGCCTCTAGCTCAGCGGTATGATGCAGAGGTTACAAACGCGTAACGGGTCCTACCGAGAGAGTGGGCTGTTCTTTCAATATACGAATATTGAAAATGTGATATTCCACGAATATTTCAAGACGCTCCAATATTCGCACACGCTGTGGTTGCCGTTCAAGAAAGTCTGGCTCATAGCTGTATATCCGTGGCTGCGAGGAATGTCAGTGATTTTATTATTGTTAATCATGGCATGAACCACAAGCATATCGACTTTATGTTATGATATGAGGCATAGTAGTCTTATTAAGGTACCGCGCCAAATGAACGAAACGCGAGTTAGAGATGTCGGTACCTCCGAGTTCTGGTACCATCAATGGCGGACGGCCACATTCAGCTCCTTGCTAAGGCGGAAGCCTTGATCAAGGCTTCCGCCTTAACAGAGGGCGCCCTCATCGTCACAGAAGCATGAGTACAAGTGATCCTCTGGCGATCCGCCGCCGTGAGGTGTCAGTATTTCCAAGTTTCAGGTGGGCGCCTTTAGAAGTGACACCGGAATTGAAGGGGATTAACAATGGCTTGAAATAACTGTGCGTCATTATTGGGCATGTACGACTCAGTTCCGTGATTATCAGACACAGAACGACCTACTCTCGATTCATTAAAGCGTAAATGTTTGAAACAAATAGTCGACTGTCAGTGATCTCTTAACAGAGTGTGGTTGTCTATCTTTCTCACTGTTGTAGGTGCCCTGTCTATGCCCCGCTGGCCTCAGCAGCTTCAACAGTGCGCAAGTGGTCGCGGAGGCCAGGGTGCCGACCCACAGCAAGTCCAGCAGCCGGGCCAGCAGCCTTCATCCAAGGAAGACCACCACCGTAGCCCATCGGCGGCCAGCGACGCTCACGAGCAGAGCTTCCTCACTACGTGTGTCGGGAGCATAGCAGAGCTGAGTGAGTACACGAACATGAATGAGGTGCGAAGGGAGAGGCTGAATGCTGATCGCAGAAAAGTGGGAGTGTAGTGTTCCATTCCCGCTCAGAATCGGGCGTATCGAACTCCAGTCTCAAAGGAACGTTCAATTATGCTTCGCGATTCGATTGAGGTGGTAATGGAGGTGTGACCACCCTTCTAGAAGGGTTGAAGATCTTGGCATTGTTAGCATTCGGTTGCGTTACGATACTGTATAACGAAAGTTAATGAGTAGTCCCATGCGACTGAAGGATATATCGCAGCGCTGACCTGCGAGTGCGGTTGATTGTAAAAGAAAAAGGGTGAATTGCACTATTTATCGAGGAGTAGTGCCGTAAGAATACTCAGTATAAGCCGCTTCAAAGTTTCTGACAACCTGTGCAGGTAGCTACTTTTTCACAATCAAAGGTAGGCGGACGTCCCCAGTGCATGCTGTCTTCTTTTGTGTCATAGTTATTACCATGCAACCACTTCCTGCAGGCATTTAACGACCTTCCACTGTTCGAACGACACATTTCATCTGAGTTCGTTGGGCTGATATAGAGGTCTTGCAGATACGAGCGGGCCTTTATTCCTGCGCAGGCGAACTCCTGGCAGCGGTGACACAGCTTTACCGCAGCCGAACTGGTTCGCAGCGTCCACCACTCAGCTGGGGCCCAGGAGCCGTCCATGCCCTGTACCATTACATGCGCTGCTCGCAGCTCGAGCACGCTGAACACGGATCGTCCAGGCGATCGGCGGGACCGGAGCTCATTTACGAGAGGTATGGTGCACGATTAACTCTGTGCCTGCGTCAGCTCAATGGTACTCGTCGAACTTCGGAAAAGTTGTCTTGCTGGGCGAGTTGGTATGATGTCATCCTTAAGTAGCGCTGTGCACGTGTGTTCATCTTTGCGTCCGTGTTGTTTGCGCTGCCTTTCAGGATGATACTCGTCGAACCACGTTCAAATATCCCGCGCTCGCGTGAAAATAAATTCATCCTCTCGGCCCTGCTTAGAAAACGGCAGAAATTTAAGTGGCTATAATTAAGCTAACGAGACAGTCATATTGATGAAAATGCGACTAGACGACTAATTAGCTCAGTCGTTGGACGGGCATAAAGCAGTCCATTGTTTTTTCTTTGTTTTTCTTTAACTGAGCGCGAAAGCAAGTGGGAATTAGGCTGAAGCCCGTGTTTTGTTATTGGTACTGCGCATTCTGCCCATCATGTCAATTGAAGAGCGGGGTCATTGTGTTTAGAATGTCAGTGTTAAGTGCACGGAAAAACCGACGAGAGCTTTCAAACGTGCGCACCGAGAACATCGAATGTAAAGAGAGAGAGAGAGAGAGAGTAATGGAAAGGGGAACGAATTACAGTGGCCAAAAAGGCTCTCTACCCTGCACCATGGAAGAAGGGTGAGGTGTTTAAGTGAAAGATGGGTAGAAGGATTGCAGAATAATTTCGCGTGCCGCGTGCACAATGATGATGATGATTGTGGTTCGGTTTGGAAAGGACGTTAATTTCTGCAGCCCATGTAGGGAGCATGGCTATAAGTATCTGTGGGGGTGGGGGAAAGGGAGTGAAAGAGATAGAGAGAAAGGCCCTAGTGGAGGGCTCCGGAAATTTAGACCACCTGGGGTTCTTTTACGAGCACTGACCCTCTGGCATTTTCGCCTCCATCGAAAATGCGACCGCAGCGGCCGGGATCGAACCCGTGTTTTTTGGGTGGCAGCCGAGTACCGTAACCACTACACCACCGCGTTGGACAGGTGCACAATGTGTGAGGAGTCGGTGTGTGTCTTCCAGGCCGTACCAAGTACTGCCACCCCTTGTGGAGTGGGTCCGGGTGGCGCACGCGCACGCAGAGTACCGACGCTCGCCCCTCGTGGACCAAGATGACGTCATGCAGGCAGCGCGCCTGCTGCTTCCCGGAGTCGACTGCCCCGTTCGCGCCATTGGGTGAGCATCGTGCGACAATCTTGCGTGGTGGTGTAACGCGCGTATTGTACTTCTCGTAGAGAATGAATGCGTTATTTTGATGCCCTGATAAATGGGCGCAGAAGTTCGCCGTAATAGCCGAGAGCTTGAAACGGTCTATTCGCTTTTACTGTTTAGAGCCGTTGCCTAGATACTCACTCGAACAGGTTGCCCAGGTTCTTTAGCCGGCTCTTTTGACGTCGAATAATTCGCACCTTTTTGCAACACGGCTGAGAAATTCATCGCGTTTTCTGTCGCGGACAGGCCCAGAAGGCGAGATTTACGACAAGGCTGAATCGATGGTAGTCCGTGAGCATTGCGTCTTTAATTTCGTAATTTTGCTTGTAGCTGTTTGACTTAATCAGTTACGAAATAAATTGCAGCCATGATGTATTAATTGCCGAGAAGTCAAACCCTGTCATAATTGCCGAAAAGCACGCATTTGTTATACAGCTAATGTATTGCACACTTTTCTGCTCTGTGGAATGTTTGTTCATCGAGTTATATACAGCACAGAGCAGGATCGCAACGGTTTACTGCGACAAAACGCCGGAGGTATTGCAGAACTCTGTTGACCGTTTCCGATGCACTTATGTGAGAAAAAAAAATTCGAATGTCATTGCCGCAATTGTCGAAATCCACAATGTTCTTGTGGACCCGAAATTTTCGTCATTTATTCACCTCACGGTTTAGTACCACCAGCACGGTTAACTGCTGTCCTGTGTCATCATCACAGTGAACTTCACGAAGAGCGTCTCCTGCTGCTGCGGCGATCGAGTTCCACGTCGGCGGACGACGTGCAGCAGCAGCCACAGGAGTGGGCGCGCCAACTGCAGACCGAGTTGGCGTTCAGGCTGCTTTCTCTGTGCGGCCAGCAGGGCACTGGCGCGGCTGTTGTGTCTCAGGCGCTGGCGCTGCTGCCAGCGTCAACTCGACTGGACACGCGCGACCAGCGCGGCCTCACGCCTCTCATGCTCGCCTGCGCCAGAGGGGACGAGGTCGCTGCACGAGTGCTCGTTCAAGCAGGAGCCGACATACACGCTGAGGTACTCGCACGACTCGCTCTATCTGGAAGCGTCGAGTTAAAGGGACGCTAGCGGCAAATAAGAGTTTAGCTTGCAGCGATAGAATAATGACTGATGCCGTCTAAAACTTCACTATTACCGGTAGCAGCTATTTAGTAGAGCCGTGCGAATAGAATTCTGGGAGGGGGGAAAGCGAATTCGAATATTATGTCTGAGTGCGAATCGAACCGTTTTCAAATAATGTTCGAATACTCTTTTAGTAATTTCGTGTCAGATTACGCAGGAAATATAATGCTGAACACGGGCAAAAAAAGAAAAAAGAAAGAAAACAAGCTAATTTACTCTATAGAGCTAGTGTACTCCCTCAATGTTCCAAGGAAAATGAACAGTCCAGGAAGCAGAGAACTGTGCAGATGCACGAGTCAACTTCCCCGCACTGCTGAAGTGTTAGCTCCGCCGCAGTACACGTCCTAACTTCGCTGCAGTACATGTGCGTTAACTTCGCCGCAGTGCGCTAGTGTGAACTTCGCCGCAATACACAAGTGTTAAGCGGCAAAGCGTACTATATGCGGGAATGCCCAGTCGCGGCCGTGTGCGCTTTGCATTCACTGGCCGTGGCTCGGTAGAGAAGTGCTAGCTTCGCCGCAGTGCGCTGATGCGAACTTCGCCGCAATACTTTACTGTTATGCGGCAATGCTTAGCACATGCTGGAATGGGCCACATGTGACAGGATATACTGCATTTCCCCCCTTACTTAGAAACTTCGAATAGCTTCCATAATAAATTTTAGCTGCGAATCAAATCGTATAGAAAACGCTGTTGGAAAATCATTGGAAACTTCGAATATCGCACGTCCCTACTCTTTAGTAATCTAGAAATTATGGTAAATGAAATGTAAGGCTAAAGCTTTGGATTCAGTGAGGTGTTATATTACTGCGCCAAGTGACGTAGAAAGTCCTTGGTGTTATTCTGTCACTACAGTGCACGACCGCTCGCCATGAAACGATCTTTGCAGTGCGTTGTAACGTGGAATAGATGGAATAGAGAACTACTTGTAAATAGATTGCCAATTCTTAGAAAAATCTCCTCGGTGTGCCTTATTGATTTCTTACGCAAAGGTCTATACACGTTGGCTTCGTTTCATTTGCAATTGTTCCCTTCCTTTTTTTTTTTACTGGTCTATCCTTTCTTCGTTATTTTTTTTTTTATGGTGACTGCAATTGCTCCTCGGCACTATCCTGTTTGTTGTATCTTAACCGCTATCTATATCTGTTTTTGTTTTCACGTATGTCCCAAGCCATGATTTGTTACATCAAAGTTGTTTATGTCTATCGTGTTTGTTATGACAATCTTACCAGTTCTTATCAGTCTTATCTAGTTTAAGATATGCCATATTTTCGTTTCATGTATTTATCTATATACGAAACTCTATTCTGGATGGCACACAATCTTGTAGACATCTTACTAAGGAGTCAACGTCTTCAAACGGATTATTTAGCGTGTTATACGTTTCAGAGACGTCGGGGAAATGTATGCTTATAAAGGGATGTTGCCCCGCTACGGTGGCCTTGCGGCTATGACACCCTGCTGCTGATCCGAAGGTCGCGAGATCGAACCCTAGATGCCGCGGCTGCTTTTCGATGGAATCGAAATGTTGATGCCTGTTTACCGTTCGATGTCAGTGCATGCTAAAGAATCCCAGGTAGATTTCTCGAAAAAAAAATTAACATTGCACTACAGGTGGAAAAAGAGTGCTTTTGCATGTTACTGATGGTAAAATTTCAAAGCCCTAAAATACTAAAGCAAACACAATAAACGTGTCAATATTTTTGCTATTCCACACCTGTTGTACTATTGGTTCGTGCACAGTGAGTTAAAATTAATGTCGCCCGTGGTGCATTTTTGAAATGTAGCCTAACCATAGTTTTTGAGCAACTGCCTCTGGCTGAGCAAGATTTCTGGAGGGGTCTTTTTTCGCCAGTTTAGCTGAGGCATTAGTGCTAAAAATATTTTTGTCACACCTTCGAAAGGTATTCTCTATGTTAAGGCAAAAAGTGCAATTACTTGAAATATTTATTTCATTACTAAATCGCAAACATGCCGATTAAAATATGGTAATCGCCGATTCATATAAAATATTGCGAGACTATCAAGCCACACCTCAGAAATGCAGTTTTTGCAAAATTTTGCCTTGTTTTATTCCAAATGAGAAAAGGGTGCCCATTTTCAGGCCCGTGTCAATTAATAGTGCCAATAACGTGTTACATTTTAATAATAAAATAAGACTCTGATATATTTATTTCTTGCATTACCTTTTGCATTACCACGTAGGTCAGAGTGTCTCATGGTTATCACTGTGAGTCAGAAAATAGTTGATTATAGATTCGCAGGGCACCTGTATCCGTGTCCACACGCTGAAGTAATAGGAAGAACCCATTTCTGGCCACAATCTGCCTTTACAACTGCTATCTAAAGTGCTTCCTTTGTGCAACAACGATGCGCGAGAATAGGGTGGGGGGTAGGGGGGGTGGCAAAGGTGACTTGACACCACTGCAGTGGATGAACCAGCTGGGTATGTTGACTGGTGCAGTTGCAAAATGGATCCAGAATATTTACCGTTTTTCTTGAAATATTCATATTAGGCATAAAAATTCTTCCTCTCAAGGTAACTGCGAACCTATAGTAAACGAACTTGTTTTTTGTACACAAAGATATTAACTCTGACAATTTGGAAAATCTGGTTATTGGGTTGCTTAGCATGTGTAAAGCATTTAAAAGCCCGTGGTATAGCTATACATACGGCGCTACACTATGAGCTGGAGCTTGCTGGCATACGCCAGAGCCCGAGAACACACTCTCCAGGCTAATCCATCATGGATACACCACGCTCTGGGGTACCCTGCTGTTTTTGTCAGGGTGCCATGCGGATGCCGAGACAGGACGCTGTTGCATGGAGACGGCGATGAAGAATAATCATAAAGTTCCCGCCCAAGACGCAGCTGCCCGCGATCTATCCAACTTGACATGAATGTGCTTGTGAAAAACGCCCAGTGCCGTGCGTTCTTTACCATATGATATGGGAGTGCATGCACAACATTACACAGCCTCTGATCCACCAACCACCGACTCCAGAGCAATGGGAGGTCCTACTGACCAGCTCAAGCCCTGAGGACGAGCTTCTCTGGCGGACAGAGCACGACAGGCAATGAGGGACCACGGCGCCCTGGATTGAG
Source organism: Hyalomma asiaticum (assembly GCA_013339685.2). Classification (NCBI taxonomy): domain Eukaryota; kingdom Metazoa; phylum Arthropoda; class Arachnida; order Ixodida; family Ixodidae; genus Hyalomma; species Hyalomma asiaticum. Next base: position 88,200,865 of record CM023483.1, on the reverse strand, counting down.
GAGGCCGTCGACCTTGAACGACCATCTTTACCTGTGTTTAAAGTTTATTTGTCACTCTCTTCATATACTGAAGTTTTACAACGAGTCATTTGTCCAGTGCATTTTTATTGCATTCGTTCCACAGCTCCCGTTATTTCGGTATTGTGATCATTATTTTTCCCATTTCCAGGCACCTCTTTGCACGCCTCAATGTCCACTAGCCATTCCGGAAGTGCAAGGCTGGACAGCGCTTACATTCGCTACCACACAAGGAATGGCGTCTACTGTCAGAGTAAGTGAACTACTAATCAGTTTCGTTACAAAGGGACCTTTTGACTCTGGTTTCTTGTAAATGGCAACATTCTGTTACAATCACTGTGCAACTTGTGAAGCAGTTACAGGACTTGTGCAAATTTCTACCACCAGATGCTTCTGGAAAAAGGCGCCAACGTGGAAGGGAGCTCAGCGCCGAATGAGGAAAAGGTCACGGAAACACCGCTTCAGTTGGCTGTCGCATTCAGTAAGCTCAACTTTTCCACTTATGTGCTCAAAAGACTTGCCGCTGTGGTTGCTGCGAGTTGTGTGGAATCAGCGACAATTGCTTGAATGTCGGCCTACTAATAGACACGTATGTATCACTTTTTAAGTCTGCTGATAGGATATCTGCACGCTAAAAAAAGACGTCTAAACAAGTCCGGAGTTCTTGGTCGCTGCGCTTAGGGTCAATGTCATTTGCCAGCCGTTCAATCTACAGGCAATAATATCAGCAGCCGCAACCTTTTATCGATGTTAAAGGCTCAGGGCATTCACCCCAAAGGTAAGGGTGCTTCTTATATTCCTAGCATAATGGTAGTTTTTGTAGTGAAGTTTGGTTGACTACAATAATGTGGTGCAATGAAAGATGCACAGAGCACCACGGTAAGCGTATTTGTCGGCCAAATGTCATTTCATTTAGACATTTCATCGACTACCAACAGGCCTAATAAGTGTCAGTTTGGTGGGGCTGCTTGTGAAGCAGCTTTGCTGGACATCTTGGGAAATGAAGGCTGGAATCTTTTGTCATCTTTGTTATCGAAACCCGCCTCGCGCAGGCCACCTGGAGCTGATCAGCGTGCTCCTGTCGTATGGAGCGAAGCCGTTCTGCTGCTACACCAGTTCCTGGATGCGCAAAGCTACGGCGGTGCGCATCCACGTGGCTGCTACGGTGCGGCGGCAGTAGCGGCAGCCCACGGGCGCCGTAGCGCGCTGCGGAGGCTCCTCGCCCACCGTGCGCTGCCGGAGGCTGATGATCAAGGAGACGTACTTTCTTTGCACGAGATTCTGGCTGAAGGCGCTGGGACCACGGACCGGAGAACAACCAGAAGCAACAAGGTTTGTGTAGGCCTAGCTTCTCCAGGTCCTTGATCTAAGACACTGTGTTTCGTCAACGCACTTTACTGCATCTTGTGAGTGTGGTGAAGTGCACAGGTAATAGCTATAAAGAGTGAATAGTTTTAACTGATCATCACTTACGGTTTCTACATCTCGCATTTCACGCGCTGAGGCACTGCACTGAACTTCATAGTGCTCTCAAAAATCTGCACTGCTGGCTCGTCTGCAGAAGGACAAAGAATCCAATGAGAACGCACGAAACTACAATTTCTGAGCTGTAGCTTCAATGTTATGATGTAGTACGAGGCACTGAACCATTAATCCGGGAAGGCGGTGGTAGCTAGGTCGTGGGGGCCACTGGTGCATAGGGCCTTCCCGCCATCTCAGTCAGCAGTCCTTCCTGCCTTTTTTTTTTTATTACTCTTTTGATGTTTTAATGATCGTCGCCACTGACAGACCATTATGTTATTTTTTCTATTTGGCCTCGAAGTACTGCGAGGACAGCATGCTCCCTTCCACCATGAGCATGAGCTGGGTGTGCGCATGAGCTTATATTTCGCTGATCGGCTATGAGGAAACTTTGTACGGACGCAACAGCTGTTACAGTGGAGCTGACTCTGAATATCCATAAATGTTCAGTTAAGATCTTGTATTCGCTGCTTAAGCATTCCATACGGCCGTTCCAATAATTCCGTATGCTTCCGTAAAATTCGTATGAAAATATGGCAAATATATGTTGCATATAGAATCAATATTCACATTGTACAGGAACATGGAGTTATTGGAATATGGAATGGAACGTTTCGGTAGTGTTGCTTGTTCAAATAATTACCCTTTAGTGCTAACCATGCTTATTACTATTTGTTTCATGTTTGCTTTCTATTCTATTGCCAGATATCAAGTCCGGATGAAGGGCTTGAAGGAGGTGGCCAGCAAGTCCAGCAGCGGAAAGCAGGCCAGCCACTGAGTAAAGCGCACGTGAAAGCTTTGCAGGAAGCCATGTACCAGAGTGCAGAGAATGGATACCTTGAGGTCACTTTGGATCTTCGGAGCATAGGTACACACAGGCCCCAATTCCCATTCTTCTGTTTACACCTTTAGAAGCAATGCAACTTTTACTGGGCTTCTATAGTGCTAAACTGAATGCTTTAAAGATACACCAAATAGAAAAACATATTTTTTGCATATTATTAAATGAACTTCTCACATTACCATGAGAACCACTCTTGCCGTGAAATGATGATTGGTAAGCGAGAAAACTCCCAAAGCGAAAATACCAGTGGTGACATCACCTTATACATCTTGCACCAACTCACTGCGATGTCGTAGACTATGAAGGTGTCTACCCTATATAATTCTTCATTGACAACAATGAAGCGCAATATCCTCTAAGGATGCAAAAAGTCAATGTGCCAAGTTTCAGGGAAGTTTATAACGCCACTGTAAAGAGAACACCATAAAATTCTGAAATCCTTGAAGTCGCGCTGGCATTTTTCACATATTGGTGCGAAATTACTGCTGAAACTTTAAAGAGGAACAATCTGCTAGTTAAGCCTAATAAATTATCTCGAGTTAGTAATTTCACTATAATAGGTTTATTATTAATATGGAAGTTTAAAGTGTCGTTTTTAAATTTCCCATTGATATCTCTGCATATGGATGTGACGGCATAGACAACAGAGTGTTTGTATTTTAGCACATTGGCTCAGGCCAACTTTGTAAAACATGATAGGTCAAGTACCTGGCCCTTTCAAAGGAGAATACATGGCACTTTTAAAGATATAATAACTGTGTAGGCTGTGGCGCATACCATATCAATGAAGTAAGGGCAAGATGGCGTGAGAACATGATGGTGGCGTCGTCACCTGCATTATTTATTGCATGTTTTCTCGAGACGCTTTTGGCATTGTGAAATGGTAATGAACTATTATGAAAATACCTTTTATATAATAACGTTAAGAAGCTCATGCTGCAGGAAGTTCGGTGTCCATGGCGGAAAAAACCAGCAACGCCACATGTATAGTGGAGGCGTTGACCCCTGTAGGTTACTTGCATAAACGTCATCCAGATAGAGCCCACCTAGAGATATATGGAGTATTATAGAGGGAGGCACTGGTGTTAATGAAGGTTTTCTGTGCGTTTTAACACAATTGCATTGTGATGCAAGTGGAGACCGATAACGTTGTCGCATTCCACTGTTAAAGGCGAAGCTTAAGCATCCTCTCATTTTCTTCATATTAGTTTCCCGTTAACTTTCGTCTTTTTTGTTCTGTTAAAATGTGACGTTAGACCCCATAAATTTTTATTATCTTCTTTAAGTGAACTTTTGATGGAAAAATTAACCACAGCAGCTTTCTAGACTTAACTTATCTAAACCGATTATTGCACATAACTGCCTCTTTAAGCTCCTCAAACTGTCAGCCCTTATGCATGTGTGACAGTGATTGCAGAAGTCGGGAGTGTCAAATAAGCCACCAAAATTTTACTTCTGCTATGATCTTTGAAACTTAAACTGCTCCTGACCATTGTGATTCATCATATCGCTAGTATCTGGTCGAAAGCCTGTGAGCTGGCAAAACTTGCGTCAGCCATGAAGAGATCAAGGGTCGTCAAGCGAAATGTGCATTGGTTTAATAATACCAAGGATTTGTGTAATATTACCTCCTAAAATCACATTTCATAGGCTCAGCATGTCCCTTTTCTTTAGCCATATACTATATACGGGTATTAGCGATGTGATGAATACATTGACCTTTTGATCTATAGCCAAAGCTTTGCACTACAAATTAGCTTTGTTTTTTTTGTTCATCATTTACAACAGGTGTTCCCTGGACGCTACACTGCTGGATGCAGACGTTGACTATGGCACATGAACAGCAACTTGAGAGTACTATTGATGAGCTGCTGCAAGATTTCTTGCATGTATGGCCAGAAGATTGCAGCACGCAGTTTGTGGAAGACTGCCTGCCCCTGCTGTTCTCCATCTTTAGGCATAGCAAGGTTCGTAGTCATACTGTTCGTTACGCGAATCGCGCAGTTGTGCATGAATATGCTCAGAAGTTTAAAAAGGAGCTTGTTGTCAAAACAAACAAAATGTGTAGCTTTGACATTTTTAACCAACTTGCTAACATATGTGATGCTAACTCTGGTAATTCTTCATGGTTAGTCATATGAAAGTGCTGCAGTTTCTGTAATACGGGTGCTTATTTCTTTTAAACAATGAATGTATCGGCAGTCTAGTATGATTTCTGCCATCACCGCGATGCTCCTTATTAGGGGACCTGCAACCTTTTTGCAAATAATCTTCTAATTACATCACTTTAAAGGGCCCCTGCAACACTTTTTGAACATGGAAAACAGTGCCAATCAGTGGTGATGACTTCTGTGAGCAAGTGAACAAAATATTACTTATGTAGCATTGCACGCACCAGGGAATGGGCAATTCTGTTTAAAATAAAGCTGAAAACCGCCTGCTCTCCTTTGACATCACAGATGACATCACAAGGGGGCTAAGAAAGGAACAGAAAACTGTGTCAGCACGCGTTGCGACTTTAAACTGCAGTGATGACACGTGCGGCACCAGACTCACTGCTGGGATGAAGCGCTGCTCAGCGGCATCCACTTTAACTGCGTCCGCCAATCAGCCGATGGTAGCTCTTCAGCTGTCTGCGTACTTTGTGCCCACCCAGTGTCATGATCCATTAAAAGAGGAGCGAGCACTTTGGAGATGTATTTTGAAACCAAATTGCCAATTCCCTTCGGCGTTCACAGGAACCTACACAACTTATTGGCAGCATTTTCTTGCTACGTTCAAAAACTATAGCAGCGCCCCTTTAAGTTGAGTCACCGCACGAAGCGGTCGTCCCCCTTGTTGCCGATGCCTTTCGTATGACCCCTGCATCGTAACAGCTAGTGCCACGCCTTTCGGGCGAGGCTGGAATTTGTTTAGCTCGAGCTGCTTTTCAATAACTCGATTATCTTTGGAGTTATATGCATTAACATTACCTGTCTTCCTCTTCAGAATGAAGGCACCACCCTGCTTTTAGCAGATATCTTCTCTGTATGCTATGGGGAAGAGAGCATCAAGGAAATTCGGGACGTCTCACTCTCTGGTGGTGCAAGGATAGGTAAGCTACATAAGTTTTCCCTTGACCCAGAACTCTTCCGATTCTCTTTGTAACAGTCATGAGACGTGCTCACTTGCATACTTCGTGCTGGCTACAGTCATTGGTAAACAGTAACAAACATTATTTGTTCGTGTGTGTAAGCTATAGTAGTCACGTGGCCACAACGTCGCGCATGTTGCCAGGGTTTAGCGTGCCAGTTGTTGAGGAGGGCACTCTAACAAAAGGCCAAAGTTCCCGACAGAATTCCGTCACAGACACTTGTTCGTAGTTCAGTGACATCGTGGTGCAGATGAATAGAAGTGAGCACTCTTTTGCTGCGCTTGCATTGCAATGAATACAAATGTCCTCGCCGTAGTAAATTTAGTGCGCAGCTTCGATTGCATACCTGACTGCAACTGGCAGATAGATTCATGCCTCTGTGACCGGAAACATGGACACACGGTGAAGGGGGTTCGCTCTTTGCACGGCTGATTCTGAAGCCTATCTTCGGCTCCAGCAGTACACAGTTGTTCCGTGCACATGTATGTTCCCTTGCCGTAGCATGATGATCACAGCTACGACAGGTTCGTGCAAATAAGGCAACTGGACAAGCGAAGCAAGTAACACTTTATTGCTGCACAAGCAATATCGCGGACACCGTGCGTCATAGAGGGATAGTCTGCTCTATACATAAAACTAGTATCACAAAGGCATAGGCTTACTCATTGGCTGATCGGGTCTCGCAGGTCAGGAAGGTTGACAAGTCCACTGCTGGCACAAGAGAGAGTGGGCCCACTGACCAGTGGTCCTTTTATACCTTCCGTCTCATTGTTCTGCAATGGGAGGGAGTTTTCCCTCCCATCGCAGAACCCATCACATGTGGGGGAGCACGTGCACCCATTTCGTTCTCTTAACGCTGGCACTCGCGCCAGCGTTAAGCGAATGAAATGGGTGCACGTGCTCCCCCACAATGGAAACATTTGTAGTATACTCCTAGGGAAGGAAAGGAAAACTAGAGGATGCGGGCTTCATATTTGGCAATGATGACCGCGTTTTGATCGGGGCAAAATGCAAGAACACCATGAATGTAGATCTGGGTGGGTGTTAAAGAACGCTAAGCGTTCTTTAACACTTAGCGTTGTGCACCTCGCACCTCGCAAGAGTTGTGCTTAGAGTTGTGCACCTCACAATGATGCTGTTGTTCCGGCACAGATCCCCACTGCCTTTGTGATTCACCCGACGTGGCCGGCCATGCATAAAAGTAACTCCGAACACTAATATCACCTGTTGAGATTGTTATAATTGTGGGTTGGATTTAAAGAAAGGACACTATTTTCTCCAGCCTATGTCGGGAGTATGGCTCAGCGTCAGTGCGAGTAAGGGAAAGGGAATGAAATAGAAAGAAGAGGAATGCCGTAGTGAAGGGCGCTCCGGAAATTTTTACCAGCTGCGGTTCTTTAACATGCACTGGCAGCGAGCAGCACACGGGCCTCTGGCATTTTCGCCTCCATCGAAAATGCAACTGCTGCAGCCGGGATCGAACCCGCGTTTTCTCGGGTTGGCAGCTGAGCACCGTAACCACCAGGCTACCGCAGTGGACAGGCAAACTGTGTGTATGTGTGGAATATGCGGTCCGCCGCAGTAGTGTAGTGGTTATGATGCTTGGCAGCCACCCAAAAAACACGGGTTCAATCCCGGCCACAGCAGTCGCAAATTTAATGGAGGCGGCAATGCCAGAGGCCCGTCTACTGTGCATTGCCAGTGCACGTTAAAGAACCCCGGGTGGTCAAACTTTCCAGAGCCCTCCGCTACGGTTTTTCTCTTCTTTCGATCTTTTTCAGTCCCTCTCCCCTACCTGCACGCACGCTTAGCCATGCTACCTACATGGGCTGCAGAAATTAGCACGTCTTTTCTATAATCAAACCGCAATCATCATCGTCATCATCATCCCGACATGAGCTGCAGAAAGTAGCGCCTTTTCCTTAACTGAACAACGATCATCGTCATCATAAGCAGGCAAAGGGCTACCATCGAGTTGTAATCGTCACACTGTCTGCCCTCGCGTGCACACGCAGGCACGCCGGACGTTTTTTTCACATTTCTTGGGATGCAATACACACTCACAGGGCGATCTATTGAATTTTTGGTTTTACGTCACGTCGTCTTCCTGCCTAACTCCTCCGATGGTCAACCTGCTTCCAGCTCCAAGCAGACGCTGTTGAAAGTTCACAGCCTCCATCACCCCACCTTATACAAAATAAACACGTGCATTGAAGTTCCAGCCATGTGTTCAAAACAATCAGCGTGTTTTATTCGTTCAAGAGTACCAGAACATTAGTGTTTGCAGCAAACACAGTGTTTACCCCTATTCTTGCACAACTTGAGACATTTGTGTAATCTAAAGAAAGAAACAGTTATGTTTTCTTGTTCGTTTTCTCCTTGATGTGGACTGAAGTCCCGTCAAGAAGATGATCGACGTCGATGAAGCAGGAGGCAGGTTGGAGGTAATGAACTTGAAGGTATATTGTAGCAAAATATTTACAGTCATATGTACATCTTGCCGAAGCACACTGATGATAACATAGACATCAACAGCGTCTTACTCTTCTACTTAACTTTTCTTAAGTTAGAGCCTAGAACACTGTTACTACATACGACGAACCTAGTCTCACTGTTCGACCACCGAGTGGTTACGGCCCAGACAAAAGTTGCATCGTACGGAGTCTTACTGATCGATCAGTTAAGTGATTACAGCCTAGACTGAAGGGAAACGAATCCCGTCCAGTCTTTAGTACCTTGCGGTAACAAAGAAAAAGGGGAGGTGGCCACTGCTGGTCCGCCTCAACCTTCTGTCATCCAATCTGTTTATCCTCAGATTAAGCCACTCCCTAGTGGGCTGTCCCTAATCCCGACAGCAGCGTCTTTGCAGTTTAAACAGGCATTTTGGCATTCTTTCCCATCATGGCTCTCCCTCTCCTTATCCCACGCTCTCAGATATTCTCACAATCGAAATATCGGTATCGTAGCAGCCCTGCGGCATTCGGGCCATCTCCCACGCTCATCCAGTCGAACCCTGTCGTTCCAGGAAACACAGCGTGTCTTCGCCTTTCCCGCAGTTCGGATCGTGCACTGGCTGCGACTCAACCCCTTGTTCCAGTCGGCGCGCCGAGAGCGCATGCCGGTCGTTAAAGAATTGGTTCGGCCAGGCGCATTGTCGCTTCGAGCGACGGCGCACTTCTCATGCATTGTCCTCCTACGCGTCCGAGCTGCTCTTCCCCGAAACGGCCACTGAGAGGACAGTAGTACGGTCGCGCAGCCGCGACCCCCCCGAGCGACGTTCAGCGAAAGGGAAGGGTCTCGTACCAGGAACCCCTGGGGGCCAGCGTGGGAGACCAGCCGCTCAATGGGAGCAGTTTGCTTTCCATTGATAATTGCTGTCCAAGACCATGCAGAGAGAGAGCCGAGAAAGAAGCTTTGTATAGCCTACGGTGCTACGCCGTCTCTTCTGCACGATCGCCTTATGAGCGGCAACATAACACGTCCCCCCTTAAGAGTACGCTGGGCTGTTCTACGCTCAGTGGTACGATAAATCACTGCCGCGATTAGGTCACTGGACTTTCTAAGCATACAACAGCATACACAAACATCAAACACAATTGCGAGACAACACGACAGGAGAATACAAGAAACGAAAACAAATACATGCTAAACGATCAAGCACACCATTGCTGCTTCAAGCAGTAAGATCACTAGTGTCTGTTTCTTGGATTGTCAATCACACAGTCCACAATATACAGCAGCGAGTGGGCAGGAACATTCACGTTCCCCCCTCAGTTGGCATGGCACTGTTATTCTGATTGCTTCCACAAACTATTCTGGAGCCTCGATAATGCATCCGCATTCCCGTTACATATACCCTTCCGATGTTGTACCGAGACATGATATCGCTGTAAAGCCAGCGCCCATCTTGCCAATTTCGCCCCGTGCGGAGTAGAAGTTGTAAGGTACGACAGCGGATTGTGGTCGGAAACGACGTTTACTATGGCACCGAAAAGCCAGTAGTCAAACTTCTTTAAGGCCCATATTATTGCGAACGCTTCCCTCTCAATTGTCGACCAACGCATCTGGGTCGGTGAGAAGCGGTGGCTTGCAAAGGCGATAGGCCTCTCTTCTCCCTCAGCTGACATTTGCGCCAAACATGCTCCCGCCGCCGTAGCTGAGGCGTCTGTGAAAAGCCAGTAGGGCTGAGATGGCTCTGGGGTGTTTAGCGCCACGACCTCGCACAAAGATTGTTTGAGCATCTCAAATGCTGCCTGAGCTTCCTCCGGCCAGGGTATCTTATTAGGTACCGCTTTCTTTGTTAACAGCGTGAGCGGGCTCGTCACCTCTGCATATCCTCGGACGTACTCGCGATAGTAACCGCACAGTCCTAACAGGCTGCGTAGTTCCCTTTTGGTGCGCGGTGGTACCAGGTTCTTAATCGCTGCTATTTTTTCAGGGTCTGGTGCGTGTGTCCCTGAACCGACAATATGCCCCAGGTAATGTATATGGGATCGCGCAATCTGACACTTCTCCGGACTGGCTTTCAGTCCCGCCTTCTCTAAGACCTTAAGAATAATGTCGAGATGCTTTAAGTGCTCCTCCCAAGTGCTAGAAAAAATAGCAATATCATCAAGGTATGCCGTGGCATACATTTGATGTTGCGACAAGAGTTTATTCACCATTCTTTGAAAGGTTGCCGCGGAATTTTTTAGCCCGAAAGGCATCACTTTCCATGCGTACTGACCCTCGTGCGTTACAAACGCGGTGAATTTCTGACTCTTCTCTTCCATCGGTACCTGCCAGTACCCGCGCCTAAGGTCCACTACCGTAATGAACTGCGCTCTGCCTACTCGGAAAATCAATTCCTGAGGATTCATCATAGGGAACGCATCCACTTTGGTGACGGCATTTAACGCCCTGTAGTCCACACACATGCGGATAGTCCCATCCTTTTTTCCGACGCATACTACCGGGTGTGCAAACTCACTCTCCGTGGGGTAGATCAACTTCCAAGTCAAAAGTTCGTCAACTTGCCGGCTGACTTCCTTCTTTAATAGTTCCGGCACCCGATAAGGAAACACCTTTTTTGGCTGGTGGCCCGGTTCTATTTCTATCCTATGTTCGTCTACCTTCGCTATACCCGGGGTGCCGTCAAAGAGTGTGCAATGTCTTTGGAACACCGCCTGTATTTCCGCCTGCGCGTCAGCATCAAGGTGAGCAACCTTCTCGCTCGTTAGCACTAGCTCTTCCCGCTTTATAGTGGTTGGTTGTGGAGCATATTCCACCTCCCCAAAATCATGGTCCTCATCGAAGACTACCCCAATATGACTGACCCTTGTATAGTAAGGTCGAATGTTGTTGGCGTGGACACTTTTCACCTTTCCCTCAGATGTTTCAACGCGGTAAGAGTGTTCGCGCTCACGTCCAACCACTGTGAATGGGCCTAGCCATTTAGGTGACATCTTACAATTCCGATCATTGTCGAAAACCACAACCTGGTCGCCAACGTTAAAAGCTTTGAGCCTGGTGCTGCGATTATAGGCACTGGTGTAACTCTCCTGATGAGTTGCACTAGTTAGCTCAGCAATATTAGCGGCCGTCTCGAGCTGCTCCTTAAGTTGCTGTAAATACTTAGCGGGGCTTTCTCTCTGGCCTAATGATGCCTCCCTTTCTTCATCAATTTGCGCATCTTCGCCGGAAACGTCTTTCTTGTCCAACGTAAGATTGCATGCCACGACCTTTGGTTTCTCTACTGCTTGTTCTGCCTCGGGAGCAGGCTCGGCCGGTGCTCGACAGGGTGCCAGAGGGCTGCTGGCCTTCGACAAAAGTTTCCAATCTTCCTCGGTCAACAAACAATCTGTGCCCTCGACGAGCTCATCAGTTAACGCGCAGAGTAGGTCGACGCTCTGAGGCTCCGTAACCTCTCGCGGGCTATTTAATTTGACCGGCAACGTAGCTAGCCTTGCCTCGATTGTTTTACCAAAAGCAGACACCAATCTCACCTTGCCAGACGGCTCTACTAAACTTCTCGGAAGCAGACTCTCCCGAAAGACAGTTATTTCACTCCCTGTATCCAAAATTGCATCTGCGGATATACCTGCACATGATACGGGAATTAACTGCAGTTTATTTGTGCCTTCACCCTCGTGTTTTAGAGACTTCACCTTTGCGCTAAGTACTCCATCAGGTATTTCAGTTTCCGTCTCGTGGGATAACGTTACCTTTTGGACCTTCCGCTTTGGCTCGGTAGCCTTCTTCGGGTTGCTCTCCTTATCACTAGACTTCGGGCACTCTTTAGCGAAATGGCCTGAGCCGTGACATAAGTGGCACTTCAGAGCCCCTTTCTCTACTCGTGTCGCCGGCTTCTGCCCCATTTCTACAGTTGGTTGCTTTGAAGCACGCCCTTTTCCTTTCGCTTGTTCGAAAGTTTGCAGCACTTTAGCGATCTCAGTTGGCCTAAGCCATCCCTCGCCTTCTCTTAGTCTCACATACTCAAGACCCTCCGTGCTAAGGCCCGATTTTATGCGGTCAGCAACCATGAGTTCTGCCATCACTTCTACCGTGTCGGCCTCCCTCACTTGGAGGTAGTAGGAGAAATAAGTTTTCACGCGGGACGCGAACTGCGCCCACGTCTCTTCCTTCCGCTTTACCGCTGTTTCGAACCTCTGCAGATACTCTGCCGGAGAAAGCTTCAGTTCCGTCAGTACTGCTGCTTTAACTGCCTCGTAATCTGCACTCTCTTCAGAGTTGAGGTTACGCAGTAAGTAACGAACTCGTTCAGTTAGTGCTGGTATAACCAAATGCACGCGACTCTCATACGGTACTTGGTAAGTAGCAAATAGTTTTTCTACTTCCTCAAACCATAATGGCACATCCGCGTCACTCGGCAGGCGGAACCCTTTCAGCACTTTTGCACATTGCTGGACAGAATCGAAACACCGTCGCCCCCGATCGCCCGTCTCCGACCCAGAGTTGGACAACGTGCCATTGAGACGTTCCGCGTTCATTCTGGTTTGCAATAGCTTTTCATACTCAATCTGGAGATTGAGCTTTTGAATTTCAAGTTCGAGCGTTCTCGTTTCACTTGAATTCGGCAAAACCTGAGATGCCTGCTGCATCGATTCTTGCCTCTGAGTAGGCACTCTCGCCTCATTTGACTGATCAGAATTTAGAATACCATGATTTGATGGCTCTCGACTCCGATCCATTGCTACCGCACTCGCACCTTCATCTCCATTAGACTCCATTGTTTCAGCACCCCCGCGTGTTCTCACCATGTGCTCTACACATAAACTGCCATGCCAACTAGAGAAAAACGCAAGAAATCCTGCTCACCCTTTGCTGTATGCACTGTCGTTCCTGGATCTCTTCCACGGTGCCGGAGTTGGCTGCTGTGGGATCGTCTCGACGTTGCCGCTGGTGGCTGACGGATGCCTTGCCCCTCGGTCTCCTCGGCACTGGTCCAGTGTATGGTGCTGTAGAGCTCGCCGATCCCTGTCCGACTGCGCCAGTTATGTTTTCTTGTTCGTTTTCTCCTTGATGTGGACTGAAGTCCCGTCAAGAAGATGATCGACGTCGATGAAGCAGGAGGCAGGTTGGAGGTAATGAACTTGAAGGTATATTGTAGCAAAATATTTACAGTCATATGTACCTCTTGCCGAAGCACACTGATGATAACATAGACATCAACAGCGTCTTACTCTTCTACTTAACTTTTCTTAAGTTAGAGCCTAGAACACTGTTACTACATACGACGAACCTAGTCTCACTGTTCGACCACCGAGTGGTTACGGCCCAGACAAAAGTTGCATCGTACGGAGTCTTACTGATCGATCAGTTAAGTGATTACAGCCTAGACTGAAGGGAAACGAATCCCGTCCAGTCTTTAGTACCTTGCGGTAACAAAGAAAAAGGGGAGGTGGCCACTGCTGGTCCGCCTCAACCTTCTGTCATCCAATCTGTTTATCCTCAGATTAAGCCACTCCCTAGTGGGCTGTCCCTAATCCCGACAGCAGCGTCTTTGCAGTTTAAACAGGCATTTTGGCATTCTTTCCCATCATGGCTCTCCCTCTCCTTATCCCACGCTCTCAGATATTCTCACAATCGAAATATTGGTATCGTAGCAGCCCTGCGGCATTCGGGCCATCTCCCACGCTCATCCAGTCGAACCCTGTCGTTCCAGGAAACACAGCGTGTCTTCGCCTTTCCCGCAGTTCGGATCGTGCACTGGCTGCGACTCAACCCCTTGTTCCAGTCGGCGCGCCGAGAGCGCATGCCGGTCGTTAAAGAATTGGTTCGGCCAGGCGCATTGTCGCTTCGAGCGACGGCGCACTTCTCATGCATTGTCCTCCTACGCGTCCGAGCTGCTCTTCCCCGAAACGGCCACTGAGAGGACAGTAGTACGGTCGCGCAGCCGCGACCCCCCCGAGCGACGTTCAGCGAAAGGGAAGGGTCTCGTACCAGGAACCCCTGGGGGCCAGCGTGGGAGACCAGCCGCTCAATGGGAGCAGTTTGCTTTCCATTGATAATTGCTGTCCAAGACCATGCAGAGAGAGAGCCGAGAAAGAAGCTTTGTATAGCCTACGGTGCTACGCCGTCTCTTCTGCACGATCGCCTTATGAGCGGCAACATAACAGAAACCATGGAATTTTTTGTGGATACATTTTGTAAATATGTACATTTCATATGTTCTGGCTATTTTCACAGCCTCCTGCAAGGGATTGTTCGCCTGTATATGTAGTTTCCCAAAGCAAATTGTCATTGATGTTGGCCATGGCCTGATATCCTCCATGTTCATTAGTTTGTAACTCTCACGTAAAAGTTTCACGTTGAGGCTAAATACAAGTGCAGTGGTTGCCCTTACGATAATGTGATCCGGCTGCTTGGAGAGACGCGGGTGTGGGGCTGAGATTTTTCAGTAAGTGCTGCTATTTTCCACAGTACTTCCACAAGACTTGATGGCCTAGTCAGATTTGCTGGATCCTCATAAACACTGGAAATACTGAAAGTGGTGTTGGCCCGTCTTTTGCTTTCAAAGCTTGTATTTCTTAATATTCTTAATTGAAAGCAGCCCTTTTAAAATGGTGGTTACTAAAGAGACACTTCCGACTCGATTTCTCCCTCCTGCAGACCCCAAGTATGTCAACAATCCTGAGATGTCAGATGTGCAGTTCCGTGTGGAAGGACGGGCCTTCTATGCACACAAGATCATCCTGGTAAATGCATCACCTCGATTCAAGGCCATGCTCTCTTCAAAATCGGCGGAGGGCAGTACACCTGTTGTCCAGATCAATGATATAAGATATGACATCTTCCAGGTATGTTGTCAGTCTCATTCCAGCATTGTGCTTTCTAGTAGCGCAGTAGCGCAACTACAGTAGCACAGCTGCTGCAGTTTTCTTTTTATGCAGTCGCTGTAAGCCGAATGTGCACGTAGTTTTGGTGCAGCGTCTTCGTAAATGGTGTCAAAGGTGTTCAGTTTCTTCCACCTCACTTTGGACTTAAGTTTTCTGAGACAAGACCTGCACCTTACTTTGGGTAAGCATAATAGTGAAGTACAGGGAACATGGTGTGGGCGAGATATTGTGAGAAAAGATGTGGGTGATCCCTCTGTCAAAGGAATCGGTAACACGAAAGTGAAATGTCTCTTCGCATAAGCACTTGAATGTTTGTTGTTGCATTGAGGTGAACTTGCCCATTGCTATCGGTGTTTTGTTGGTACGGCACCATTGGACGTGGATGAACTCACGTTCACACATCGCATCCATAACATTAAGGGCCAACCGTTTGTGGTGACTGAAGTATTTTACCTAATAAATGGGTGCAGTCTACAGTAAATGCCGCGCTGCAAAGGTATTGGTCATACTTTCTTGCGCTACATTGACCCATCAACGTCGTTGCCATGCTCTAGTGCCTCAAGCAGCAGTTTAATTGTTCCCACCATGCTTGAAGAGCGGTTGGCGGGGAAACACCACTGACGAAGAAACGTGACCGGTGCCCTTCCACAGCGCTATCGGCGCATATACGCTCAAAGTTGTCTGTGCGCGTCTCAGCATGCGTTCATTGAGATGGACATCCAGAAGAGACGAAGTAAAGCTGCAGTGATTCACTTTGCCTCTCCTGGATGGCGGCACCATTCGAGGCAATGTGCGTCTGGATGTGCGTGTGCTGAGCCGGATGAGGCAAGAAGGCGCGTTCGTACAGCATTGAGCATGTGCGGCGTTAGCGCACTGGTAGTGTGCCGGGCACCTTTCATCGTGACACTGGGGGCTTGGTGTTCGATTCTCAGCACATCAACAGAACACTTTGTGAGTGTTCTTTATTTTTCTTACATGTTTACTTTACTGCATCATATCTGTTATGGTAGTGACATATGAGGTCGTGGAGGACCCTGGCATAAAACACCTACGTGCTAAAAAGTAAAAGGTGGAAGATTCGCAAGTGTTTGGTTTGTGTATTCAACAAAGATCTTGAATATGCTGCCAACATCGAAAGCAGATCGTGAATTGGCGCTTGCGAAAGCTTAGCCTTGCTGTTTGAGCTCATTCACCTTGATGAATAGCAGAGCCCACATAACTTACTGCGATTGGTAGCTAAGAAGGAAATCTTCATGGCTGATTTTACGCTGGCCTGCATGACCGAACTGTCTTCATACCCGATTGTGTCACGATTGATACGTTTGGCATCTGCTCGCACAGTCATGTTGCTTCCCAAGACAAGCAGACATCCTGCTGCTGCCGCACGTCTAATTTGGTTCACAGGCTTTTCCAGAGCAGTCGCACGGCTAGAAAAGAAACATAGTAGCGAGCAACTGCCCCAAAACAATCGCTTTTTGAGAAGACTCACCATTTGTGATTACTTGCGACCAGTGGTGTTGTGCAAGTGCTGCTTATCACCGTTGTGAACAAGTCTTCCATTTTTACTTAAAACGTATTCGTTCTAGTAACCGGACAGCCTTGTGCATCTGGCTTGTAAATGCAAAAGACAGCGAGAGCTGTTCCAGCGTGTGGGGTGTGCTGTATGGGAGGAACACATGACCGGAATATCCTCCTCTATAAAACAGTGCAGGCGTGCTGATTGCATTAGTTCCTCTCATGGCAGATTGTATAGGCAGCCCATACCTCTTTTCTTTTCTTCTTTTTTTTTTGTTTTGCGGCATACTCTGCGGCAGGGTGAATACTGAGCGAGCCAAGGTGGTGGATTGTGGCTTCTTGGGCACTAAATCATGCATCAGTGTGCGGCATAGACACAGGCGTCCGTGGCAGACAAAGTCATCTCAAAGCACCTCGACAACGCAGGCCCTCCACATGGTGCAGATGCGTTAGTGAACAAAATGAAGTTTCTAAATGTAAAATCCATCAGGAAACTTGTAAACTATGACTTGTCTAAAACCTACACATAGAATAACTCAGATTGTTACTTGAATGTACGAGAAAACATAATAATGAGGGAACTCAAGTGCCCTTTTCAGCATTTCCCCTTTTCCAGCATTTCACTCAAGTACCTTTTTCCAGCATTTCTACCATACCAACAGCGGCGCGCCCGGGTGGTGCCACCTATATACAGCATGCATTGGTGCGGGTAGGTTACGTGCGTAAACATCATCGAAATGGCACTCGCCTCCTCAGTGGCGCCACGCGTCATAATACATAGTGTTATGGAGGAGGCACTGGTTTTAATTAATTTTCACTGTGTTTTAATGAGATGGTGATGCGATGCGAATGGGACTCGTTAATGCTATCGAGTTTCACTCTTAAAGGTGAAGCTGTTTCCAGATGCCTCGAACCCAAAACTGCATTGCTGCATGTATATGCGCTCCTCAAATTATTCTACCTGCAGGCTATGCCACGCATGAAATGTTTCAAATCACAAATGAGTGTGAACTCATTTTTTGCAATGTAGTGACGATACACGTGTGCATATTTTTTTCTTTCGTTGCAGCTCGTCATGCAGTACTTGTACAAAGGGGGCTGTGAAGATTTCGACATTGACCAAAATGATGTGCTTGAGGTGCGTATACATGCTTTATCTATGACGTCAAGAACTTCACATCATTCGTAGTTATCACTTCTGTCATTATTGCACTAACAGCGAGTATCCAGTAATTCCGGCCAACTGACAACATGATTAAACAATAAATTACTCATTGGCTGGGGCCACATGATTGCCATCTGTTTCTCAGCATTACATGTCTTTGACAGCAATTGCTGACTGTTAATAACTGTAAATATCCAAAAAGTAGTGTCCGTATTGGCTTAGGAAGACGTAGGGAAACTCGGTATAAGAATTACGTTTTTTGTCTCTTAGTTTTACACATAGTATTCAGAAAGAAAATTCCATGCTGTCTTGTTATGCTAATTCTTATGAAGTTCTTTGAAAGAAGTAGGAGCCAGTTCATTTCATTCTATAATATTAAAATATGTGTAAGGTCCCTCTGTAGTATTTTGTACTACTCTTTTGATGTAGGCAGGCTGTAACACGAAGGGCACAAGCAGGAAGTCGGGCACATTTTGTGTATTTGGAAGAAAAAAAGTAGTGAATTTATAGCAGTATAGGTCTATGTACAGGTTGCAGTATATCTGAAGCTACGAGCAAAATTTTGGTGATAAAGAATAAACTACACATTTCACAATTAAAATTGGGTGTGTCATGAGTAAGAGGGGCCCACAAACACAAGGCTAGCAGACGAAATGGAGAGATCGGCGAAGTGGCGCGGGAAAGCACGCGCAGTGGACACGTCGGTGTTCACAATTGGATGTCAGCGGGCTCGCGGCACGCGACCCGAGGAGAGATCGGTGTTCGGGAAGGCTGAGGTGGCATTCTCTGCGCGGCACCGGTCGACGAAGGGTGTCTGGCCAGCTACGGTCTGGTGACGAGGAGACGAGGGCGTCGGGCTCCGGGGTGCCGTCGATCTGGCTGACGATCGAGTACGGACTTCGGAGTGGCAGCGGCCGGACTTCAGCAGTTCCCGGCGTACCCGCAGCGCTCCACCTTCGCCGGCAGAACGGGACGACCGGCAGAAGAATCGCTGGAGAGGGCCGGTCTTGGTTAGAGACCGAACATCACATGTGAGGAGGCCTAGGCTGGGCTAGGCTTAAGCGGTGACCCGCCACGTCGCAGGCGAAGCAAGGCGGCGGACAAGGACGGACCTTGCATGAGCGGCGGCCACCATCAGCAGCATCTTCGACGACAGCGACAGGACACGACCCACAAGAGAGCTTCGACTCTGAACCACACCACGTCGAACGCCCAACGTAAGAGCGTCCAACTTCAGTTGAACGGCTAGCAGCTGACGCGGACGTAAACGCGAGGCCCAGTGTTGACAGACTCCCGTTGGAACTGCGCCCAACGCGGAGGTTCTGTAGATTGGCTGTTTAGTTTGTTAACCTAACTTGTTTTAGTTTTCTCTTTGTGTGCGGTTCGATGTGTATTCGTACTTTGAGTGTCTTGGTGTGTGTTTTATAAAGTAACGCCTTTGTTGTTTTTTGTTAACGCTTCTCGCCTCTCGCCTCCGTCACTCTCTCTCAATCCATCGGAGCAAGCGCTCCCGAGATCCTCACACACAAACTCGTGACAAATAATTGGCGAGCCTTTGCCAGGATTAACATCTCCAGGCCCAGTCACGAATGATCGTCGGGGGTTGCGAAGATGGATTTGGAGCGTTTGGCGGCGATAGCTAAGAGTAGAAGGCTGTCAGGAAAGGAGGTGCTGAGGTTATTTGAAGATGCCCAGAAAGAACGGGAGCGAGAGCATGAAGCAATGGTAGCTCTACTAGAGCAGCAGATAGCTGAGGCCGAAGGGAAGCTGATGTACCGGAAAAGGGAGGAGACATCATGTGTAAATTTGCCAGTAGTGCAATCAGTTGAAATTTGTGAACATGAGGCGGAAGTTATCGAAATTCCGGAAATTCAGGCGAGTCAGGAGATCGTCTCGGTGGAGTCGGAGGAGTGCGGCGCGGTTACCGCAAGTCTAGAGGAGCTCGAGTCGGAGGTTGAGGATGCGGGCGTAGGCGCCCAAGAGTTTATTGAGGATGCGGGCGTAGGCGCCCAAGAGTTTATTGAGGATGCGGGCGTAGGCGCCCAAGAGTTTATTGAGGATGCGGGCGTAGGCGCCCAAGAGTTTATTGATGATGCGGGCGTAGGCGCCCAAGAGCTGATTGAGGATGCGGGCGTAGGCGCCCAAGAGCTGTTGAGCGCAGCGGAGGAGAAAGCGCACCCACCGCCGCTGCAGGAGAATCAAGAGTGTATTGCAGGTTGCTGCAAGCACTGTTCTGATGAGAGCCACACTGTGGAGGATGTGAAGCGGAGTCACGATCCGCGCGACGATCGTGCTGAACGCGGGAGCGAGCATGGGGAAGTAGTAGTCCACAAGGAGAGAGAGGTAAATGGGAAAAGGCTAAACAGCAATGGGAGCGAGGAGGTCTTAGTTGAGAAAAAGGCAGACGCATACGCTGCAAACGGACTTGAAACTAAGACGCGTCGAAGAACGCGAGTTCGAAACAAACTAAAAGTGAGAGAACGCGGTAAGGCAACCGGGCAGGGATCGAGTAGACGCCGGGGAACAGTCGGTCGCAAGAGGCGAAAACGCAATGGTCTGCGTCGACAGCGTGCGTTAGGTAGACACACAAGAGAAGCGGTTCAGAAGAGGCGTTTGTGTCGGAAAGAAGACAAACGCAGGATCCGCACGAGGTGGTCGCGACGGCGCGCAGTGAGAAGACGCACACGAGAGGATTGTTGGATGAGTCATTTGACCTTTGACCGCACCAGGCGTCCGCGAGGGAATGTAGCAAAGAGGAGGCGCCCGAAAACGTTTAGCAATGCTAAAAAACGCAGCGGTCGTAGCGAGAGTTGGAGGGAGCGTGCTTCAGCAAGGAGGCCCAAGAGAGAGTTGCAGACTCGTGGGTTGCGCGAGCTGTCGAATGGAAGTAGGCCCAGAAATAAAGCGGAAAGGTTTTTTCTGTGGCCACTGAAGAAAAGAGATGGTTGGTTAATGAATAGGATGGCTTCTAACGGAAATGAACAGTGACAGGCTAAAGGAAATAGATAGACAGAGCACTTAGTGATTTGAAGTGATTAGTGGGACTACCAGAAAGGTGGATTAAAAATGTTGGAGGAGGATAAAGAGCAAAAGGGCGAGGTAGAGAGGAGGAGATCCGCACGAACAAGAACGATAGGGAGATGAGAAAAAGGTGAGCAGTTAACTAGCTAATGGGAAAGGAAGGAGAATGGTGATTGTCAAGGTTGTTTATAGGGGTAGCGGAGAAAGAATAGCAAAAGCGGATAGAGCAGTGTGGAAGTCCGCATGGAGAAGAACGCTACGGAAAGATTGGATATCTCTGATTACAGCCGCCGGCATGAAAAGGATTATAAGGAATGGCTGTATGTCCGCACAGCAAAGGGTGTTATTGTGGTGATGTGTACAGTCATGTATAGTTGTGTATGTATAGTTGTGTGTGTCAGGTATAGGGCATAGACCAATCCTTTAGAGAGTTAGTGGTGGAAAGGGAAACAAAAGAATGTCTTGGCCAAGCTCGTGTATAGGGAAATGTTAAAAAGTATGTAGGGCCGACAATGCGAGGGTGGTAAAATATGCATTAGTAGCATTAGTCCTATGATTGGGAGACGCAAAGAAGGGCTACAGGGCTGCATAGGAAGGTGCTGCAGTGATCAATATGTATAGCTATGTACATAGGTTGCTATGTACATAGATATGGTTTCAAGGAAATATGTATGGTATTGGTAGTGACGATATAATGAATTGATACCGTGTATTGATGTGAGATACTGATCTAGGGTGTTGTAGTGTACTGTTCAGTGGACAAAATGTGAACTCAACGAACACTGACTTTTGCTATGTGTGAAGTGATTATGTATTAGTGTTGTGTGTGCTGTGACCAAAACGTGCGTGATGTGTCAGTGTATGCGCGAAGAGTGTGGTGGTGGCCAGTGCTACAGTGAGCCGAGGAATTAAGACATCACAAGTTTATTTTCAAAAGGCAAGAAGATTTGGCAAGGTACCGGAGAATTCGGAAGAGGAGGAGGAAGCAGTTTTTTAAGAAAAAACTCTTAAAAGGGGGGCCAATGTCATGAGTAAGAGGGGCCCACAAACACAAGGCTAGCAGACGAAATGGAGAGATCGGCGAAGTGGCGCGGGAAAGCACGCGCAGTGGACACGTCGGTGTTCACAATTGGATGTCAGCGGGCTCGCGGCACGCGACCCGAGGAGAGATCGGTGTTCGGGAAGGCTGAGGTGGCATTCTCTGCGCGGCACCGGTCGACGAAGGGTGTCTGGCCAGCTACGGTCTGGTGACGAGGAGACGAGGGCGTCGGGCTCCGGGGTGCCGTCGATCTGGCTGACGATCGAGTACGGACTTCGGAGTGGCAGCGGCCGGAACTTCAGCAGTTCCCGGCGTACCCGCAGCGCTCCACCTTCGCCGGCAGAACGGGACGACCGGCAGAAGAATCGCTGCAGAGGGCCGGTCTTGGTTAGAGACCGAACATCACATGTGAGGAGGCCTAGGCTGGGCTAGGCCTAAGCGGTGACCCGCCACGTCGCAGGCGAAGCAAGGCGGCGGACAAGGACGGACCTTGCATGAGCGGCGGCCACCATCAGCAGCATCTTCGACGACAGCGACAGGACACGACCCACAAGAGAGCTTCGACTCTGAACCACACCACGTCGAACGCCCAACGTAAGAGCGTCCAACTTCAGTTGAACGGCTAGCAGCTGACGCGGACGTAACGCGAGGCCCAGTGTTGACAGACTCCCGTTGGAACTGCGCCCAACGCGGAGGTTCTGTAGATTGGCTGTTTAGTTTGTTAACCTAACTTGTTTTAGTTTTCTCTTTGTGTGCGGTTCGATGTGTATTCGTACTTTGAGTGTCTTGGTGTGTGTTTTATAAAGTAACGCCTTTGTTGTTTTTTGTTAACGCTTCTCGCCTCTCGCCTCCGTCACTCTCTCTCAATCCATCGGAGCAAGCGCTCCCGAGATCCTCACACACAAACTCGTGACAGGGTGGTACGATGTATTTGGCTAGGAAACAATGGAGGATAACCCTGGAGGTTTGCGATCACACTCCAGAAAGTATGCGTTGCTGAAGACTCAACCTTTGAATGTGGTCATGATGTACCTCCTTGAATTCTTCCCCATGCTTTACACTTACTCAGTGTAAGACCAATGGAGCATACTTATAGACATGAAATGAGCCGGTGATGTGAACTAGGATAGCTTTTGTAGCCTTTAGTATAGTGACATCTGAATATATTTGCCATAAATCGATGTCTCAACCACGCAGCTGCTGACAGCTGCCACGTTCTTCCAACTGGACGGCCTCGTACGCTTCTGCGAGGCGCGCTGTTCCAAGTGCTGTCGACCTGGACAATGTGGTCGCGACATACGTGCACGCCAAGGTGTACAACGCAGTCCAGCTCCTGGAATACTGCCAGGGCTTTCTGCTCCAAAATCTCGTCGCCCTGTTGAGCTACGATGATGGCGTACGCAAGTTGCTGTTTGGCAAGCGGCTACACAATCATGACGTCCTCAGTGGCTTGCTGCTCACACTCCAAGCGAGGGTGAAACAGCGAGTGGCCATGTCCAAATCTCTCGCCGGCAAACGAGCTTCCACTGGCCATGATGGGAAGATGAGGCTAGTCGCTCCCAACAAGTAACTGAAGGCCGGCACAAACTTCCAGTCAATGGACACAAAACGAACAAGGTAAACCTCAGCATTATACTGATCATCTTTATGGGTTGCTGTCACAGCTGTGTTCGGCATCTAGTAAGGTGCATGCTACCTACCATTTTTTCCAGGCGCTTAGAAGTCGGGAAATAGAGAAACTGACAAAGGGCAGTCTATGTTTGCAACACTTAGAAGCACTATAGCAAAAATGATGACAATTTAACAAAGAGGCAGAAACTAAGCTGATGCTGCAACTGTAATGCAATGGTAAAAGAACAAAGAGTAAATAGTACACCACACAAGCATGACTGTGTGCTGTGCACCACAGCGCACACTCTCGATACTTTCAAAAGTGTAGCAGCGCATGCCACGCTGGTCGCACTTTTGGTGGAGGTGAAAATGTTACAGAGCTGTGTACTGAGCGTTTCAGTGCACGTTAAGAAATGCCAGGTTGTGAAGATTTCTGGACCTGTTCACTATGTCGTGCCTCATAATTTTACCGTGTTTTGACGTGTGAGACCCCTGCAATCATTATTATTATTATGAAATGCGCAGCAGCACATTTCAAAGAGAGGTTAGATAATTTTAGATTGTCCGTAGAGATATCACCACATGCAATTTAGAGTTAGTGTACGGCAGTGCTGACGCTGATAGCGACATTATCACGTCTGCTGATGAAGAGTGCGACCAAAGCACACTAAGGTAATAGGGTATGGACTTACGTGTTTTACATTACAACTTGTGTAAGGTTCACTAAAGAATCAATCATGAAGCGGCAACTGAACACGTCGCTACAAGTCGGTAGAGTGCGGTATCTTATGTCACGATAAAAACGATGAGCACGATTGGTGGAGGAAACGCATTGCAGAAATACTGCTACATTTTATTAAGGACGGCTACGCCGATCACAGTGCATGTAC